>BFEA01000035.1:2276871-2290818 GCA_003427395.1 Chara braunii
ATGAAAAAATAATGACCTATTTCAACATACATGTCCTTAGTACATTTAATTTCAATTTCAAATTAATCGCTTGAACAATGACTCAACCGGTTTTTGATTGAATAACTATAAAAAGATAGGATAAACTGTCGTGTTTCTATCAGAAGAAAAATCAAAGTTAACAGCAAAAAGCTAGTAAACATCAGAAAGATGGGTATCAGCATAGAAAGATGTATTGATCTATTGAGGTAGAACGTGTGATCTTCATTGCAAGAGGTAGAGCACTCGATGGTCAAAGCTCCGGGAATTAAAACACACTGCGCGTGAAATCAATGAAAGTGGGAAGCTGAAAGATCACTGTGGAAAAAGAAAGGCAGTGATCTTACGTTCTGTGCTTCGCACCATAACGCGACCTCTTGGAAGTGCCTATTGGAAACTGATACGAATTTGGATTTTAACGTGCTGGTGTTTTTTAACTGTAGGAATACTACTGTCTGTGTTTCATAGCTTTTTATGAGGTTGCACTGGGAGCCAGTGCTTGTTATATCAAATTCGCACCATGGATTTTGTCAGAAATGTTTGATGCTTCTTGGGGTTTTCTGTTTGATACTCTGACTGTGGTTATGTTAATTGTGGTGGGGCGTCGACGTTTGAAATTCGAATTTTGAATGACGGCTGTGACGACGACGACGACGTGCGGCTGGCGGCGCGAAGACAGCGTACTGCTGAAACGGGCTCAGCGGCGGCGTCCCTTCCGTCCCCCGGCCGTTGTGAGTGCGCAGGCATCGTCGGGTGCGTCCATCGCCGTCGACCTTCTTCCACGTCAACTGCGTCGTCAAACACATTTCCGTCAGCAGGACTACATCCAGAGAAAAGGGGCCAGCTTTCGACGGACGTCGTCAGCTTCTTCGTTGGGTGTGGAAGGACCACACACACGACAACGGAGCTACGGGTCCGTCTCCAGGTCGCAGATATGGAGGGCGGCGGGGAGGGTGGACGTGCGGTGTTGACGCCGCTTGAGCTGCAGGCCGTGGCGGCGGCCGTGTCTACCGTTGTTCTTCGATGTCAGCAGGAGAGGGCACTGGGACGAATGAAGGAGCAGTTGCGCGCACGTAGAAGGAGGACATTGATGCAAGCTCCAGACGATGGCCCCGACTACGTGGCGACCTCGGAGGCTGTTGTTCAGTTGTGCTACCCGTTGGGTTGCGGAGTGATTCCTCGAGCGACGCCGAGGTGGTGGATGAAGCGCAGGACTGGAGGCACATGGGAAGACCTCAGGCAATGCGACGACGCGACAGGCGACTACTTCCGGGAGAAGCTACGCATGTAGCTGCGAGTGTTCCGGGAAATCACGGAGGCATGTGCGCCTCATCTTCAGCGGCGGGTGACGTTCTACAGAGAGCCTTTGCAGCCAGACCAGATTGTGGCGTATGCACTGTACATGTGGGCGTCAGGGGGGACGTACGAGAGCAGCACGTGCAACTTCGGGATTGGCGGAGCTTCTGGTCTGGTTGTCGTCCGCGACGTTACTGCCGCGCTGCTCCTGGTGTACGGAGAGAAAATTGTCTGCCCGGCTGGAGTTCGTAAACTCGTCGTTGTACGGGCGTTCGCTGATAAAGGGTTCCCCAATTGCCACAATTGCATTAACTGTACTCACATCTACGTGGACAAGCCGGCGAACACCCCAAGCGAGAACTACTACGACAGGAAGCGTTGTTTCTCCATCGTCGCGCAGGTTGTCGTCGACCTGGACTTGCGTGTGCTCAATGTGCACATGGGATACCCGGGTAACTGCCACGACATCAGGGTGCTCCAGTTGTCCAGCCTGTGGCAGCGCACGGAATCAGGGTCGTTGTTCCATGGTCCCCCTCTAACACTCCCGTTCGGGGTGCAGACGAACGACTACGTCCTGGCGGACAATGGCTATCCCCCTTCGGAATGGATGGTCGTCCCGTATGGAGGCGTCAATCAACATGTCGACGAGGAGTGGTTTGACAACAAGCAGAAGGTGGCGAGGGGAGCAGTGGAGAGGGCGTTCGACAGGTTGAAGGGCATGTGGCGGTTGTTTCTGTGGACGCACAAGACGAACCTAGACATGCTCCCGCAGCAGTTCACCGCCGTCTGTATATTGCACAACATACTGATCGACGTTGGAATTCCATTCGACGAGAATCTGCTATGGGAGGTTGACACTAATGGTATCCGACGACATGTGGACCTAAGGATCGAAGAGCCCCTTCAGCCTGTATCAATAATTACGTCGACAGACGAAGCATTGGCCCTGTGGGATGCTATAGCGGAACGAATTAAACACGATTGAGTCGTCCCGAATGGTGGACGACAACGCGTCGAAGTGTAGTCATTGCAGTTTGGCAGGAGGGCAGATTCGTCGTTTCGTCCCGCCTTGAATGGAGCGTTTGTGCGCGCCTTGGGGTTGGTAGTTTGTGTTCAAGTCTGTAGTTCGTAAGCATCGCAATGCGTGGTTGTGCGCGGCAGTTGTTTAGGCAGCCCAGCAATAGGCGTTTCGGTTGTGTGGTGCTGATACGACGCATTGCGGGTGTCATGTGCACCATTTTTTATGACACGTGGCGGGCGTGGTGAAGAGAGTGCAGGGTGGATCATGCGGGAGGGGCTGAAACTTGTCGCCCCTGCGTTAAATTATGATGTTTTTTTGAACAAATGGTGCTCGATTGTGTATTTTAAACTATTTTCCTTGCGATATGAAAATCCTCAATTGAAGGTAGCGGTGGCGAGGGGTAATGTGTTGTTCTTCTGTCTATTGTTATTGTGTGTTGTTCTTCCATCTATTGTTATTTCAATGCAATGAATAATCAGGAAGAAGATAAATTGTGCAATTCCATCTTCACAACAAGTGCTCTTGGACGTTGTTTGCTCATCACCATTGTGTGCATTGTCTTACTTCGATTGTTAAAACGAAAATCAAACACGGTAGTTGGTGTCATTGGGAAAAGTGCAGAAACCAACCAAACGAACAACAATCATATCAGAAAAAAACGAACATGAAATGTGTGCATGCAAACGTCGAAATCATCATTCACTCATGCCAGCGAAGTCACGAAAACAGCGGACGCATGATTAAAAAAAGGGTGCGCTCCAAGCGCGATTATGTTCTTTCACAACAAGCTGCGATGATAACAACACAAAACACGACGATTGAAATCAATTAACCCCCCCCTTGCCAAGGTGAACGCCCTGAAATGTCACTTGTCAACTCATAGGAGCGACACACTAAACAGGTGCACAACCAATGACGATTGAAGTGAATAAACCACCCTTGCCAAAGTGAACGACCTAAAACGTCGCTCGTCTACCCGCAGGAGCGACACACTGTACAAGTGTTCAACCAACGACAAGCCCGTCGCGGCCACCAACGTGTATACGCGCAGCCACAAATCTTCGAGCGTCGGCGCCGTCCCCCCTTCCACTACCCTTTCCCGCGTCGTACGTCTCACCAGCTCCGCCCCCCTACGCGTCATCTTTTCCAGCGTCGTCGTTCTCCTCCTCCAGGGGGCCCGAACCCAACCAATCCAGCCTCTTCGCATCCTCCGGCCCTGTTATGCTCGCGCCGTGCCCGAAAACGATGTCGCAGAGTGCCCATTCAGGGATGTCCTTCGGGTACTCTCCCAAGGTGGCGTTTGCCTTCCCAAGCCTCTTCGTCAGGACGTTTATGGCGCGGACGACTGATCATCGATGTTCGAAGGAGCGATGCATGGAGGCGACGAGTGTGGGCTTCGCCACCAGCTTCGCGAAGTAAAAAGCTTCATAGTGGCTGCGCAGATCGTCTCCCACCATGCGCATCAACCACATGCTCGCCACCAACAAAAGCCTGAAGCAGTCAACAACCCGCGAAAGACGGTCATGTGAGATGAACCCGCCGTCGACGTTCGCACCCATTTGCACCGCAGCGCGGAATGCATGCGTGATGCATATGATGGTGGACTCCTGGTACGCCGCCATGTCGTCGTCCTCAGGCCTGTCCTTGATGTTGGCACCCGCGAACCACAGTGGCAAGTCCATAGACAGGTCTATTGTGTGCGCGTAAACGGCCGCGCTCGACGTTACTCCACTCCTCGTCGTACCACATAGCCCGCGCAATGTCCGTCGCTACGGACTCTAGTGCGTACTGGAAAGCCAGATTGTAACCTCTGGGGCGGTTCCCGGACTTGAAGACCCATCCATGCAAGACGAGAAGAGCAATATATTCTCCACTGCCGCCGCACGGGAGATCGCTTGCTGTAGTTGTGCGGGATCGACAATCCTGGTTAGCGTCGTGCTGGATTTCGTCCTAACGACGCCCTGAGGGACAACAAGCGCTTGAAGACCGCTGGTGATGGCCACAAAATACTCTCGCGTTTCGTGGACGATGTTATACAGTCTTTGCCCCTCCTTCATCGTCCAGAAAGCTTTGTCATCAACCCACAGTCGGGCACGGTCGATCAGATCTTTCGCCATGCCTCCCCTTCGTACCCGGCTTAAAAGGGGGTCGTCATCCTCCCAATCAGCTCTGTTCTCGCCACGCGCCACCTCCCGCTCGAGAACTGGAAGCTCCTCTCTGGCCCTCGATACGGGGGCCACATCGCCTGAAGTTCCCTCACCCGCAGCACCGACTGCCTCGCCCCCAACTATGGGTGCGTCTGCCAGGACTTCCCCCCCGCCGCCTCGTTCGATGGAGCCTCCCTTGCGGACGTGGTTGAGACGGCATGGCAGGCAGACTACCCAGAGGTGGCCTTTCATCAGTCGTGCCACGTGCCCTCACTGTCGTCGCTGTGGTCACTTGTGTGACACTCCACTGACGACGTCGTTCCAACGGCTCGTCATCTTCACCCCCGAGATCAACGACGTCCTCCTTCTCTGACCGCGTTTCGCGGGCACACACGTGATGCGCCTCGGGTGGAGGCGTCAACATCCTCCTCGTAGCGTTGTGATCAGAAGAACGCTAGCGACCACTCTCCCGCACTGCAGGCACGGTCTCCTCAGCTGCTTTTTCCACCGTCGTAAAGACGTCGTCGTCGTCGCCTTCCTCTGTTGTCGCCCAACCTTGTGGTCGACGAGGAGGAACGCTTCCTGAAGCATCGTCCAAACGAACCCTCTTCGCCTTGGTGACATGCCGCCGACCTCTTTCCCGCCCTTTGGTGTCGTCAGGGACGATGTCCCACTTCTTACCACGGGCGCTAGCTCTCGTAGACATGCTTCGTGCTTCCCTCTGCAAGCGAGTTTAGCGGTTGGATCAGATGAGCGGGAATAGAAGGTCGAGCGCCGATGGAAGTCTCACCGATCTGGCAAGAACAGCGTCTCATGTACGCCGTACGGATCGCACGTGGCGAGGACTGCGTCTGCGACGACGAAGAAGAACTGTCCTTGGTGCACAGATGAGCATGACGTCCACGTGTACGAGAGGAGGACAACGACCCCAATGAGACTAATCCGCGGCGAGAAGAAGAGAAGAGTGACGCCGTCGAACCTCCACGCGGCGAGACAGATCCATGTCGATAAGGCGTGAGTCCTCCGCCGTAGAGTGCCTCAAAGACCTCACTCACCGAACATCCACGTGGCGACAAAGCTCCGTGGCGCCAATGCAAGGAGAGTGACAACGCCGAATCTCCACGTGACGAGAAGGCGAGAAGAGCGACGACGGTCATCCTCGACGACACTGAAGAAGTTCACGGTGAGGAGGCGAGAGATAGTGCAGCAGGTGCGGCGGGCTTCTGTACTGGAGACACCACAAGAAGACGACCTTTATGCAGGACGGGATGCAGACGCCTGAAGTAGACGGAGCAGATGGACCGGCCACAACGTCGCTTCTTTGGCTGGCGGCATCATCGACGGTCACACGTGCGACCGCAGCATTCCAGACCGCATATGCACACCCACCCTTCATTTGTTGTCACCGCCACCCTCCCCAAGCCACCAACAGGCCCTTCCACTCCCCTGGTGACGCGCGTCAATGCACTCGCCAAGGACAAAAGAAAAATAGAAACCAACCTTCCCCCCTGCCCACAACCTCACCCCCCCCCCCCCCCCCCCCCTCTCCCCCCCTTCACACCCCCCCACTTCCTGACCAGTGAGACCACCCCCTCTTCCACAATCCCCAACCCATAGAACCGCTTTAACACATGGCTCTGTCGCTTTGGAGATCGCAAAACACACACAAAGCACTCTCCTGGAATAAGAACAAGATCAAGAACAAAAAACAAAACAAAGGAACTGCTAATCATATGGCGACGACACGCAAAATCTAAACAACCATCAACCGGACGTCTCTCAAATCGTCGTGCACAAACATCCGTGCGAGCATCTATACACACAACAACACCCCACGCCCCCCCTCCTCACACACACACACACACACACACACACACAAACAGATCGACATCGTCGCAGTCGCAATAGACGGAGAGACAAGACACTAAAGCGACACTAAACAGTAGTGTCGTCATGACTCATGATCTCTCGCAGATGGCTTTCGCTATCTCCATAAGGGCATTGCACATCATATTGTTCGCCTCATCCACCGCAGGATAATGTTTCCTCTGCACTTCCACTTCGCTCTAAAGGATTTCGCACTGTCGGAACATCATAGAGCATTGTCGCTTCCTTCCGCTGTCCATGGAGCGTGCCATGAGCGTTTCATGTTTGTCCATGATGCCGGCGACGACCTCAAAGGTTTGTTGTCGCATGTTCTTCCTTTTCCCGGAACTGCTGACGCTCCCCGTGCTGAATGTCGAATCTTTTGTCGACCCCTGCACCTCGTCGACGAGCTCCCCTCCACCCTCACTGCCCATTGATTCCCCTCCATCCCCCACGCCTACCGGCATCTGACCCCCCCCCCGACGCCCCCGTGTTCGCCAAATTCTTTGGGTGGATCGTGTGATCCCCCCTTCGTCATGGCCTCCATCTCCTCGTACATGCTCCGGTCCATGACGAAGTTGAAGCCCTCTGATCTCTTGGCCGATGAAGCAAGCTTGAAGTAGTCCTTCCCGCCAGAGAGGTGCTGAAACTTGTGAACCTTCTTAAATTGAATTAAGTTGTCCCATTTCTTCCCGCAGTCGATGGCCTTCCTCGTGACGCCCATCTTTTGCAACCTCGACCGCACGTCCTCCCACTTCCATTCCCTGGTCCTCATGCGACCGAAATTGTGCCCCACGCCTGCGAAATACAGATCTTGATCCCTCACGAGTGCGATCGTGTCTATGACCGACCAAAAGTTTTGGGCTCCCTCGCCATCGCTCCCGCCTGTGTCGTTGTCAATTTTTATATTCCTCCGATTTCTCGGAGTGGATTCCCACTTCACACTCGCACTGCCGCTCCTCACCTTCCTCCCAAGGGGCCGAATCTCAGGCAAATCATCTGAGTCGCAATCCTCGTCACCGTCAAGTTGCACGTCAACGTCGTCAGAGTTGAGGGGCTCTTGAACAGCCGCATCGTCGGCTTCGTCGACGTGGAACCCTTGCACCCCTCCCGTTATTGTGTCCATTCCAGCTTGATGCAAGGCCTGCCTGCACTCCACCCACAACTGCCTGTCGTGGCGTTCTACGTGCGCACCTCCTGCGGACGCGTCCTCCTGTCGCTGTCGTCCACGCGGAGTCCTAAATCCGCTTCGCGACGCAGGTGATAAGCGCATCCATTCCGGACGTGCATCCATGCTGCCTCCTCCTTTGCCCTGCGTCGATGACACATTTCGATTCCCTCCGCCCTCGCGAAGCGATTGAGATAGCCCGCCGTCTCGCGGCCCGCACGGACCAACCATTTGCCTGCTCTGCGCAATCCCCATCTGGGTGGGGATTGATGATGCAAGTATGTGTCGCCACTGCTCTGCTGCTTCTCGACAACTGGAAGCTTAGATTGACCGCTGCATTGCCATCATTGTCGCACAATCCCTCGTTCACCAGTGACATGTAAGACCACGGGGTCTCCGCCCGCCTGCCACCGTAGGACTGCGTCACCGCCCAATCCTGCGTGGAACCATTTCCCAACGGCACAGTCGACGACCTGGCGTCTTCCCCCTCGTCATCCGACGGCGGCAAAGGAATCTCATGCGAAGGCAGGTGAGCATACAACGCCGGGTCGTACGCTTGCTTGGCCACAGACCCCGCAGTGCGTTGGCGATTGCTCTCTCCTGCTGTCGTGCTTGTCGGTTCCTGTTGTCGTGCTTGTCGGTCTGCCATTGGTCAGTCGTCGATCTATCCTGTCGCCGTTCTTGGAAGATCTCCTTTTGCGAGCCGCAACAGGAAGCAGGCCGACGAAACACATGTGGAAGAAGACAAGAATGACAAGCAGCACGACGACGAGGAGTAGCAAAGGCAGCCTGTGCAGCAGGCCGGCCATGTAAGGGCTGTGGAAAGGGCAGCAACTTCACGTCAGTGGTCGACCGTCCAGTGAAGAACTTCGTCGAGAGAAGAAAAATCGAGGGAAGATCTGTGTCCCGACGTGCAAGGCGTGATGACAACCGACGAAAACGACGATCTTCCAAAATAAAACTGTCATCGTCGAACACAGCGCCGGCGCGGAAAAGCATTCGAATTCCGGACCGTTTTCGACGATCTCCCAGCGCGGCAGACCGCATGACACCGGCCGGCGACGGCCGATTCGTCGGACGGAGGCCTCACGCGGACGGTGACCGTTTGGAGCCGTTGGGGTGCCGCCCAGACGGTGGAGGGCAGTGATGTCCGTGCTCCCGTTAGGCGGACCACATCTGGACCACCTTCAAACCGAAACTGTGCGTCGACGCAGGCCTTTGACGCTCCGAATTCCGCGGTTCCTTGTGCTCTGAGGGTCCTCGGGAGGTCCCTTGGGGATTAGGAGAAATTGGCTGAAGCCACAAGGACGCCACAAGGAAATTTCCTCGAGGTCCCTTGGGGATTAGGAGAAATTGGCTGAAGCCACAAGGACGCCACAAGGAAATTTCCTTGTGCTGTTTTCACATTTTTTTGGCAAATCGTCCTCGAGGACAGGTGGAACGAGCACTTCCTTGTGGATTTCGGGTCCCCAAGAAGTGTCTAACGAGGCCCAAAGTTTCTCGTTTCTGGAAACCTGTGGTGTCCAGGCCTTAGAAAAGCAACTTCAACCACCAGTACTTCCAAGTGTCCTTTTCCCGAGTGTAATTACTGCGTCCAACCCCAACCAGCATGGGCACATTTTTTTTCCTTTGGCTGGCGATGCCAGCCTCTCCGGTTTCGCATGTGTACTCCGCACTGGAACAATTTGCCTTTCAAATGTACTGGTGGTTTAAAACTAGGCTACCAGAGTGGTCCAGGGCCACTTGCCCGGCCGGGCCAAAAAGAAATTAAAAAAAATAAAATAAAAAAAATAAATAAATAATTTTTTACTTTATTTTTTATTTTAAATTTGGCAACGAATTTCGATGTGACCCTGAGGCGAATGTTGTTCAATTTACTTTTCTGCATAACATAGTTCTTTTTCGGATTTTTTTGAGTTCCTTTTTTTTTTTTTTTTTTTKYTAGGACCTTCCCTGGTCCTTGCACGGCCCGGCCATCCGGGAAAATAGGGTGAGCCGGGCGGCCCGGCTGGTAGCTTAAAAAGAATAATGCAACAAAAAAGAGAAAAAGAGGAGGCCAGGATTAAACTGTCTCCAATTCCCTTAGTAGCAGCCATGGGATCTGAGTCTTACTATCACCTACATTTGACTGCCAGTGGGCAAGCAACTCAGGCTGCTGGGTATTTCCACTTGCCAAATTTCGGGAGGTCCCTGTAGCTTACCGTTATCACAAGTACATCTCTGTTCAAACACACAAATGCGACAACAAGAGACTGTTTGCTGGATGGATGGGGTGTAGCAGAAAATTACTTGGGATTGGTTACCAATCCTCCTGGTAGCAGCTAGACCTTAGGTTGTCATGAAGGCCAGCAACTCAGGCTGTTATGTAGATCTACGTTATCTACGTGCCAAACTTTATTCTTTGTAGGTGAGTCCAGTAGCTTGTAGTCAAAAAAAAAAAAAAAAAAAAAAAAAAAGGATTATTCCATACGTTGATAATCTTGCGGTCCCTCTTGTTCTTGAAAAGGAGTCCTGCTTCGTTGTCAGCAATAACCTACACGCAAAAAACAGTGACAACATCAGCATCAGCATCAACATCTCCATCATCGCGTCGATTGAAGGTTTTTCTTTTTTCTTTTTTGTTGAAAACAGAGCTTTATGGCTCGCGCTCCATGTCCATTCTGGGGAGCTTCAGTCATTTTGCATGTCCTCACTTACCCTGTTCATGGGTTGTCATGCAAGTCCTTGAATCTTTTTGCTTGGTACCTTCCAATACCTGTCCTCCAACCAAGTTAAACCACCAGTACTTCCTAAAGTCGCGTAGCGTTAACGCTACGCAATTTTAGGAAACGTACGGGCCACTGCAGGAGCGCCCAAATTCATCCAACTAGAAACATTTCTACTCTATTTTTTTCCGCGGCCGATAGCTGGGCCAAGTACTGGTGGTTTAAGGGATGATTTGTTTGACAGTGAGTTGGTCAATTTCTCAAGGAAACATGGAGGTTTCTGGGATGAATGGATCCTTGTGCTGACAGGGTGGGGGCGCCGACTGTATGCCCAAAGACGGTAGCCTAACAGCGAAAGAGTATGAACTAGTGTATAAAGTGGGGTCGTCAGTATTGTCGGTCTACGGGAAGTTGTGCGGAGTTCGAACCATCGTGGGTCTGTCCTTGCTGACTGTTATAGGTTTCTATGAGTCTGGGTGTGGTTTGACCAGCGTGGGTCTGTCTTTGCAGTCTGGGTACAGATTTCTATGAGTCTGGGTCTGGTTTGAACCTTGGCCCTATTGTTCATTTCTTACCTTTTATCTGCGCTTATTTTTCCGCCATTTTAGTATAGAGGTGATCCTCGATCTTGGTACCTCATGACGAGTAGTACGCCCACGAAGCACGGGTACTGTGAGGCTATAGTAGGCTGTGGTTGTTTTTTCTCGAAGCGGCGTACGATCGGAGTTTGAAGTAGTGTCCTTTGAGGTGGCTGTTTATTCTTGATCTTTTTTCTACGTTTTCTTATGTTTTTTACGTTCTTTTTTTAGACATTCTAGAAGTTTGACATTTTTTTCATGCAAGATAAATAGCAGTCACCTCTCTATACTAGGCACCGACAAGACCCCTGATGAGGCTGGTAGGCGGCCAGCCGAAACCGGTCGGGTCCTCACGCCGTCGTGCCGGACGAGTTTTTTCTGTACTTCATGTTTCATCAACGTCGCGTTTGGGCTTTTGGTTGCTATCTTGCGTGTTGACTTGTCCTTCGTCTTCGTCATTTTCTATGCTCTATCTTTCCTGTCCCATCTTTCTCGTCCTCTGGTTGAAAGTCGTGTTGAAAGCGAATGTCATGATTGTCTAACAATAACATACACCACTGGGGGCTTCTGGTGCTAACCTTATGAATTGTTCTCGGTCTAATTGGGACAAAATGGCATGGGAGTCAAATAGGAGCTAATGAATCCATTTTAAGAAAAAAGCCTCCAATTAAACCACCAGTGCATCGCCCACCCATCGGTTGCGGGCCCCTCACTGCGACTTTTGGAGGCCCGAAATGGAACATCGCCCGCCTATGAAATTTATCAACAGCTGCCCGGCCGCAAAAGTTCCAGGGTCGGGGAACGCCCGGTAGTGCAACGTGGATTGAAGCCAGTGGGCCCAAGGAAAAGGGGCAAATGGACTGTGTTTTATTCCTGGTTCATCCGCCCAAGTGATTTCACATGCGCGGGCAGTACGACTGGCAAAACGTACAAAGGGTAAAAAAAGGGGGGAAACTAGCGCTCTGTCGCGGTTTCAGTTTGAAAATGCGTTTCAGTGTTGTGTCAAACCGAGGAAAACTGTGAATGTATACAACCCAGTGTTTTATTCCTGGTTCATCCGCCCAAGTAATTCCACATGCGCGGGCAGAATGACTGGCAAAACGCACAAAGGAAAAAAAAAAAAGGCGGGGGAAACTAGCACACTGTCCCGGTTTCAGTTTGAAAATGTGTTTCAATGTTGTGTCAAACCAAGGAAAATCGTGAATGTATACAACCCAGCTTTAGGGTCGGGTGGGGATGTCTTGTATTCGAACCGAGGAAAATCGTGAACGTAGACAACCCAGCTTCAGGGTCGGGTGGGGATGTCTTGTATTCGAGGGATACCTGAAGTGGTTTTTAAACTGAAATAGTGACTGTGCCCTAGCTACCCCCCCCAAAAAAGAACTGGCAAAACGTACAAAGAGCTGGCGTCAGTTGAAAGAGGCGCCTGCCTTTTTTTTGGAGACTACAGGTCCCCATGGAATTGAGGCAGGTGCCTTGTTTAACGGGCGCCTTGTTCTCAACTTGAACTTTTTTTTGCAGGTCACTTTGTGCATCTACGCCCGTTTTGAGGGCAGGTACAGGCCTGCAGGAAAAGGAGAAGGGACCGCCCTGCCTTGTTGACAGTGCACTACGCTCGGAACGAAGCATGCAAAACGAGACTGCATCTTCAGCGAGAACGTGCAAAAGGAGATTGAATCCTCCGCTAGATCATGGAAATATGCATTTCCATACTTTTTTCTTTTTTTTTTCTTTTTTTCCTTTTTTTTGGGGGGAAAGCATCTGTGGCAGCCTGCTATTGGAGGTGATACGAGCATCCTCCTATAGCAAGCCCCAGGTTATAGATGGCTCCAATCTATTTGTGGTGAGCATCACCAGCTGGAAACCGAGTCCATCGTCCCACTGGCAAGATCAGAGAAAGTATACCTGGCAGAACAGCATTGATTGCCCTCTCACGAGAGGATTGACTGCCCGCCTAATAAGCAGCCAGGTCACAGCAAGCCATATTGTTACATGCTTCGCCTGCAAACAAGGGCCATTTTCAGGCCCTGGGTCGTTTCAGCCTGAAAGCCTGAAAACAAGGGCCTACAGGCCCTGTGTCGTTTCAGCCTGAAAGCCTGAAAACAAGGGCCTACAGGCCATGTGTCGTTTCAGCCTAAAACACGGCCCTCCAGGCCCTGAGTCTTTTCAGCCTGAAACGGAGGGCCATTTTCAGGCCCTCATAAGATCGACCTGCCCTGAAACTCACGCACCAGACCAGGGTTTTAGCACAGGCCATTTTGGGCCTGTTTTCAAGACAACCTTTGTTTCAACTTCAACGCCAGGGTCTGGCACGTTTTGGCATTGGTAAGAGCAGCCTCCTGGACGGGCCAGCACTATATAAGACTGGCCCGCCGTGCAGGTTGCACGTAGTTCATAGGGATTTCCCAGGCACTTCACGTGCAGTTCAGGAGGCAGGAGGTAGTCTTCAGGATTCGGCGGCAGCACTCTGGAGGAGCGCTGCAGTAGTCGTAGTAGCGTTAGCAGTAGTCTTCAGCGCTGGGCGCTATTAGGAGCTAGAGTAGCACTGGAGAGAGATAGAGATTGGGCGGAGGCCAGGGAGACTTACCTGCAGCGCCATAGCTCCAGCTCGTCGTTGAGGTACCTGCAGCACAGTGCCATCTTCATAGGTTAGTACCTGGCACATGAGAGAGAGAGAGAGAGAGAGAGAGAGAGAGAGTTTTTCGTCTTCCTCTTCTCAGTCCACCATATCTCCCTTACCCTCTTGCTACCTGACTTCACAGCATCAGCAGACTATGAGAGAGAGGAATTGGTATTTGGATCCAGACTCGACATTGGGCTTCAGATATTTGACGAGGGATTATCTGGGACTTGTACTGAAGACTTGGTGTTGACGACATTCCTATCTTCGCCCTCTTCTTCGTCTGATCCCCTCCTCTTCGTCTGTGTATGGTCTGGACCTGGCTCATTCTTCCTGTGTGTAGCGCCAGGCCCCCTTCACACCTTGTGATGAGGATGATGTATGTTTGGTCTGCATTGCGACATTGATTGGGCTAGTCATTGGTATTCTAGTGTTCCGCTGCACTGTCTTGTACTACGTGAGAGAGGTTAGCCCCGGTCAGGTCAGGACTTATATCTAAGTCTTCCACTGCGCTCCAAGGTGCCATTT
>BFEA01000035.1:2292363-2302379 GCA_003427395.1 Chara braunii
GATGCCGAGAAGGCACATCTGTTGGCAATCGAGAAGCAGCGCCAGCAAGACGAGGCAGGAGCAAAGGCTGCCGATGAAGAACGAAATCAACGACGAAGAAGATATTCAACGGAGAGGGAGCTTTGCTCACAAT
Source organism: Chara braunii (assembly GCA_003427395.1). Classification (NCBI taxonomy): domain Eukaryota; kingdom Viridiplantae; phylum Streptophyta; class Charophyceae; order Charales; family Characeae; genus Chara; species Chara braunii. The sequence goes on from BFEA01000035.1 coordinate 2,292,497, forward strand.
GGCAGCGTACTGGCGAGCCGAGGCCGAGAATGGTGAGATGGAAGAGAGTGAAAGCGAGATCGAGAGTGAAAGCGAGATCACTCTACTCCTCTCCCATTTTACGGATCTCCTGGCAAGATGCATTGCACAGCAGGAGGACATCCACAGCCTCGACGACGCGGTTCAAACGCACAAACGGGCGTTTGATCAAGTCAACAGCCGCCTCCAGCAGCTGCAGCAAAGACCCGTCACCGCCCCCGATGCCAGCTCCTCCAACACCTTCGATCGCCTCAATGCATTGGAGATCGACGTCGGAGCCCTCAAGGACAGCGCGCAGCTACAGCAAACCGCCACGCAACAACTGGAGCAGCGGATCTGTGCTGTCGCCGCCAACCCGAGTTCGGCACCGCGCGAGACGACTCCAAAGTTTGATGGTCAGGAGATCTTCTGCGACTCGACGAAGACGGACCCGATTCCGTGGTTCCGCAAGTTTGAACTCAAGTAGCAGCTACATCATGTCAGAGAGGACAAGAAACACGCATACTTGTACTCCCGGTCAAGGGGCGCGTGCCAAGCATGGTTGGGCAATCTGTTGTCCAAGTACGGGGTAGTAGTCGACTTATACACCAAGATCAGCTGGGATGATCTAAAGGCGGCGTGGCATAAGCGGTTCCAAGTAGAGCCGTCGGAGATCAAAGCAATGGACAAATTGCTGACCTTTGAACAAGGTGCGCTGCCGAGTGTTGATTGGATTGCCGAGTACCAACGCTTGACATCCGTCCCGGACATTAGGATGGGCTTCAAAGCCGTCAAACACTACTTCATCACGAGGTCGTGTCCAGCATTGGGCAACGCCTTGACTCACGTTGAGGACACCCTAACGATAACGGCAGAGCTTTTTGACAAGGTTGCGCAGATCATTGTCACGAACAAGAAGGCCAAGAACCTCAACCGTTCGTCTGCGACAGGCCCGAGCAGAAATCAGCATCGGCCGAAAGTGGTCGTGGTCGCGGCTGCAATGCCAACCGACCCTTCTAGCGAGGTCGTGTCTGCCAATGAAGGGGACAGACTCGCAGCCGCCCAGGATGGTGGCCACCCCGGCCAGGGTCGAGGACGCTGCAAGACGAAGACAAACACCGCATCTATCCCCGGACCCGGTACAACAGCTTCATCGCCATGGTCCCCGTACGGTCTCTCCGAACATGCGTACAAGCTATGCATGAGATTCTGCTATTGTCTGTGGTGTAACAGTGATCTCCATGACACAGTGGGTTACCCGTCGAAAGGCAAGGGCAAGTCGAGAAACTGAGCACCACCGGGAGTGCATCGACGACACCCTCGACGCCCTCGGAACCGGTCGCTTCGCGGGTGACCGCCCTTCATTCCGAGGCACATACGGAAGTCGATAGTCCTCCTCTTCTATATTCTTATGAGGACTATGCTGCCCGACTCGTTCCTACGATGGGTACTCATGCTCAAGGACAAGACGTGTGTGCGACATGTTTTCCATCCAACAGCGGTGACTTATCGTCTTCAAGTGGTTCTTCATGGGATTCGGCGCGCGAGTTCAACATAGAGGTCTTGGACCCGCTCACGTCGGAGGATTTCGCATGACTTCCTCTCCCGACCACGGGCTGCTTGTCGGGACAGCAATGCGCAGCATTGTGCGCTCATCTCCACGCGTATCTATCCGTCTATGCACCACCAGCTTCGTCAATGGATGACGAAGTTGCGGTGGGGGKCATCCTTGCGTATGTTACCAAGGTGGCCTGCAAGTTTCGCAAGCAGCGGTACGATGACAACAACACACCGCTCCTCTATGTCTGCATCCAAGTTGGGCAAGCCTCCTGCAGCGCTTTGTTGGATAGCGGCACGACTCGTGATTTCATGAGCCAAACCTTTATGCAAAGCGCTCGCCTTGGCACACAAGTTCAGAGGAAGGCAAACCTGACAGCGATTAAGTTGGCGGATGGAAGGACGCAACAACTTATCGACCTTTACATCGAGGCCGTACCGGTGTATTTTGCAGTTCATGCATGCGAACTGGTGACGTTCGACATTTTGGACACGGACTTCGATATCATTTTAGGAATGCCTTGGCTTGCAAGTGCGGATCACAAGGTCAACTTCCACTGGCGGACTCTTACAGTTCGAGACGCCTTCGGCCCCGAAGTGTCGTGTACTATTCCTCTTCCGTACCCTTCTTGCGTTTACGAGCAGCCTGACAAGAGATAGGCCTATGCTTCCTATGGACCGTCGCAGTAGTCGAATCTTCCCCCACGGACTTGTCTTCGAACCCCCGTGTGGTGCGGTTGCTTGACGAGTTCACCGACATCTTCGAGTCACCTACCGGTGTGATGCCGGATCGGTTGATCTCTCACGAGATCATTCTTGAGACAGTGTTGTGTCGCCGAAAGGTTGCATTTACCACATGAGCAAGGAGGAGCTTACAGTCCTCCGCGCGCAACTCGATGACTTGTTGGACAAGGGTTGGATCCGCCCTAGTAGCTCCCCATATGGAGCGCCAGTTCTCTTCGTATGGAAGAAGAACAAGGGTCTACGATTGTGCATCAACTACCGCAAGCTCAACGCGCAAACCGTCAAGAATGTGGAGCCTCTTCCTCGTATTGACGATCTCCTTGAGTGATTGGGTGGCGTGAAGTACTTTTCTAAGTTGGATCTGAAATCGGGATACCATCAGATTTCGATCAGGTCGAACGATCGCTATAAATCCGCGTTCAAGACACGGTACAAACATTTTGAGTGGGTGGTCATGCCTTTTGGCCTCACCAATGTCCCGACGACCTTTGAAGCGGCAATGACCAACGAGTTTTGTGCGATGTTGGACCTGTTTATGTTGGTCTACTTAGACGACATTCTCGTCTATAGTCGGACATTGGAGGAGCATCTCGAGCACCTTCGATGAGTGTTGGAAACACTCCGCCGCGCCAAGTACAAAGTCAACTGCGACAAGCGCGAATTTGTCCGGCAAGAGTTGGAATACTTGGGTCATTTTGTCACACCGAAGGGCATCAGTCCGTTGTCGGACAAGATTCAAATCATCCAAGAGTGGCCGGAGCTGCAGAACGTCACGGATGTCTGTTCGTTCCTTGGCCTCGCGGGCTACTACCAACGTTTTATCAAGGGATGCTCGAAGATTGCAGCCCACTTGACCAAGCTTCAATGCGAGGATCGACCGTTCGACTGCTCTCAAAGCCGCATTATTGTCCGCGGAGGTCTTGCGAATCTACGACCCGCTATTGCCAACGCGCGTCACTACGGATGCATCCGGCTATGGCATCGGTGTCGTCCTATGAAACACCCGCGGACGCGTCCGCGGGGTCAAGCTCGGAGGGCGGACATGATCACGGCCGCCGCGGGACTAAATTCAGTAACGTTTTCGGATATGACCACAAGGCAAAAGTTGTTCAGTATATTTTTCTGCATAACATATTTGTTTTTCAGAATTTTTCTAGGCTACCAGCCGGGCCGCCCGGGTCACCTTGTGTTGCCCGTGCGAATGGTCCCAGCAAAAAAAAAAAAAAAAAACAATCTAAAAAAATCCGAAAAAAAACTATGTTATGCAGAAAAATAAACAGAACAACTTGTGCCTTAGGGTCAGATCGGAATTCTTTACCAATTTAAAAATAAAAATTAAAATTAAAAAGTAAAATTTTAATTTTATTTATTTTAATCCTTTTTGGCCCGGTCGGGCAAGTGGTCACGGGCCACTCTGGTAGCCTAGGAATTTTTTGAATTTTTTATTTTTTATTTTTTTCATGGCCGCGGAGCGCGGACACGTCCGCAGGGTCGCGGCCTAGGCCGCGGCCGCGGACTTGTCCGCGGATGGCCGCCGCCGAGGGGGATTCGTAGGTGTCGTCCTCGAACAACACAATGGCGTGGACTGGCACCCGGTCGAGTACTTCAGCAAGAAAGTGCCCGACATGCACTTCATTGATGATTCACGTAAAAAGGAGCTCCTAGCCTTCGTCCACACGCTCAAGCGGTAGTGGCACTTCCTCCTTGGTCGAAGTCAATTCCGATGGGTAACGGACAACAATCCGTTGGTCTTCTAGAAGACCCAAGACACCGTTAATAGCACGATCGCCCATTGGATGACTTCATCGACCAATTCGACTTCTTTCCCGATCACATTGCGGGGAAGTTTAACCATTTCGCGGATGCTCTTTCACGGCGTCCGTATCATTGTACCGCAGTCTATTCGACCTTCGAGATCGACGACGACCTGCGAGACAGCTTCATCCGCAGCTACCAAGCCGACCCCGAGTTTCGCGACAAGTAAAGAAGAACCTTATTTGCATACCGAGTGACTCTCACTTGCGTACACGGCCGCGATGCTCCCGCCACCGGACACTTTGGAGTCAATTGAACGATTGGCAGACTTCGCGAGCGCTTTTCGTGGTCCGGCCTTCTCGGCGACGTCACACGCTATTCCGAGTCATGCGAGGTTTGCCGACGCTGTAAATCCCGTAACCATGGTCCGTACGACGAGTTGCGACCATTACCAGTCCCCTTGCGCCGGAGGAAAGCGATTGCCTTGGACATTATCGGGCCGTTCCCCAAGCACAAGACCGGTGTGGATGGGATTCTCACGGTGGTCGACTGACTCACCAAGTTCGCCATGTTTTTACCTTGCCGCTATCATACCAAGGCACCGGAGTTGGTCGAGGTTCTTTACGTCGCTTGGATTCGAACCAAGGGTTACCCCAAGGAAATCGTTTGCGACTGCGACACTCGGTTCATGTCGGATTTTTGGTTGGCACTCATCAAACGATGAGGCTCATCTCTTAAGCCGAGTTCGGCTTGCCACCCCAAAACTGATGGTCAAACGGAGAGGGCGCATCAGACCGCACAGGTTCTCCTTCGCACTCTCGTCCGTCCCGACCAAAAGGATTGGGTTGAGCGGCTGTCAGATGTCGAGTTAGCATACAACTCGTCCATCCACCCGGCTATCGGGATGTCACCTTTCGAGTTCGAGCACGGCTCGCTGGTCACTTCTCCGTTGGACACAATCATTCCACAAGTGGCCGAGAGCGACGACCATCTTCTTTTCTTGCGTCGGATGCAAGAGCTATTTGTCAAGGCACACGACCAGATGGCTAAGACGCAGCAACGCATGAGCCAACAGGCCAATCGCCAGCGTCTTCCTTGTCCATTCCGCACCGGCGACCTCGTTCGGGTTTCCGCCGCAGAGTTCAGCCTCGAACAAGATATCTCTTGCAAGCTCCTCCCGAAATGGATGGGGCCCTGCCCGATCATGGCACTCGCTGGGGATGCACCCAAAGGACCTTCCTTCATCATTTAGGTGTCCGCCCACTTGCCCATCTACCCGATCTTTTATTGCTCGAAATTGGCTCTCTACACGCTAGCGGAACATGACGATTTTCTCGGGCGACGATCGCAAAACCCACCCTCTATGGACGGTTTTCAAGAGGTCAGCAACATCATTTCCCAGCGACGCTACGGCAACAGGCCGACCGAATACTTGGTACACTTTGCATACTGCTCCTACAAAGTTGACCATTGGTTGGCCCGTGCGGAACTCCAAGCAACAGCTCCAGATGTTCTCGCACGCTACGAACGCAAGATGCAAGGCAAGCCAGATCGTCAGCTTCGCCCTCAACCCAGCTTGACTTCGTAAGGAAGGGGGGGTGTTTTATGCTGCCCCTGCAACATGTTGCGCCTGCAAATGAGGGTCATTTTCAGGCTCTGGGTAGTTTCAGCCTGAAAGCCTGAAAACAAGGGCCTACAGGCCCTGTGTCGTTTCAGCCTGAAAGCCTGAAAACAAAGGCCTACAGGCCCTATGTCGTTTCAGCCTAAAATAGGGCCCTCCAGGCTCCGAGTCTTTTCAGTCGAAAATGGAGCGTCATTTTCAGGCCCTCATAAGATCGAGCTGCCCTAAAACTCAGGCACCAGACCAGGGATTTAGCACAGGCCATTTAGGGTCTGTTTTCAAGATCACCTTTGTTTGAACTTCAACGCCAGGGTCTGGCACGTTTTGGCATTGGCACGAGCAACCTCCTAGACGGGCCAACACGGTATAAGACTGACCCGCCCTGCAGGCTGCAGGTAGTTCATAGGGACTTCCCAGGCACTTCACGTGCAGTTCAGGAGGCAAGAGGTAGTCTTTAGGATTCGGCAGCAACACTCTGGAGGAGCGCTGCAGTAGTAGTGGTAGCGCTGCCAATAGTCTTCAGCGATGGCCGCCATTAGGAGCTAGAGTAGCATTGGAGAGAGAGAGAGAGATTGGGCGGAGGTCAGTGAGACTTACCTGCAGCGCCATAGCTCCATCTCGTCGTCGAGGTACTTGCAGCACAGCGCCATCTTCACAAGTTAGTACCTGGCACATGAGAGAGAGAGAGAGAGAGAGAGAGAGAGAGAGAGAGAGAGAGAGAGAGAGAGAGAGAGAGAGAGTTCTTCTTCCTCTTCCCAGTCCACAATCTCCCCCTCACCCTCTCACTAACTGACTTCACTGCATCAGCAGACTATGAGAGAGAGGGATTGGTGACATTTGGACCCAGACTCGGTATTGGCCTTCATATATTTGACGAGGGATTATCCGGGACTTGTACTGAAGACTTGGTGTTGACGACATTCCCATCTTCCCCCTCTTCGTCGTCTGATCCCCTCCTCTTCGTCTATGTATGGTCTGGATCTGGCGCATTCTTCTGGTGTGTAGCGCTAGGCCCCCTCACACCTTGTGATGAGGATGATGTATGTTTGGTCTGCATGGCGACATTGATTGGGCTAGTCATTGGTATTCTAGCATTTCGCTGCGTTGTCTTGTACTACGTGAGAGAGGTTAGTCCCGGTCAGGTCAGGGCTTATATCTAGGTCTTCCATTGCGCTACAAGGTCCCATTTTGTATGTATCAGGATGTACATTCCTTGTTGGGATTCCACTAACACCGCATTGTCCATGCAGTCCTTTTTATCACATTGCGGATCCTTGGCTATACATTCATTGCCCAACTGGGCATGTAACAATGTAGAGGGTGACAAACTCTCTTCCAACCCTGTGACAAACTGTCTTCCAATCTTCTGGCAAACTGTCTTTCAATCTACCCTAATCCTTCACAGTCATAGTTGTGCACGGCAAACCGTAGGCCCCCTTTCTGCATAAGGCTGCTGCCCCAATCCATGATTTACATTTTCCACAAGGTCGTATTCCTACTCTCCCTTATCCTTTTTTTTTTTTTTTTTTTAACAGCCCAAGCTAGTGCTAGGAGTGCCGGCAAAGAACATTCACATATGTTTGTTATTGTTAAATTCCTGGAAGAGATTAGTAAAATCCGCCACAATTATCATTATTATTGTCAATCATCTGCCATAGATTACCAGATCAACTGGCATGTTTTTGGCCATCCCCTATTGACTATCCTGTCTCCTGCCCTCCCCCTATCCACCACGCAATCAACTAGCCTTCCTCTCGCCCATCTCCATGATCTTGCCGCCTATTTTTTTTTTATTTTTTTTTTGGACAAATGCTCCAATTTATTCGTGGGGAGCAGCACGTGCTGGAAACTGGGTCCAGCGTCCCATAAGAACATTTACGCTTCAGCAAGGATTTTTTTTGGGGAAAAGTTAGGAGGACCTCCCCCTGCCAGCATTGATTATCTTGGAATCTAGGGGATTAACTGAGCAGGGAACATCCTTTAATGGTAATGAAATGGGTACTATTGAAAATTTACTTCAGCAATATTCCCCCATAAGGAGGATAAGTCAAATTTAGGAAAACATGTAACCCCTGAAAGAGACAAGCAGACAAAACAAGCAGAACAATCCTGCCTCCATCATCGAAGGGAAGAACCTCAGACTGATCCGGGTGGAGTTAGCGACCAGTGGCCGATACCTGCCGAGATACTGGACACCAATCGTATCCACCACCAACTCTCTCCATCCAAACCATATCCGTCCTCCCCTCGTAAAGAACTCCAGAGGACCTCATCTCAGCAGGGGTCGAGCACCATCATCACCCTGAAATTCTTTGCCCCCACAAAAATTTCAGTCTCCGTCCTCAAAGAGGTGAACCAGCACTACCCAACGCCAATCGCGCCAGAGTTCGCCCTCATCAGCCGGTACCCATCAGATAGCCTAAACTTCCCGACGCCAATCGCATCTGATAAGAGACTCCCCTTAACCGGTACCCATCAAACAGCCCTATTCCTTCCCCCTCTCCGTCCTTGCGAAGAATAATTTCATACCCCTTGCCCCTTACTTCAAAGCAGGTTCCCCAAAACTCCCACAAGATGCTCCACTTGGCTAACCTTTTTTTTTTTAAAGATTTTTTTTTTAAGTATGGCTAAAGAACATAGGCAAAATTTCAGAAAACGACTCAGAAATCCCCCATCAATCTTTTTTACCTCACTCCAGCAAGACTTACTGCAGCAGAGTTTCCATCTCCATTGTTGTTGTACCCTATTTCCATCCTACGAGCTAGCCCCCTCACAAGTAAGATGCTTGATATCCCACGATCTACTTCTCCCACTCACCTCAATTTTTTACCGACATCGTCTGTTTTTTTTTTTGAACCCCCAAGCATCCCAGAATTACTCCTTCCCCTGGGTCACTCCAGCTCCCTCTGGGACTTACAATTTCCTTACCGCATCATTCACATGCCCTCGCAGAACTAGGTTCCCCCTCCCTACTTCCCACCTAATTACCTCTTCTCCCGGTTCACTCCAGCTCCCTCAGGGACTTACAATTTCCTTACCACATTACGCACATGCCCTCGCAGAACTACAACTCCCCCTTGTCCCCCTTCTTTACCCTAATTACCCTTCCGTCCAGGTCACTCCAGCTCCCTCTGGGACTTGCAATTTCCTTACCACATCAAGCACATGCCCCCACAGAACTAGAGATCCCCCTCCCCCTACTGCCATGACTGATCCAACCCCAAAATCAGCCCAGCTTCCTCTTCAGGGTAATACACTCCACAAAACAAAATTCCCCAACCTGGTCAATTCCTGTGAATTTGTACAGTATACCAAGTGACGTTGTGAAAAACTACCGCCGTGATAATCTTCATGTACCGGTTGTGGTTACCCACAAAAATCCTCCCTCTTCCCTCTTTACCCTACTCCAGCAGGACTTACTACGACTAAGTGTCGCCGTGCCCTTTTTCCATCCAACTGGCTAGCCCCCTTCACCAGCAAGGCGTGTTATATCCTGCCTAACAACTCCCCCAACACCACCTCCAGGTCACTCCAGCTCCCTCTGGGCTTGCAATTTCCTTACTACATCAAGCACATGCCCTTGCAGAATTGGAGATCCCAAATCAATCCTCTCAATTTATCAAAACCCTTGACCCCGTCCCCCAACTGCCATGACTAATCCAATCCCAAAATCAGCCCGACCTTGAAAAGGTCAAGCCCACAGCCTTGGAAATCTAAGATATCAATACAGTACTTTAGAGACTGCTCCTACCAGCATCTCAAGCTGTCCCACGGGGCTAAGAAGGGTTTAAGAAGGGTTTAAGGGTTTAAGAAGGGTTTAACGGTTTAAGTGAGACATACACAAGTCACTGGGGGGCTGCGGACACCTGCAAGAAGTCTTAGGTTAACGGGGTTACTGGGTTGTAGGGGTTCCCAGGAGCAGGAAAGAAGAGCAGACAACTTCTAGGTGCAGGTTGGACAAGATGATTAGGAGACCCAGGAAGGAAGGGTGATTAGCAGCTCTACGGGTTCGAGGGGGCTTTTCAGTACAAATGCGGTTGGCCACAACCCTGACATGGTATCCAATTGTTGTTCTAAGGGATGTTGGACCCGATTTGCAGCAGGTGCCGCTCCCCACCAATAGATGGAGCAACCCTACGCCCGAAACCTCAATCCTGGCGGTTCTCTTACCACCACTAGAATAGAGGCCTCGCAAGCGGGTTTTCACCA
>BFEA01000035.1:2322251-2333611 GCA_003427395.1 Chara braunii
AGAGAGAGAGAGAGAGAGAGAGAGAGAGAGAGAGAGAGAGAGAGAGAGAGAGAGAGAGAGAGAGAGAGAGAGAGAGAGTTTTCCATCGATAGGATAGGCAATGCACCGGTCAACAGGTAAGTCTCCTACCCCGCGGCTGGCCTCATGCTACTTCCATCAATAGGATGAGCAAAATCGGATCTCCTACCCCGCGGCTGGCCTCATGCTACTTTCATTGATAGGATAAGCAAAATCGGATCTCCTACCCCACGGCTGGCCTCACGCTACTTCCATCCATAGGATGAGCAAAATCAGAGAGAGAGAGAGAGAGAGAGAGAGAGAGAGAGACAAAAGGAGAGAGAGTTTCATCGATAGGATACGCAATGCACCGGCCAACAGGTAAGTCTCCTACCCCGCGGCTGGCCTCACACTACTTCCATCGATAGGATGAGCAAAATCGGATCTCCTGCCCTGCAGCTGGCCTCATGCTACTTCCATCGATAGGATGGACAAAATCGGATTTCCTACCCCGCCGCTGGCCTCACGCTACTTCCATCGATAGGATGAGCAAAATCGAATGAATTTTCCGCTAGAACATGGAAGTATACACTATTACATTTGTGTATGTGTGTGTGTGTGTGTATGTGAGAGAGAGAGAGAGAGAGGTGATGGGGGCCCACCTTCACAGCTGCCCACCGGTCTCCCGCTGCCCGACGCCGCTTCCCACTGTCGGCGATGGGGCAAACAACTCCGGAAAACAGTCGTCCCGCTTCTTCAAAAAGTCTTTTGGCGGAAGGCCCTGCCGAATTCGAATCAAAACCATTTTCGGAGGCGAGGCACGGCCAGTTTCCCGAGTCGCACGCCTCGGTCATCAATTTTGTCAGAGTGGGGACCCGCCATCTGAAGGAAAACCCTAAAGATTTTATTTTTTCCACCACCCCACTTTTTTGGTGTGCGGCGCACCGTAGTGCCCCGTGCAATGCACGGCGCTTGTTGCCCAATGCATGCGCAAACCGGCGCATCATGATGCGTCGCAACTATAGTAAAAGAGTCTAGAACTTCCTCATGGAGATGAGCTCTCTCGAAAGAAAATACACATCTTCCTACTCCTGAGTTGAGGTGGCTTTCACTTCCGTCTGTCGCAACTGACCTTTCAAGTGGCCGACCCTGATTGAAAAGAAGTGCTTAGCCTCTACTTCCGTGGGATATCGTACGAGTAATTAGAAGAGTATTGCACAGTACTGACTACTGCAGTTATACTATTCGAGACGTACCTAGAAGTACTGCAACGAACATTGTCGGACGAATGAATGGTTCAGCCACCGGTCCACCCGAAGCAGAGTACTGCTCTTACCAGTTCGCACGGTAAAGAGCACTACGATTCAATCCAGGGACAGCAGCCAAAATCAGCAGCCCGCTCTGGAATCGCACAGTTGCAGGCTCGCCAGCTTTGGATGGTATCTGCAACTACAAACGGAGAAATCGAAACAAAACAGGAGTGCCAGTTACCGAGTCACCTAATTGTTAGACTATCACCGCATATGCTCACACTAGCACTTTTCTAACCCTATCTGACTGCAATTGCAGCCAGACCTAGATGAATCTGACCGCAATGGCATCCACAGGATAGAAGAAAAAGTCCTAGTGCGAGTATCGCCCTCAGAATGTCTTTCTGAGGCGTTCGGCTCAGAATCGGCTGCTTTCGCCAAAAAACATGTAGCGTGATGTATGAACCCGTGGGCTAGGCCCCACTTACCAGCATACTCCACTACGAAGATCGACAGCCAGAAGTGAAGAATCCGAGCCAGCGCCAGTGGCCAGTGCTTTCGGCCACCAAACCCATCTTTTCGATTCATAAACTTTATTCTCTTCTTCTTTCATGTCCAAGCCTCAGTTCAGTTCTTTGGCATTTTATATTTGACTTTGAGACGACGCTCGGCCAAAAATGCTTACACACGTCCCAGGGCAATGTTCATCTTCCGACCATCAGTCCTTTTTCCTAGCCAACATCTTCCAACTTCTATGTACACAGCCACAATTTTCAGTTCGCTGGGCGCGCATGACCAGGGAAATGTTTGTCAGCTTTCTACTTCCAATACCTTTCCCAGCCATTGTCTTCCACCTCCTACCTATACAGCAGTGATTTTCACTTAGCTCTCCCTGCCCGACCAGAACGATGTTTGTCTTCGTCAGAGCGCAAGTAGTCCGACCACAAGTAATTTTTCTTAGCCATTGTTTTTCGAATCCTCTTTTTGTTGTCTTCTTTCTCACCCTCACTACCTACCTACCACTACTCCTAAGACTATAGAGGGGATCCCTGCAAGCATAGCTACCTCTCACAATTGAAGGGGATGCATGTTGCACCCCTCCCTGATCGGCAGTGGTCAGGGAGTAGAGTGAGTCGCCAGTGGTGGGGGCCGGCTAACGCAAAGACCAAGCATTTTGCCAGTACTACGCGTCCGAGCTACTGTGTATACAACCGTGATTGCCAGCACGCTCGCCCTGCTCTACCAGGGAAATGTTACGTCTTCTTTCGGCCATCAGGTGTCTTCTTTCCGCCTCTCGGCCTGCTCTACCAGGGAAACGTTATGTCTTCTTTCCGCCATCAGTACCTTCCCTAAGGCCATCGCCACACCACTCTCAAAATGCGCAATGAACTTCACTCTAGAGCATGGCCAGACAGCCAAGCCCTTCCAGTTAGCTCGGCCTGCCCAACCTCTCAGCCTGGCAGTGCCAGCCAAAGCAAAACAAATATCAGTCACAGTTCACTTTTGATTCATCGGCAGAAATCAGAGTCGTCTTTTCTTCGAGCTATAACACTCCCCTGGGAGTAACCTCTCTGTATAGGTACATAGGTCGCATTTGTTTCCCTGTCATCATTTTACTCAGCTGCAGTCAGAATGGGCAGCAAGATACACGAACGTCAGTGGACCTCTTCTCTGCCTTTTTCATTCTTTCATTGTTTCCATCTCCTATCCTCTACATACTCTGTACAAAGGGAACAGCGGGTCTCCTGTGACACTCCCGAAGCCTGGGCTCCCTGTGAAAATGGTCGGGGAAAAGGCACATGCCCAAGGGAAACCGTTTTTTTTTCCGGCCGCACGGGTTCGATGGCTGGCATGCCGCAGTGGAGGCCCTTCGGGATGACGGGGTGCTGTCTTTCCTTTTCGTGTGTGCGTGGCAGTTAAGGGCTGGCGAGGAAAAAAAAAACAGGGGTCAAAGGTGAACCCGAGTTCATAGAACGCAAGCAGGACCAACAGGTGGTATTGGGAAGTAAGTGGAGGGGGCAGGCCCCCATACATGCAGACTTGTGGATCGCGACTGACAGGAATTACTATTCTGTCGTGTGCTATCGCAGTGAGCCGTGGCTGGAAGCTGCCATTGCCTGCCGAGAAGGGGAAGTCGACTTGCAGGAGAGGGGAAGGAGGCAGGCTGCCGAGAAGGGAGGGCGACTTGCAGGAGAGTGGAGTCTACCAAAGACCACATGCCCCCTGCGTTATGCACCGACATCTGTAAACCCTCCACGAGGCTATGGATCCACGCAACAGTGTTCTGTCCATTTTTCCTGATGTGTCAGTGAAAACCCAACCACGGCACATCTCTTCCTACCCTCCATCCTGCGAATGGCATCCTCCCCCTCCCCGGCCCCTCCTCTCTCTCTCTCTCTCCACCCCGCAAGGCCGAGCTCCTCCTCGTCTTTTTTTCTTCCCTCTCCTCGTCTTCGTCGTCCTCCTCCTCCTTGTGCTCCTCGTCCCCCTTTCCGCCTCTCACATTTATAATTTTTCATTTATTTCTCAGAAAATGGGACATTGTAGACGTGTAGGAGTATGTTCAATCTCTTTTTTCCCCCTTAATTTCGACCATCTCTCCATTTATATGTGTCATCCTTGCACAGGGGACACGCTACCTCTTTCTACCCTTTATGCGTGTCATCCCCGCAGGGGCCCTTCTAATCCTCTTTGTATCATTCGAACTGTCATAAATATCTCATCCCAGCTCGTGCTCCTCTCCCTCTTCCTCCTCCTCCTCCTCCACTTCCTCCGCTTTCTCTGCTTCCTCTCCGCTTCCTCAGCGCTGCCGCCTCCTCGTCATCCTCATGTTCGATCATGTTTTTTTCTTAATTTCGACCATCTCGATTTATCTGTCTCATCCTTGCACACGGGCGATGCTGGTATTCTTTCTACCATTCCAGCTTTGAGGGATATTTCATTACCCCTCCTCTTCCTCCTGCTCCTCTTTCTCCGCTTCCTCTGCACCCTCTGCTTCCTCACCTGGTCCCTGTACTCTCACTCCCTCTCCTCCTCTTCCCGGTTCTCCTGCAGTTCCCACTCCTTCGTCTCCCACTCCCGCTCTTCCTGCCACTCCCTCTCCTACCCATCCCACTCCTCGTTTTCCTCCCCCAGTTCCCCTCCACTCCTTGCCACTCCCGCTCCTACCTGTCCCGCTCCTCTTTTTCTCCACCCACTTCTCTACTCCTTACTACAATCTCCTCTCTTCCACTTCCTTCGCTTCATCCGTTTCCTCACCACCTCCTCCTTCGCTTCATCCGTTTCCTCACCACCTCCTCCTTCGCTTCATCCATTTCCTCACCACCTCCTCCTCATTGTCCGCTCCCTTCCGCACCCAATCCTCCTCTTCCTGGTCCTGCCATTCCCGCTCCTATTCCCGGTCCTCCTGCCATTCCCGCTCCTATCCTCACCTCCATCTCCTCCTGCCATTCCTGCTCCTCTCCTCACCTCCATCTCCTCCTTGACCTCCCGGTCCCATTTCACTCCCGATGCTCCTTGCTCCGGTCTCCTCTTGCCTCCATCCTCCTCTTCTCCTCTTCACATCTCTTCCCTTCTCATCTCTTATGACTAATCATCATCATCATTATCTTGATTGTCATTTTCCACCGTCCACGTCAAACTCCCTCTCGCGTCTTTGTCCTTTTCAACCTCCATCTCCTCTTCCTCCCGGTGCCGGATCTCTAGTTTCGACTTCCGGGAGTAGAGCTATAGGTGGCTAGCCGACCACTACATTCTTGCTGTGTAGAAGCATGGCATCAAATCATAGATTGCTTTTGTTCCTTTTGACTGTGGCCAGAGGTCAGCTTGGTCCACGTGCCCCGCTGCCTCCTAGGCCACCGCAATTGTCCTGGAGTCCGACACTGGACTCTGTTTCCAGCAATCAGCCGAAGCTTGGATAGACGGCCCCGGTACTTCCGGGTCGAATTGCGGGGTCCCCAGCCTCAAGCTTCCGTACATTGTGATAAATATTCAACTTCTACAGCAAAAGGAAAAACAAATATCCAAGCCCGGAAAAAGAAGCTGCGAGGTACTGGTGGTTTAATATTTTTTTTCTTCATAAATGTCTTAGATTTTTTAATAATCCTGGTTCACTTCAAAGCAGGTGAAGCCCTCCCCCAATTGATCCGAGGCTCCGTAGCAGACTTTCGATTTGAAAACAAACGCCAAAAAGAGTCCGCAAGAACTCCCCATTGCAGTTGTCTGCAGCATTTTTTTCTACTTTCAGCTCTCTATTCTTACTCCAACTTACTTTTAAAAGCGCCCTGCCTAGAGATCCAGCAAGACCAGACCTTCCTTTTTATTTTTGTTTTTTTGGCCAGACCAGACCATTTATCATACGATGGTGGTTATTTGAATGCATAATTTAGCATTTTCCCTGTGGCCCGGTTTCCTTTTTTAAACCAAGGTAAGGTATATTCTTCTCTCAATTGCACCTTTCACTATCTACCTACCACTACTCCTAAGCCTATACAGGGAACCCCTGCAAGCAAGGCTACCTCGCACAATTAAGGGGATGCATGTTGCCCCCCCCCCCCCGCCCTAATAGGCGTTGCTCAGTGAGTAGGCTCAGTAGGGTGGGGCCGCTGGTGTGTGGGGGAGGTGGGTGCAGCAAACACAAAGGGCGAGCATTTTGCCAGTTGCTGCTCCCCCATTCTACTTTCCCCACCCCCCATCGAGTAGCAGCAGTGGCTGTGGCCAACACACCACGGCGCTCAGGCTCACACTCACACCCGTGTTAGTCATACACCCTACTACTATCGATCAGGGTATCAAGCGGTCTATCACAGTTCGTTGGCACCGAGTGTGCCGCAGGCGGTCCTAGGGCTCGAGCCCACAACCTCCTGACGGACGTGACGATTTATCATACACCGGTGACCATTTGAATGCATAATTTAACATTTCTGCCCTGGCCCGCATTCCAACCACCGGTACCCTGCAACATTCCGCCAGTCGTACGCCACATACTTTCTGCAAGACAACTTGGTAGCTGGTATAACTATCAGGTTCCTTTTCAAAACAGCCATGCATGGTCTCTGACGCAGCCGGGCCTTTCATTTACACAAATCACATCACAAAATGGAACAAACAGTCGCACAAAGAAATGAAGAAAGAGCGCATAAGAAAAGGGTAAAAAAAACAACAGAAAAAAAAACAAGCAAAAGAACAAAAGAGAGGGGAAAAGAAAGGCAGCCAGCTCAGGTCATCTCGTGAATCTCGCCTGTATGATTTCCATCAAGATTCTCCACTGGCTGTTCTCCTTGTTTTTCCTTTCTCCTTGTGTTCGCTTTCTGCTCGTCTGCTAGAGGAGCACCGAGGGCAAAATTCCTCCCAGCCCTCTTTAACCTGGACTGACAGGCAAAAGAATAGGCATATATGCATACACAATTTTGCGAATGAAACCGGTTGGAAAATTGCATCCATCCGATTCCATCTTCCACATCTCCAATCTAAGATCCCCTCATCTTCTCTCTGATCTTTCAGAGATCCACATGGGAAAAGAAAAGGAGGCCTCCCAACCAGTCACAGCTAGACCTAGCCATCTTGCGAGTGCTTCTCGAATACAGCAACGCCAACCGACAGTTGCCACCTTGCAAATGAACGACATTGGACAACATCCTCTGTCCACATCCATTCGCTGTACAACAGTGTGTGCACGGCCCTATCCCCAGAGGACCCACTTTTCATGTATTAGGCGCCCAATTAAAACTCTCTCCCCTATTTCAGGTTTCGAACCCTGGACCTGCTGCTTTAGCTCTCTCATCTCTTGCCTGAACCCTGGACTCCTTGCCCTGGCAGAGCCTCGAAACCCCCGCATCCCGGTCTCTCTCTTTGCCCCGAAACCCTGCTCCCACCTCTCCCAGCCTCAACTTCCTGGGCTCTCCCGCTTCCAACTCCCTGCTCTGCTCTCGGAACCAGGACTTGCTGCTTTGCTCTCGGCACCTGGACCCGCTGCTTTCTGGGACCCTGTGCTCTTACCACATTGAGCCCCTGACATACTGATTTCTACAACTTAAAATTATTCTCAATCCATTCTTCGCCTCGGCTTCGATCCCCCGCCTTCTGCAGCTCAACTCAACTGATCTGGCACACGGTACTGTTTCTGGCCGTGACCGGTTCTCTATTTATCAAAACTCCACCTTCTGGGACATCACCTCCTCTACCACGAATGTCGTCAATCGCAGTCCTAAAACACGACTGGTCAAAAACACTGGGGGACCCGACCCTAAAGTCAATGCACTCCCATATAGCGGATCAATTACACATTTACGTGTTTCATGGGGGTGATAGCATCCCCCCTTCTTCATTCACTTCGACTGCAAGAACACGGTATTTCACCGAGCTAGGATAGCGACCAGCTCACACATGCAAGGTCCCTTCAGACAGACACGGCCGGCTGCTAGACAATGGTCCATGCTACAGCACTATTCCTGCATGGCATCACCTTCTGCTGCTGGGAGACACTTATTTGCTGCCAGGCCTAGCACCTTTTGCATAACTACCACACCACATCCCATTCCGGACCACAAGAGTATGTCTGAACTAGATCCTCGCCTATTCTTTTCCTTCTCCTCTCTTTCCTGTCTTCTTCTTCTTGACCTTTCTTCGATGCCTTCCTTCCTTCTGTCTCATTGGGGCTCACTCCACTCCACTCCAAATGTACAAACAAAATGAGACTATCTTCCGCTAGATCATCATCATAAAAATATACACCATACTTTCTTTTTCGTACACACTTGCAGAGTAGTGGAGCAAAATGGGACTTCCTTCTGTCTCATTGGGCTCACTCCACTCCACTCCACTCCACTGTTGTATTTCTTCTTCGTTACTGCCTTGATGAATTGCTGATCGAGTAATCTGATTTTCTGATTTCTGATTTCACTAGTAAAGCAGCGACTGCAGCGAGCAACGGTTGTTCATTCCATGTCCATTCTAGAATGGATCCGTCAACACAACCTCGACTACACCAGTTTTTGAATTATACCTTATTTCTGATTTCGCCTGTCCAGCGGCGACCGCAGAAAGCAGCGGTTGTTCATTCCATGTCCATCGTAGAATCAATCCGTCGACACAACCTCGACTGCAGCAGTTCTCAAATTATACTTCCGACCCAAACGACTAATTAGCAACTTGGGATGGATGGCCTCTGTGTACAGTTTCGTAGACAATCCTCCCCTCCCTCTCATCCACTCCCCCACCACTGATTTCGACAGGTCAACCTCGCCCTCCCACATCCGACAGCCTATTCAGTGTGCGCCAGGTTCTGGTCTACTTCTCCGTTTGTCCGCGTCACCCACGCGCCTGCACGGGGGCCATGCTAATCGTGCATGCACCTCCACAGAGCCCATGCTAATCTTCACTGTATCGTTCCGGTTTTAACAACAAGTCGACTCACACTTTCATTTCGTTTTCTGTTTCTTCTCTTATTTCATATCGCCGGTGGGGGGGCCCAGCAGGGGCCTTTACCTGCTTTTATTTTTTTCAAAAAAGGCGATGGATGGCCTCCATGTATCATCACGAAGCTGACCGGACCCAGCCAATTCAAGCTTTATTAAATTCATCTGATCCCTTCAGGATTCGAAATCGTGTGGGCTCGTCAGCAGCAGGTCATGAGTACCATTCGCTCAGCCCCGTGGTCAGACTGTGAGGGTGTGTTTAGGATGGGCATATACTCAATTAGGTAGGTTGCTTTAATCACATCTACTCGCTCGTGTCCGGAACAATACGGGAGTTTCAGTCTCGATAGCGTCTCTCAAGTTAGGGTACACACCAAACCATGCGCTGGTTTCGATGACCCCTGCAGCCGTCTGCAGACTGGTTCAACATCGTATCAGTTCTAAAACTTCGGCTCTCATTTACAATGCGACCAACTCCATTATCATCAGGCTACAAATATGTGACCAAAACAATTATTATCATTCGGCTACGAATACTTCCGAAACTCGCATTCCCAATACTCGTCCATTACCCACAACACTACATAAGGGTAAGCTCACTACCATGTGACCAGCACCACTGTCTCTAGAGGCTACGAATACATACCTTTACTATGCCCCACCAGAACAGAACATTGTTGCCTGTTCAATTCCCATAAACTACTCCAGCCCCGTGTATCCCCACCTATATTTCCGCCTCCGCATCCGTAGCGTACGGTATATCCACCTTCCAAGTCGGTCCTAACATCCACAACTTTTGCCTTCTCAACAACATGCAGTTGGCAATGCGCAAAGTCAACCACATGTCATTCCGTTCTACTCAGCTGCGCCAGCAATAGAAATGAAGCACAGAGTGGGTCCAGCTCTGTCATGGTCCAAAGACGGAGAAACTAATAACTAGCAAAATTCTCTCTCTCTCTCTCTCTCTCTCTCTCTCTCTCTCTCTCTCTCTCTCTCTCTCTCTCTCTCTCTCTCTCTCTCTCTCTATATATATATATATATATATATCAACACACACATGAAGACGAGCGCAAGCACGCAGACACATTCTCCCTGTTTTAGACATTCTCTCGCACCTTCCACTCACTGTACACGAACATAACATAAACATCACCCATAGCAAAGCACACCTTCCATTTCGCTCAGGTGGTCCTTGCACAATGCACCAGCAACAGAACGCCCATCCACAGCAACCATCTCTACAGAAAACCGGCAGGCTATGCATGCCCTTACTGCATCCCGTTTCATATTCCACATCCGTTTGTGCATGCGTATGTGCAGTGCGCACGCAACATTCGTGCCAAATGCCAGCAAACTGACGCAGCGTCTTCCTTCCCTCCTCTCTCTTTAGTGAGCCCATCTGCCACCGACTCCATACTCCGCTCGATGGACCAGAACATCTCCCTTTCAACCTTCACAACGCCGTTTCAATCCTTGCTTTCCACCACCACCTCCACCAGAAGGAATTTATGCTGCTAGAAAAAAAAACTGCAAGACATCTTCAACCGTATGTCTCTAACCATACATACAACTCCAAGACATCATCAGTCAGAATGTCTAGCCACAGATAACAGTTCCGTCACAAGCAAAGACTCCGCTAGGGCCGTGCCGCATTGTGGCTCTACCCTTTAACACAGGCCGTCGCAAAAAATTCAAGGCACCAACATCATACTGCAAGCAGCCATCAGTCAATGCCTTCCACACGGGTGTCTACAGATCTCATGACGTGCCAACATCATACATCAAGCAGCCATCAGTCAATGCCTTACCTGCAGGTGTACGCACATCTCATGACCGACCAAAGAATATGCCAGAAAAGAA
The DNA here is from genome assembly GCA_003427395.1 of Chara braunii. Taxonomy (NCBI): domain Eukaryota; kingdom Viridiplantae; phylum Streptophyta; class Charophyceae; order Charales; family Characeae; genus Chara; species Chara braunii. The sequence goes on from BFEA01000035.1 coordinate 2,332,774, forward strand.
CTCCAGACAGACGTGGTGTTTCACACAAGCCAGCCTAGATTCCTTTTCAAGTTTTTTGAAAGAGTTTTTTGAAAGGGACGGCCTCGAGAAATCATCTTTGCACCCATCTGGCTCCCACTCGAATTCTAACTCAGGTCTGTGTATCTCCATAGTTCATGGGGGTACCACCTGAGCCTGGCCAGTCAGGTAAGCCAGCTTAGTTTCCCGCAAGCTCGAGATGAGATCATAACATCGACAAACAGATGCAATGCCCGACGGAAAAAGCAACAGGGTGCCCGCAGCAGTGTTTCAGTCCCGTGGCGACCGACAGATGGGCTCATCAACCTTCGATTGACTTCAGAGTCAGAAATATGTACAAAATCCACAAACCATACAATCAATCAGTGCTGGCTATCTTCCACAACCGTCATCATCGACGAACGACCATTCAGACTACATCGCTGCGGGAAGGGCAAAAGCTTGCCTTAAGAAAGGTGAAAGGAAAAGACAGCCCTGACTAGGATTTGCACAATCGGCAACCACATGGAAGAACGGAGCAAACATATAGGACAAGTCCAAGTGTGAAATGGCAGAGTCACATCAAAGAACCATCCAAACCTTCAGCCATGCCGAGCTCAAAAATACGTCTCTGGTCTCCAACGAAAAGGATAACTAATCCACTCAAACAAATCAGTCACAACTCAAATCAATCATCAATCAATCAGTCAATCGACCAACCAATCATAGACATTTAACGAAACTAAATAAAACGAATCACACTCCTTCACAAGAAGAATTGTACATTAATTCGGTACGAGGAAGGGATCACGGCACACCTAAGGAAACCTGCCCACCCCCC
>BFEA01000035.1:2333788-2395248 GCA_003427395.1 Chara braunii
CCCCCCCCCCCGCCCCCCCAACCTCTACTCCGCATATGAATAACAACCCTAAGTCCGAACACTAGCCTCAATACCATCAAGTTTATGCATGCTAACAATAATTACCGACGATGAACACTTTGAGATAATTTGGGTTTGCGCGTGACCCGACCTCCCTTTATGCCCTGGATGGAGAGCCAATTCCCATCGGCGATGTTATTGCTTACCTCTCACTCACTCTACTCGGCTCTATACTCCCCAAAACTCCCCTCCCTCCCCTGTGTCCCCCTTGCTCCATGCCAGTTTTCCACGTGGAGAGTGATCACGGGCTCAAACAGCATCGGAAAAACACAGGCCTGTCAGATGATTTCCGGGAAACCAAACACAAGGTCCACATGCCATGCATCCATACCGCCTACACTACACCTCATGTACACCACCACACATTAAACACCACAATTCAGCTCTCATTTCCCCGCGCACTTTTTATTCCGAAAGGGACACGACGTTGTTCCGCTTTTCATTGAATCTCCCAGAACCCTCGTATCCCTGCTTTCTCCATTTTCCAGTCGTATCTTTCAACGCACACCTGGAACGCAGATGCTAATTGAAATTCCATGTAAGGTTACTGTGACCCTTCGATGATCAGTCCCCCGTCCCTCGTTCACCAGAACCACAGACTTCAGGTCTGCAGATCGATCCTCCCTGATACCGTTGCAATTCCGCACTCGTGTTCGTTCGACCAAATATAACCACACTCCGCTAACACAGTCACCCCTTTTAGGAAGAAGCTGCCTGCCTGCCCGCTCCTCGCGTCACACTTGTGTCACGGAGAAAGAGACGCTACGATCGGCGGCCAATCTACCTGTTCCCCTCCCGCTGCCGTCACATAACACCTGTTGCCACGTGGATGATAGACACTCCCGCGTCTACATCCTCTTCCTCTCACACCCACGCTATACGGCATTCATTATCCGTCTCCAGCCGGGGCTCATCTCTTCCCATAATTCGTCTTCACAGAGAGGGGGGAGAGAGAGAGAGAGACATTCCCAACTACGCCTCAAGAACAGTCTTGATGCCATGTCTCAACGCAAAGCCAGTCCTGGAAGAATCCTAGTCCAACCCTCTTGTCACACGCGCCTTCTGTTCGCACGCGCTTCCTTTTCAGATCCCGGTGCCCCAACGATCTCCACCAATGCCCGGTATACGATTTGCCAGGGAAGCCCAGAAAAAGAAAGTGGACATAATAAAAAGGGGGTACGAACTGCACTCCATGGCACGCCCTCCCGCCAATCTTCAAAAGAATTTTAATATCAGCCTCTCTCACGGATGACCATCCCTCTTCTTCAACTCCAGCTGCGGCGGACAGCTGGGTGCCTTCCCACTCGCGGCACCGGTGCTCATCCCTACCCCAACTCCAGCTGTCGCAGACAGGTTAGTGCATTTCCACTCGCAGCACTGATTTCCCCGAGTTCACCACGGGAAGCCACCGTATCCAGTTTTGTGTTATCACTGGGAACACTGTGCCGTCATCCAGAATGAAGATTCCCCGCCAAACCTCCTAGGCGAATGCAGCGGGTTTCTGAAGCGACATGTCATACTCTCACCCAGTCCGCAACACACTGCGCCAGTCCACTTGGGCCAAGAACGGAAAGCATCGCTCAGACAGCCTGGACGCAAGTACACTACACTCCAAAGCACACCACGAAGGGAAGATTCGTACCGACGAGAGTGTCCGATTGCCACTGGAAAAGTGCGCAGAATTTAACGCCGCACTTCTACGGGGGAAATTGCCCAGCGTAGCTCCCCTGAGAATTCGATTCCAGAGTGGTCGAGACCGCCAAATTTGCTGACGCGAGTTCACGGGCCGTTCAAGGGTAGAGTGAGGAAAAAACACTCGTTAAGATTCCATTACATCACACACGTTCAATTCCAAATGCAAGGGACACAAGCCCAAGGGAGAATTCAAAACGAGAGATGGAGAGTTCACACATTCAGTCCCAAGGACGAGTAACCTCGGTTCGTTAAAAAGCACCCAGCAACACAACCAACCTACCTCGTCAATCTTGCCGAACGTAGTGTCCCAGGCTCGCAGGAAGACTTCACAAACTGGAGCCCTACGCAGGCCTGACCTGCCCCCGCCAAGCAGGTCCATCCACGTATCAAATGCCCAAGCCCCCGAGACGACTGATCGTTCATTTCACAGAGCTTTCCTCTCCAATACCCGGAGAGTACAACCAGTTGTCCAATTCGTCGACCGCCTTCCTTTCCAATACCCGGAGAGCGCAATGCAGACGTGCAATCCCACGAAGAGTGACAAACGATGGCACAAGCAGGCAGGTCACCCACGTTCGACTGTCATCCCACGGACCGGGCCCTCACCGGTATAGCTTACACCAAAATTCGAATTAGTGTTGATTTACGACCCCTTATTTTTCCCCTTCAACTTCTCCAGCATGCACATACTTCCCAACGGCTATCAGAGACAGGCATCAACAACGCCCTTGAACCACCCCCACCCCGATACGGACGGCCTAGCTGCCCTGCTCAACAGCCACATAGCGGCCCTGGCCGCCCAAGGACTCCAATCAGAAGCACCTTCCGACACCACCTCCCCACCCTCAATCTTACCACACGAACAGAGAATAACGAGCTCAAGCAGCTCCTCCATGATCATATCGAATTTCACAAGTTCGCCTCTCGTGCGAAATGCATAGCCCCTCAATTACATCCACTAGCACTAACATACCGCATGAGGAGTTCACGCACATAGATGGGCAAAAAGTAACACGCTCTTCTATCCTCTTTTCTGACGTCTGCCAATCTCCATCGCTGACCCAACTGAGCTCAATATCTTGTGTCTCTCCTTCCACGCGCTCTGCAGCCTTCCGTCAGCAGCTAACTACTGTTGGCACTACCTAGACGACGAATAAGTCTGTTCGTCCCTCCCATCATCTGTAAGGGCCTACGACAACTTCTCTCAGTCATCACGACCTCCACGACTTGCACCGCTTCCCCATAAGTCTGTCCTTCAAGCCCAACATACCCTCCACGAGTGGAGAAGACGCATTCTACCCTCCAGGAGCGAAAACAAACAATGCATTCTACCCTCCAGGAGTGGAAATACTGCGTTCGAAATCGATTTGTCCAATCTGCTGGGCAAACAGGAGTGACTACGACTTCTCCAGCAACTAGCATAGCGGTAGCACCGGAAATTGGCAATCTCTCGTTCTAACAGGACGCTAGCAGCTAGCAATAGCAATTGACGAGGAATCAACCGATGGCAACCAAGTGCAGCACTAAATAACAGCAGCCCTGGCATCCCCTACTCCTTGAAAAGGAAACAACAAGAGTTTCCCGCCAGACTTACTTAAAGCAGCTTGATGTATTCGTCCCCGCTCTCAACAGCATACCGCGTTTCCGACAACATCAGCATCATTTCCCCACAGCGTCGTTAGCTCCAACACGATCATGCATCGACAGGTTTTTGAGGAGACGCTCGCCACCACAGGTAATCCGAGTCAACGAATGGGGCACAGCGACACTGTTGGGAGAACAAAAGAAAAAGAAAAAGACAATCCACATTGTCAATACGACTTCGCAAGCCCTGGCACGCACGCACCGAGCAGTTCAGACGGTTCAGAACTGGCCCTTTCTCCCGTCCGCGCTGTCCCTCCCTCAAAAGTTAATCACAACGGACTGACTGTAAACCTCTCTCGAGTAGACCCCCGAATTCTGGATGACGAGTTAGACTGGCCTCCGCACAACTTCATCAACCTAAGCCCGCAATGCCATCGGCTTATTGACCGACAAGACGCCATTATTCCTCAAACATCCGCCGCGCCAACAGTCCGCAGCAACTACCCTTCTTCCGCTGGAATCTCCGACTCTGCCACCAAAGACCAAGAACCGACATTCCTACCTGGAGCACCTCACCAGAGCTACAGCCACAGCCTCTTTTTTTATTAGACAACCGCACACGACACCAGAACCCGACCAAGGGATCACCCTGTCAAACATCAAACCAGGTCATCCCCCATGTCCTCGAGCAGAATCAAGACCACCACCACTTCCTCAGGACACTGTTTGACCACAGGGGGACTGCTTCAAGAGAGACCGACCGCAAGGAAGGCGGGGCAATAGAATCTTCTTCGAAAACGACGTTTGTCTGAGCTAATAATACGGCCGACTGCTTCTCGTTGTGCGCACTCAGAACGGCCGGCTCAAACTCCCAAAGGAGGACGTGGCGGGCACCGAATGGCGTTGCCGAAGCCATCTCCATCGGATACAACCTACAAGCACCTAATAAATTTCACACCCATACACTCTCCCGGTCAGGTCCTCACGGACGACGATTTGAAGGGCCCGAAGCGAACACAACACTTCCGAAGGAAAAGAAGCAAGCTTCCATTCCCGCGCCCATTCACAAAGAGAGATGCGGCGCGCAATGGAAACACGAATTCACGAGACCTCTGCACAGTCGTGCCCTTCCGGCGCGAAAGCCACATCGGACTCGCTGAAGCCTGGGCAAATAACGGATTGCACTCGTCACGACTGAAGTTCTCCTCCGTAAAGACGAGGCGTTCCACTTCATAATGCAGTGAAGTACACTACTCAAATACGACCATCCAGCATATCACGAACGATTTGAGAGGGACAAGGCAGATTAGAAGGAACAGACGGGCAACAGCAAGAATAGCAAGCTAGCCATGCTTGCGGACTGCAAGAAGACATCGCGAAAAGATCATTGGATACTCGAGACACCCCTCTCGAGCGGCCAGTACTATATGCTTGCGGAGTGCCAGACACTCACAAGACGTCCGAGTAAGACGGTGAGACACGCCAATCACACACACGAAAGTCGGCGATCAAATCCGATTCCCTGCTGCTGCTGCTGCTGCGAGTTCGGAACCAATCCACCTCATTGCGTTCCCGCCGGCACGGACGAAAACGTTCAACATTCGCGCTTGAAGAGTGGGCGTCTTCGCAAGAACCAGCAAAAAGCCGGTAATTGAGAGAAACCTCACTCACAGAAACTATCGTGATCCTCACCAACTGGTAATGCCCCACAAGATGCTGTCCACAAGAAAAAACTTCCAGAACACGCAAGGACAGACTCAAGAAGGGCAGCTCCTGTCTATCCCCGACCCGATGTTGTCACCGCGCAACTCTCTCTCTTCCCCTCTCTCTCTCTATGAATGTGCGTACGCGTGCTTCAGAGTCAGGCGTCGAGGACATGCGTCACACGTAATCCGCAAGGCCTCAACCACGCCGCACCAAGAAACCACGGCGTGCAATATGATCAACCAAAAAACAGGGGAGCACTGAGAGGAGACAGAGAACATGCAGGCAACTGGAATTCTCTTCAAAAAGTGAAAATAGAACTCCAACAGCAGACACACGCACGGCATTACGACAAGTGATTCCAGCAGCAGACACATATCGGGACTTGACTGCTTTCACCTGGCAGAAGCCACGCGGCAGCTCAAAAGATTGTTTCACTTATCGAATGATGGCTCGTACCGGAGCGCGCAATGCGCATCGAGTTGACACTGAATTCCCCATGCCATGACACAAATTCGACCGTACACAAGTTCAAAGGTCACGTGTACTGCACCAATCAATCCAAGTTATATATTGTATGTGGCCGGTGAAAACAGGCAAAATAGCACAGCATCTATATATACTCATATATGCGAAGCAGACAACAAAGAGGAGAGAGGAGTGAGGAGTGAGCACGACAGTGACATGCCAAGCACGTGTCTGACACAGAGGCACCTCGCAAGCACAGCTGCATGTATTAGCAGAAGAGGCGAGAAGAGGCTGGCAGCCTCTGTCACAAACGGGCGAGACCTACTCGGACACGAGTTTAACATTGCTATGTCAGACAAGCTTGTCACGTGTCAAACGAGCGAGTAACATCGTCTAGCTCCCAGTGCTTGACATTCCTCCCGCTGAAATGCCTTGCGAATTCGCCTGTTAAAACGAACGAGCCAAACCGGCGAGCCACCAGGCGAGTGGGTGGAATGGAAACAAACGTGAATGAATTCTCCAGCACACAGACAAGGAAGCGGTTGAAAGCTAGCTAGCAAGCAGCGAGGAATATAAGCTGCTGTCTGCGAGGTCACCGCCAGCGAACGTAGGGCAAATATTCGATTGAAAAAGACCGCGAATAAGAGAAAATGAACCGACATTGGCAAGGGAATAGATGGACTGAAATGGAATGTCGACAGCAGGTAAAGAATAATAACGTATCGATCAGACAGTTATTTGATAAGACGTAAAAAGAAACTGAATTGAGGAGAACAAATTTCAGATACGTTAACGAATTTATCAAGCGAAGCGACTCATTTATCGGCATGGTGGGGGAAGACGGAGAAGAGGGGGCCGGTCTCCGGTGTGTCCATTACTACACCTACATACTGCTTGATACCCCTTCACCTAATACCCCACTCGGCGTACAAATAACAACTACGTAGAAAATAAACGAAAACAGCAGACTGGAGATAAAAGCTCAGCTCAGCACAGCAAAGAAAAGAAAAGAAAAGACTGCTGGGCGGAAGAGATCAACGAGTGGCAGGCACATAAGGAATTCGGCGGCGACGGGAATGGACCAGCGGGACAGACGTGGGAAAGTTACTACAAGCAACTCTCCAATTTCATTGTTCCTTTTCGGTAAACAAGAGTTTATAGACTCGTACGCCACAAACGACCCAGCGACATTACCTAAGATAGCAGCACCGAGCAACCACACTCTCGCCCTCTTCCTCAATCGAGGCAGGCTTTCTTCTCCGCTCCCCACACAATGTCAGTACCCTCCACATTCACTCTTATCATCAGCGTGCGTCCCCCATCTTGCTTGCGAAACTGCTTCCAGGTCGTAACGAAATGAGAGGACGCGATCAGAAAAACGTGTTCGAAAACACCTTCAGCAGGGCACCCCCGTTCTTGTCCTCTATTCAATCCGGCAACCTTAAAAGAATAGAGTAAATCTTGAGTGATACGTAATTGAAAGAACACACGCCCGGACAACGACAGGGAGAGCCCGACCGGTTGTAGCAGTAGCGACCATAAGAAATAAAGAGCTAGCAGGCGAGCGAGCCGACGTATGGCGAACCCTCGAGCGCACGAGTTGGCACACGAGTAAGGGACATGAACATGGGGAAAGCAAGTACCATTTAGCTGCCGCTTGCCGCTGACCTAAAACAAAAGATATCAGCGCAGAGACAAGGGTAAATCTGCAAGAGAGAGGACCAACCTTCGAGGAAACTCGTAGAGTCACACGAGACCACACCTTATACAGTGTTCCAATTTTCCGAGTCGTCAAGATAGCAGAACACTATTCTCCTCGTGCCCACTTCTCTGGAGTCTGGCGACGATTCGAACAGCCACTCCTGCTTCATGCCGTCCCGAAGCCATCTCTCTCTCTCTCTCTCTCTCTCTCTCTCTCTCTCTCTCTCTCTCTCTCTCTCTCTCTCTCTCTCTTACGCACACACGCACACACACTCCACCGTCTCTTCCCTCCCACACACGCACACCCTCTCCCGCAATTCTTTCCCGCCCCCTCCCCACAAGCTTGAAATTACAACTGATCACAGCATCACCTTCCCTTGCCTCCGGCTGCTGCAGCTCTACTTCGTCGATGTCGCATATTAACAAAATTTCTACGAGGAAGCGGAAATTTCTGCTGCTGCTTGCGGTTGAGGCATTTCGACCGCGGTTCCGACGGACACCTCCTCTCTCAAACCGCCGCCATTCTCACTCTGGCCGGAAACCGGGTCATTCGCTTGATTGCGATAATCTGAGGAATCGTCCGAAGGGGTATTACTATCGCCCCCATTGGACAGAGTTCCCCCAACGCCATCAGAGCTTGACATGGACGCATTCGCAGACTTTGATTTCGTAAGCACCACCCCTCGCCTACCAGCCCCCTTCTTTGCATCGCTCCCGCCATATCTATCATTCCCAGTACGTGTGCCTTCCGTTCTCGTTTTAATCCTGGTAAGCTTCGGCGACGCCGTTCGAGCGCCCCCCCCTCCTCCTCCATGCAAAATCTTCCCTTCCATCGAGGACCTCCTGTCTACCGCTGATCCCCCCCCTTCCTTGGTATTCTCCTTCTCTTCCAACTGCATTTGAAACTCCCTCCTTTTTTCCGCTCTTACCGTCGACGCAAACTGAAACGTCTTCGCGTGTGTCGGAGGAACGGCCGACCTGTGGGGCACGAACGGTGTGGCAGCCGCCACCGGCTGCGCGCGAAACGTTCTTTGCCTCTCCTCTTCAGATTTCTTCGCATGGACTTCTGCCTTCAATTTCTCCATCGCTGCTTCGTGCCGCCTGACACTCTCCAACTTGAACGGACACGGCGCTGTCGCGGGTTTCGGACTCGGCTTCGGCGGCACTTTCGGGGCTTTCAGCGACGACGGCAAATGCCCTGCCGACGGCTGGTTCGGCTTTTTCTCCATCTCCGCGGGAGGGGAGCTCACCGGTCGCCCGCCCGTCGACGCTCTCCGGTCGGTTGCGAAGTGAAAAGGCACCGGCACGGTGTGCAAACCCGGCCCCCGTAAGCCGCCAACCACGGCATGGCTACTTTGCTGCTGAGGATGATGAGCGCGAGGAATCGACGAGCCGGAATTGGCAGACGGCAACTCTCCGCTACCCTGCTGGCCACCTGGAGAGCCCGAACCCCCTTCATCTCCTCGCTCCGCCCTCTTCATTTTCCCAAGAGCCGCGGAATCTGCGCTCGAAGCCAGCTTCCCCGATCTCTTCGACATCGCGTGCAGCGACGAAGCAGACGCAGAAGCCCCCGGGGCTCGATCTGAGCCCAACGCTTTCGGACTGCGTTCCCCCTGCCCGCTGCTCCCGTTCGCATGAATTGGGAAATCGCCGAAGCTCCTCCTCCCCTTCACACGCACCGTCCCATTCGCCTGCAGGACTTGCTTCGAGTTATTGTCGCGACCGATCCCCGCGCCAGATTTCGTCCCACCGTATTTCCCGAGCCGACTTCCGCTAGCGGATGCGCCTTCGCGATCGCGAATCGGAGGAGATCTTCTGTCTTTCGATCCTCCAAGGCTTGCCGCTGCGGCGTCGGTTCCCGCCGAGTTCGGGTCTCGCCGACCAGCAGCAGCCGCGGAGCTCACATTCTTCGAGCTCGAAACGTTTTTAAGCCCGGCAGACGATTTTCCAGACGTCGCCGAAGAGAAGCCGGGGGAGCGAGATGGTTGCCGTCGACCTGAAGGTGGCGACGGGCTTTTCTTTCGGGTGCCGCTGTCAGAGACTGGCTGCGGCTCCGTCGCCGCCGCTGATGATCCGCTGTCACTCGCCAGTGCCACCTTGTCGCTCTCCTCCGCCACTCTCGTTGCGCTATTGCTGATGTGGGCGTGCTGTTGCTGATCGTCTGCACTGTTCTCGTCGGCAATAGAGAATCCAGAAGCAGCTCCCTGAAGCATCACAGAGTCGAGCTTACTCTCATACATGGCCATGGAGTTGTTACCACTTGGTGCCATCTGCGATTCACCACCTGCAACAACAGCGTCGCCACCAGCTTAAACTCCTAGCTCAGCTTCCATACCTCCCTCCTCTTCTTCGCCTCGTTCGCCTCCTTCCTCTCTGAGGTACTTCCTCGCAGGTGTCGTAGAGTGGTAACAATGCCGCCGGCACCTTGGCGACCCGCCTTCACGATTCAACCAAAGCGAAGCAAAGACAAGGACGCTGATCCTGCTGCTGCCGACGCAGCTACCCTCGCTCTCGGCAAGGCAGCACAGGTCACCAGAATTTCCGTGTACACTCTTGCGTACGGACACGCGCCTTCCGCTTGGAGAGGCAAACCCTCCGACCAGCAAAAGAGGGAAGATCTCTTCGAGCTTGTTCTTCTCGACAGGAAACGTGCCAGGTTACCCTACATAGGGCGCAGCAGTCACCTTCTCAAATACAGGTCATGCCTCCCTTTTGCTCCTCGCTTTCTCTCCCTTACCACCTCTTACCTTCTTCGTCCACTCTTCCTACAGTAGCGCTACCGCCTATTCTCGGCAATTCCCTGCACACCTTGCCCTCCTTCCTCGGTTCAGAGACCGCGCCCCTCCTTTCTTCACCAAACAGTCGACCAACCAACCCAATGCAAAATCTCCTCTTCCTCCTCGGGTGCCAGTTCAGTCGATAATTAGACCTGCGAGTAACTTGAGTAGCAGCAAGACAAGCAAGACAAACGAGGAGCGAAGAATGAAACGGACAATGACGAAAGAGGCAGAGGCACGACACATAGAGAAAGAGAGAGAGAGAGTGCGAATGCGCGACGTCGATGGCCGTCTACCCGCGGAGGAAGAGGTGGCGTGGGAGGAGAAGTAGCGGCAAGAAAGGGAGAACGGGGGAACGCCGTGAGGGTGTCCCACCGCAGGCAGCGGATTCTTCGCGCGGCTGCGAAGGCGTAGCCAGGCCAAGCCAGGCAGTGACACGGCAGGTAACTGGACTGACAACCAGCGAACCTGCTGCGCCTGGCCCCACCCGCGTTTCTCACGCCAACCTGTTTCTTTTGTCCAGGTAGTAATTGCACCTTCGCGAACCACACCTCAAGACGCCTCAGAGCACACTCACAACACGATATGCGTGGAGCACCTGGTCACTTTAACGATAATATTCAGTCTCGGTGTTTATGAGTGCGCCCTCAGCTACTTTGTCTGCTGTCTCGTCGAGACACAAAAATCTGAGACGCACGCACTGTTCCGCCCGCCCTCAGCTATTTCCTTTTCCCGCCTTGGCGCTCTGTGGGGTAGGGACGTCTGCCTGAAGTTGCTGCTTGCAGCAACCAGCAGTGTGATGTAGTGGCCCTCGTGTGCAGACGGTAAGGTAGCCGCTTCAAACGCCCATCGACAACAGAACAAGAAAGACAAACACTCCTACCTGTTGTGGACGCACCTTCTGGTTGACCTATTTACCCATCCCTCTAAAGAACCCCTTCTCTATATATAAATGAAATGCGCTCTCCTGGACCTGGACTGGACATGACAGGGGCTAGGCTACCCATCTTTCCCGTGCACACAAGACGTCTTTCAGGTTCGATACCATCATGAGGGTGCCTTCTGTCTGGGGGAAGACGGTAGGAGTTACATACACGACCTCCCGCCGGCGGGCTGGTCCTGCCCCTCCTCGGTGTCAAGGTCGCTCGCGCGCAAAAACCGTACAGCTTTCCGCCGGAGACGCCGTTTCCCGCCTGTACAGTAACGTCGGTCTTTTTCACTTTTGAAAATTTGCCTAGCGTCTGATTGATTCAGAACTCATGACATTTTTTTTTTTTTTAGAGAATACTCACACTAGGCCCTGAAAATCACAAAATCGTAAAATGAGCGGCCAGATGCAGTAGTTCCTTTGCAAGGTCTCAATCTGGCCGCTCATCCTGTGATTTTCCGATTAGGGCCTAGTGTTGTGAGTATGGCCTTACTAAACTAAAACAAACAGTTACATGTGTGTACGATTCAATCAGACGGGCTCGTTGCAGCGGCGGTCTTTTCAAAGAACCAAGAAGGATCCCGCGTTTTATGAAACGTGGAGAAGACCCCGCGTTCCAGAGGTGGCGTGACACGACCGCGGGATTCGATCCGCTTCCTTGCCCCCTAAACGGACTCGTTCCATACCCTTTCCTTGACCCTTTTCTTTTCTGCCTCTCCTTCGTTTCTCTTACCGTTCACCGCTACGTTTTTTTTGTTTCCCACATCAACAACCAAACAAATCGAGGGCTGTGTCCCACTGGAACGACGATAGACCATGACAGTTTTTGAGAGCGCGTGGTGGGTCCCTGCTGTCCGCTGATCTGAAAATCTCACTGTCGTACCGTATGGCCACGTTGAAAAACACTCAATCAAATCAAAAACTAACGAAAATCTCACCGTCGTACTGTATGGCCACGTTGAAATACTCAAATAAAAAACTAACCTATCCTCGTGCTACAGCACTGGGGCATGGCACTGGGAAATGGCACCAGGGACCTCACAATTCATCACCCCTGAAAGCTGATATGCGACACTTCGGATGGAGAGCCAGAAGGATCTTGAGTAGTTGGTCCCTGCAGGGGACTTAAACCCCCGTCCCCTTCAGACATCGGTTTTCTTTTCTTCTCCCGGCCCCTCCCGGCCCCGTTTCAGCCAATTTCAGCCCTTTGCATTCAGCCAGTACTTGGCCCAGCTATGGATGCCGAGCCTGAAAACGGGCTGCACGCCGTTTCGCACCAACCCGCCAGCGCAACAAGAAAAACTTGTTTTAGCTGGCAATGCCAGCCTTTGAGGGCTGGTACCCCGAGAGGGGCGATACCCCGAGCCTCTGGAAGTTGCGGGGCGTTAACGGCAATGCCCTGCGGCCGATGTATGGGCCAAGTACTGGTGGTTTAAACCGCTAGTACACAGCCACAGCCTTGCTGAAAAGAAACTCACCACCTACCCCTTTTTTGTTTTTAGTGTTCTCCCTTTCTAGCCTTTTTTTTTTTTTTTTTCGGTTTCCCCCATTCTCGCCGTCTTACGCCATTACTACCCCGTCCCTACCCGTTCCCTAGCCACGCCCCGCGGGCCCCCCCCGCCGTTCCTCAACAGGAAACACAAACCACCGGCCCCCACAAATATTGAACAACCTCCACAATACTCCGCTGGTTGCCCAGCCTCCAAGCCCTCGCACAACCACCTCGACGACCGGTAGGTGTCGTGATAACGACCCCCCAGTCTCGTGTAACTCTCCATGCTCGTCGACATGCAAGACGCGAAAACCCTGCTAAACAACAAAACACAATCGGAGTAAGCGCAGCCTTCTGGCTGCAAACTGAGTGTGTAACTCAATTTTAATATTTGCAGCCTCATCATACTTGTTCACACATTCAGTGTGTTAATAAAAAAAAATATGTCGAACTCTATCTCAGCCAAACAGGCCTCAGTACCTTAGTTGGTCCACGCATGACACATGAACTATTCAAATATTAGACCTGCGTTCAAATTTGATCGCAAACAGAACCAACTTCAACCAAGTAATTCTGAATTAGCTGCAATCTGTCATGAGGTCGGTGATATAGAGGTAGGAAAACAAAAAATTGCAAAAAGAGTTCCAAATTGCAGCAACCAGCAAAAAATCACGAAAAAAAAATATAAAATTTTGACGAGTTGCCCGGGTGTAAATTTATGGGAGAACTACAATCGGATGAACAAATTACGAATTGTTGAAGATTTCGCAAAAAAAAGAAAGTCTAAGGAACATAAAGGAATAAATTTAAAAGAACGCAAACACTAAAAAAAATAAAAATCACTGAGAAATTGCAAATTTCGAGGAAATCAATTGTGCGCAAAAGGATTTATGACAATAAATTTCATTCAAAATATACAATGACAAGAAAAAAAAAAGACGTCGTATTTTCAAGAAAATGCAGATGGATGGTGAAGGCTAGAGTCGCCGTGGCGACATAATGACTTGTTTTTTAACCGTTTTGTGTTACCAAAGTAACCCTCCGGTGACGTGGTCACTTGATACTTGCGTGTCGTGCACGATGTTGAATAGGGTTATGGTCTCACTTGTACTACTAATTATCTTTATACGCCTCCATGTGAAACTCATATTATTCGCATGAGATATAAGTTATGGGTTACAAAGGATCCAGGCATGTAAAGTCATGTTTAACATTTACGTTCGTGAGAATGAGACGCGTGGTAGTTTCTATATCCTAGTCAACTAACGTACGGCCACGTTTGGGAGATCAACGTCCCCAAGTGTTGATCCACCTGCAGGTTCAATTCAGGCGTAACCGCACGTACCACCTATGCTATAGCCTACGAGAAACACCCTCGATTAGGCCACATCTGCAATTGCATGTTTTCGCATGTGACTCAGTACCTCGGTGAGAATACGTCTACCTAAGGGATGGTAACAACTCTCACAGGTGGAGGTAAGTTGTACCTCGTAGAACACTATCATATCATAGGGAGTCGATGGAAGTCTAGATGGCGCACTGGACTAAAGAGGCGAAGCTGCTTGTGTTTGTGTGACATGTGGAATCCGGCGTGACATGGCCAGGAGGATCCCCGTGTGGGACCGATGCGCTCGACAACGTCATTACACTTAGTAACTACTCACACAAAGATCAAAAGGAAAGAATCAGTGGTCAGACATAATGTAGAATTCACACTGGCAAAACAATATCTGTGTAAAAATGTTATTGGGATATTACATTCCCGTCTCTACCTTCTACGGGAAAGGCTGAATTCACAAGATGGTGTTAGTGCGAAAAGTCTCTTTACATAGCGTAATACCCGCCGTCAAATTTGATCATGAGCCTCATGACATGTCACAGCTAATGTAGGTCTAATATTTAAACACTTCATATATCATGTATGCACCAACTGAAGACGGGGAGATGACCCACGTTGTTACATCTAGTAATTGATACCTCTATGACCAAACAAAGAAAATCAGTAGTAAAAAAAAAAGAAAGAATTTACACGATAATATCGGTGTGAAAGGGTTTTTGGCATATTGGAATACCTACCTCTACCTTCCACATATAAGATGAAATTCACAAGATGGTTTCAATGTGAAAATATGACGCATCGGTGTTGACTATGCAGGGACGATCAAAATCTAGGAGGTGAAGAACTGACGCACAAGTCACCGCTTTCTTGAGGGCGCGAAAAGCATCCTCGTAGGGGGGGTTCAAAGGCCATCGCAGATTCTTCTTGAGGCCGATGAAGGTAAAAACGTAAGAGTATCTGGCGTATGCTCGGATGAAGCTACTGTAGTAATTATTAAGTTTGAGGAAAATGCGAAACTGCTTAATGGATATGAGGTGTTAGACGTCCGTCATGATCAAGGTAGCGGAGCTCTGCAACAATAAAATGTCGAAAGAAAAACAAATGTCCGATACAAACATCCTAACTAACAACATAAAATGAAATATAACATGATACAATCCTAAAGTTATGGAGACAACTGCCTCAGTGCTGAAAGGAAAAGGCAACAATAATGTCACAAGACGATGTTGTGTTACTGAACCACTAAGAGTGAGATGGTCTCAGAGGGGCGAATGCGGCCTAAGAATTTAAACTCCGGGTTCAGTCACACACAAAGGTGAGATAGGTCATCAGCTCGGGGCGGGAGAAGTAGTAATGAAAAAAAAAAAAAACAATGACGCTAACAGATAGACCATCAAGGCGTTTTCGGTGTGAATACCCTTACAAGGGTATCCGCCCTGGTTTTCGCAAGTACCAGAAAATAAGTTTGATTTAAAAATTTAGGTATACCGCCCGAGGCGCGACTGCGTCTGTGGTTTACATTGACTAAATGGTCGACTAAAGTAAAGAGTGTTTGGGCGCGCAAATTTACGGTGTGTGTGATTTCTCTAATTATTGATGATAGCGAAGTCGGCGTAGTTGTCGGCCTAACTTTTATTTTTGATTAAGTTAAGATTAAAAGGGTTTTTGTCTCTTGATTGGTGGGGTTACCTGTGACTTGTACGCATGTGCGGAGAATGTCATTGGCAACAAGGTGACCTTGAAATGTTTTCAGTAGGTCCTCGCTTTACACATTGTCCGCTTATTTAGGTGTTCGTCGAAACTAGACCAAGACTTGGGCCTAGCCCTATTGATTACGATGTTGGACTTTCATCAAAAAAATTCTCGGATCGAGATCGAGCGGCGACGATGCGGGGATATCAGGATAGTGCGAAGAGGACCGAGGGGTTGAGGACCCGATGGGCTATCCCCCTTGGTTTTGCCGTCGGCGGCGTTGAAACTGTACTAGCGGTTCCCCTCCCATCATCGTCATAACCTGACGACGAAGAGTTTTTAAAACATTGTTATTATTATCTGATGTTATTATTATTATTATTTTATTTTTTATTTTTTTTTAAAAGAAAAATTGGACATGCTTGAAGTAGGGCAGTTGGCATTTTAGCTCAAGAACGTAGGTACCAACCCACCTCATCCCAGGGTCAATGGCTAAGAGCATCCCGCACCGGGAGACCTTTACGGTACCCAGACGCACAGGTGTCACACTTAGTCCCCCTGAGATGTTGCTAGCAGCCCTTTCGTTCTTCATCAAAAACTGCCTACCCCCAACGGGTGCAATTTATGTTTTGGCTTTTTGTAAGTCGGACGTAACACCGACCGAGGGTGGCCGTCGTGGCAGTCAAGGACCTTGAGTATGCGCCCCTTTCGACAAACCGGTTTAGATTTCGCCGTGGTCGGGATACAGGCGGAAGCAATTTAGTTTTGCCCGCCTGAAAGAGCAAACTATAAAAGTCAACGTGTGGGAGGTTGGCATCGGGTCCGTGGCCATGGCTTCCCTGGCTTCCCAATTGGAGAGTGACGATGGCCTGAAGCAAAAAGGGAAAACCGGGGAACATTCTGAGCGACTCTGTGGGGCTGCAGCCCCAGAAAAGCAAGGGCCGAAGGCAGGGCACCGCGGCCAGCCACGTGGGTCCCCTCCTCCACCACCACCCTTCAAAGATTCTGACTGGGAACTTGCTACTACCACCAAATTCTGCACAAGGGCTCGTTAGATCTAGATGCACACTGGAGGTTTGCAGTGGGTCCGCGCTCTTGATTTCACGGGTTGAGTGAGGACTTCCCTGCTTAAGGCTTGAGGTGGTGGGAAACTCCACCAAAGCAGAGTAAGCGGGGCGGTACATGCTACTGCAACTGGCAATATTGGCCAGGGGTCGTCCGGTAGCATCAGGATCAAGCTTATTCGACGGGCCGACCACTCGACCACTATGACACCTTTCCGGTCCCCTTCCCCTATGAATGTCAGCAGTCTCTGCATAATGCCACTAAGGGGGATTGTCGGGCGTTGCGCTAGAAGCAGCGGACAAAGTGAGTCAACAGAGCAACGACGCTAAGGGAGGAAAGTAGGCGCAGGTGGGGACAGAGGAGGATAAGGAAGAGAAAGCGAACGTGGGCGCAAATTTGCGCCGGGTGCGTTCGGCGGTGAAGATGATGGGATAGCGAACCCGGGCGCAACGAGGGGAGAATGGCACACTCGGCACTCCACAGAACCAGGCGGGAAGACCACTACAGAGGGGTTTTGAAAGACGACGAGCACGATTACGCAGTTAGTTTGCGCATTGGCTTAGTAGGTATGGTGGTAGAAGAGAAGTAGACCGTGCGGGAGATGGCGGGAGTGAACGAAGAAGGAGGAGTTAGCATGTAATATAGCTGATTGTGAAAGGAAAAGGGCAGGGAAAGCGGCATTTCCATTATGTTAGGGGTGAGTGAGTCTGATCGTGAGGATAGAATATGGAGAAAGTTAGTATAGATTAAGTTAGTAGTCGGAAAGGTTGCGCGGAGGTAGTACGACGAGAGGCTATGGCGGGCAGGAAAATGCATAGAGCGCCCGATTTTTCACAGAATCGAGCAAGGTAAGAACTGGTATTGGGGTGGTTAGCTACTGGGAATCCATTTGGGAAGTCAAAGTAGAGAGCGGATTAGCAGGCTAGGAGTTAATAGGAAGATTGGTGTGCAAAGGGAAACGGAGCGTGACTATGGCATAAGGAAAAAGTTCTTTTAGTACACCCGACCCTCTGTAGAATCGGGCGAACTAAGATGGTGGTCTGAGACTTTCCTATAGGGCGAGGGTGATAGTGGAACCGGGTTTCGAAGATAGTGGGTGAAGTTTGTGTAGCAGATAAAGAGGGCTGCGTCGAGGGGAGAAATTAGTAAAGTATCCATACATTTAGCCCGATTTTTGTGATAGATTCACTTCAAACTTACCGGCTCTATCGATGGGAGTCGCCTCGTTCTATCTCTCCCTGTGGGTGCACTAAGTAGACTCGTGCGCCTGGCGAACCCCTCAGTCATACTCACGACGGACCCTTTATGTATCCGCTTATTTGATTGTGTGTCCTTCCATAATATAGTGGAAGATCCATTCAATATTGCTCGGCCTGGCGATAGGAGAGGCATGAGGCCAGCTGCGAGGGTGAAGACTTACCTTTTGGCCGGTACGATTTGCTCTGACTGTCGAGAGAAGTAGTCTTCCTCTGTCTCTCTGCATAACATTGGCGCAACGCGTCCTTCTAGGTTGCTGTGCGTCGAAGCTCCCCCCCACGTTAGTAGTTATCACGATCAACGTCATCCCAATTCGTGATCTTCTTCTTCTTCTTCACTGTGAACGAATCTTGTTGGGCCAACCAAGAGTTGGGAGTGCGGGCTGAATACTTACCTTGTTGGCTGATCCGGTGCCCATTCTGCCAACCGGTTACGTGAGCCCGACTGTGTGGTTTGTATTCCCACATGTTGGACGTTCAGGTGAGCTAAGTGTAAGAGACGATTGAAGAAGAGGAGAACGAATTTTCGCTTTGGGCGCTGCTGTGTTCCGCCGAGTCCTGCTACAGTGCGTTGTGCAGTTGCTGTTGTAGGACTGTAGTACCACTGATTCGCTGCACATGCTGCATCTGCATGTTACTAGTGAGCGGCGAACTATCTAAGGTTTTGTTGCACTTTGGATAGAGCATGAAGGGTATGCCCTACCAGAATGCAACCATTTTGGACTACGTTGCCGCAACTTAGATGGAGGTAGAAGCGGCGTGGCTTGAGGAAGTGGCTGAATTCGACAAAGAGGGGTATTGCTGCGAGTTGGAAGTACACCAGAGAGTTAACGGGTGATCGTCTGATTTTAGTTGACTAAGTTGTTACG
Source organism: Chara braunii (assembly GCA_003427395.1). Taxonomy (NCBI): domain Eukaryota; kingdom Viridiplantae; phylum Streptophyta; class Charophyceae; order Charales; family Characeae; genus Chara; species Chara braunii. The sequence continues at coordinate 2,352,419 of BFEA01000035.1, forward strand.
GTTAGGCCACCATTGGGGGACCCTCAGGCGAATGAAGGTACCAAGCTCCTCTCCTGCAAGTTGAGTCAATCCCACTCCTGTATCTCGAGCGTCTGAAACCCCTCCTTCTGCCCTCTAAGTCTAATCCTGTTCTAAGAGGAAGGAGGCAAGCGGGATTGCAACCCGTAAGACAGCCGCAAGACTCTGTGGGGAGTTAACCCACTGATTGAGCGCGCTCTGTCGGAACTCAAGAGGAGTTCTGGAGGCAGGGAACTGAGAGGTAACCATTTGCTTTCCCTCCATAAGCCCAGTTATAACCCCTACCTGTACGTCTTGCTATGGTTGACTGAGTATATTGCCTGCATCCCTTCTTTGACTTTCAGTTCGACTTTCAACACAAACCAGAGTTAATTAAATGAATGACTGTGCAAGTTACAGTTTCAATTTTGTTTGTCTAACTAAAAGCAGATTGCGGGGTTGCATCTGGGGGAAAGGTGAGAGGAAGGTTGTATTGAATGTGTTTGACTGGGTCAACCCAAGGCTGGGAGAGTCTCCATAAGATTGGAGGACCTAGTGATGTGTTTATTTTCGATTGCCTGAAGGACCAGCCAGGTTCCCATAAGATTGGTTAGTCTGGTTGCTTTGAGTAGCGAAGACTGTTTGTGCTTGATTTTCAGGAACCAAGCATTTTTTCATAAGATTGGATGACATGGTTGCCTTGCTTCTTTGGGTTTTCTTATGTTTTACTAGTTCTAAAGGAGAGTTGGGCATGTTCCATAACATTGGATGACCCCGACTCTCTCTTGTTTTATTTTGAGGGAGAAATTCAGGCAAAAGGACTGGACTGGTTCCCATAAGATTGTGCGGTCTGGTCTGGAGCCGCGCACATGCTGAAACCAAAAGATTAAATTTGTTTAACTAAAGTGTATCATTTAACTGAAGAAAGTATGAATTAAGAATAAAATTGTGGTAAGAAGGAACATGATGAACCTTGATCTAAGATTATCAGTTCAGTCATATGTTACCTTAAAAGATAAAGTGCAGACAATTATATATAACTTGGATATTTAAATGGTCCAGGGCGACTAGGATGACTAACCTAGTCATGTGCCCAAAAAAGAGAAAAGTTGGAGTGCCCTGTGTTTGTGTATATTCTATGGCCGAGCTAGAAAGGTTCCCATAAGATTGGGTGGTCTAGTTGTAAGCCTGAAGTAAGTTGGGTATAAGAGACGAATTAGTGAGAGACTACGAACTATTGTTTGACCAGGTTGACTTAGGGTTGGTGAGAGTACTTACCTTTGTGGTTTGGCCTTGCATGTGACTGCGTGAGGTTACTTCTTGGTATGAGTTTCAGTTGATAGGTAGTTGCTTTAGATGCTCGTCACGTGCTAGAGTCATATGAGATAGTTTCAATTCATGCATTTTCTTTGCTACGTTTATTTTTACTTAGGTCAATTTCTACGTTTTCTAAGATTATTTATTGTACTTGATCTTGTATAAGTCTTGGTAAGCTACTTTCTCTACGAGAAACGATGCCAAAATTTCTACAAAACCATGGAGTTAGTAAAATTTTGTCTTTTCAAAAGTTTGGTTTGTCTGACTTTTATATATGACTTAGTAAAAATCTGTAAAACCCCATTTTCTAATGGGAGTTCTGCCCAAATTTTTGCTACTTCAGGGAGTTAGACAAAATTGAACCTTGAAAAGTCAAAGTCACTTTCGATTTTGAACTTAGCTTTGTAGAAATCTTGGATTAACGCTTTTTCAAAATGAGTGCTGCCGAAATTTCTATAAATCTAAGGAGTTAGTTAAATTTTGTCTTAGTCGAACTCAGATCGTGCTTCTGAGTTCATATCTGACTTATAAAATATCTAAAAAAACTTATTTTTTAAAGGGAGTGTTTCTCATATTTTTACTAAATCAGGGAGTTCGACGAAATTTGACTTTCCAGAATTAAAGATTACTTTTGTTTTCATATTTGAGTTATTATAAATTATGAAAAAACATTTTTCCTACGGGAAGCGCTGCCGAAATTTTCTTAGTTTAAAGAAGTTGGATTATATTTTGACTGATGATAATTCGGGCAATCCACCCTGAATAAGAGAGGTGTTGCCATAGGTCTGTATTGCGTTGGGTACTAGCTTAGAAGTAGGCCTAGCGGTAGATTCTAGGAGGACCTTGGATGAGAATGTGTTATGAATCTTTATTCTCCATACACTTATGAATTTAGCTTGGGTATTGACCTGTCATATGTTACATGCCCTCTTGACCGTTTGATTCAGGATCTGGAATAGAGTCAGCTTGATCCCACGGGGATCATCTTGTTGTCACTGATAACAGGTCGGTTGCCGATTTGTCGGTTTACGATTTAACTCCAATCCACTCTTGCCACTTAACCTAAAGGCTTTAGCCCTGAGGTTTGAAATGTCTAATTGTGTTTTCACCCGGACTTTATGAAATGACCATTTAACAAAGGTACTGAGTATTTTATTGCTGGAAGGGTGCGCTAAGGTTAATGTTTGTGTGACTAAAGCAAAGGGTGTGAATGTTGGAGTTGTTGAAGTTGACCCCCCGTAGTGCATGAACTTTTTGGTTGAATCTTTGATTTGATTGTAGGTATGTTTGGTGGTTTGGATTTTGGATTTGACCGCCTGCGATCATATACATATATATGGCTGAGAGGAGTCCGACTGTGATTGTGAGAAGTGATCGTCACATAATTATAACCTTTTATATATATGAAAATACATATGTCTTGAGTGTTTCGCGAGGCCTACTATGACCGCGTGTAAGGGCTAAACAAATTATGTTTTTGAGAGAAAAAGGAGATCCCCTGTTATCCTTTGTTTTTTAAAGTTTTTATAGTTGAACGTTGTAATCCGTTGCAGCCGTCAAAGTCAAACCCCTTAATTTCTCTCCAGACCCTGGATGATGGAGCTGGTCTCCAGGGTGATAAGGGACGATTGCCATTACAGGTATGAACCTGTGTACCACCCACTTTCCGCAGTGTGCAGAAGAGGGTGTGGTTCTCAACCCCACTTGGCGGTTGTCCAGCGTCGAGAGATCAATCCCTCTAGGCGAGTGTCAACCGACACTTGACTGTCGAATGCAACCCTCGAGATTAACGAGGACCGCATGAGCATGGGTACTACATAGTACGCCATCATTGCGACTGCTTGCGTATGCTTGCATTGCGAGTCGATATGAAATAACCCTGCGTCCACGCGGTTTTATACTAAGTCTCTCGTTATGGGATGACTACTAAGAGACTAAGAGTGTTGTCGCTTTGTTTGTTCTGTGTCGTTTCGTGTATGTGTGTGTATGTGTGTTTTAATTTTTATGTTCTTAGAGTGGTGTATGTGTAGTGTGTGGAAGCGTCCCAGTCGACTGACGACGGGTCGCGCTTGGGACCTCAACACCCCAAGGCGTCGGTTCGCGTGCGGGTCCGATAAAGAGGTAAAACCGCGCGTACCCCCTATGCTACAGCGAACAAGAAACGCCCTCGGCTGGTCCACCTCTGCGATTGCAACTGATTAGGTTTCGTACTGTGATTTGTAGCTCCGCGGGGATACGCCCACCGAAGGGAGGTCACAACTCCTGTAAGGTGGAGGTAAGTCGTGTCTCGCATATGCCCTATCCTGTCGTAGGGGCTCGTGAGAGGTATGGCTGACGCACTCGGTCGGAGCGGCTTGCGGAAGCTCCATGTACATATCAAAATGAGGAATAGACCAACTCCTGCGTGATGCGGGCGGGAGGGTCCCGCCCCGTTTTATGTGGTGCTGGACCGATGCGCTCGACAGGTGGCGTCGTTGCCAGGGATAACGGAAACCTACCGTTGTCGCTGGTCAAACGACATCAGGGTATGGGATTGAGATGGAAATAGGCGTATAAGGAAAGACAGAGTACGTGATGCCTTGACGGACTATCTATGATGGATGAACGTTATTAACGTAATAAGTTTTATCTTTGATCTGATTGATTGCCTGAGTTAAAAAATCATAAAGGGAGTCCTATAGTGGAAGTGAGACCTACTAAGATGAGTTCAAAGGGAAGGAATGGGTAGTATTATTAGATCTATACCGCTAAGTGAATGTGCAGGAAACCTGATAGGCATTATGGTAAGTCAGGACACTGAATGAAAGTTTTTCCTCTTCTTAACAGGGAAATTTGAGTAAGAGATTCGACCAAGATGTCGGGAGGCATTACTGATGGTGTCGGGAAAGTCCTGACAATTGATGACTTGGTCGAGGCCCTGAACAAACAACAGAGGTTGCAGAGCAACGTTCCCAAAGTCAACACCTTCCATTTCAACGGTGAGCGAGTTTCAGAATGGTTGAAACTGGTTGAGCAGACTCCGGTGGGGTTATTAGATGCGGTAAACTTCTAGCGTATTCTGAAGTATGTACTCCATCTGCACCACCAAGAGGTAAATAAGGTGATCAATGCAGCTAATGGCAGTTGGGCGAGGTTTAAAGATGGAATGCAGAGGAAGTATAGGCTGGGTGATGGTTTGTTGACCATTGCGGATTTAGAGGCAATGGATAGGGATGACTTTACGATAGTCGGGGCCTTTGCGCAGGAGCTTAAGAAAAAAACAAGGAAGGTCCCCGGAATCTCGGAAGAAGCACAATGTGCGATCTTTCTTAGGCTGTTCACTGCCTCGGAGGCCTCGGAGTTGACAAGTCATGGAGGAGGAAGCGCAAAGCTCACCTGGGTCACCATCGACAAGGGGGTGGAGGAAGGGAGTTTGGACCAGGTGGAGCAGTATCAAATGCGCCAGCAAAGGCGAAAAAGGAAGGAGCGAGATGCGATCGCTTCAGGGACCCCGATGGTGAAAAGGATCGTAACAGACTTACTTGCGGAGTTGAGGTATGGGAAAGACGCAGTGGTACAAAAGAAAGTGGTGACAACGATCCAAGGGAAGGGGAAGGATCCAGTGATAGAGGAGGCCATTCAGGAGGAATGAGAAGAAGAAGAGTCGGTGCCCCAACACCTTTCAAAGGCGTTGTCGGTGCGAATACCCTTACAAGGGTATCCGCCCTGGGTTTTGCAAGCGATAGAAAATGATTTTGATTTTAAAGTTTAAGTATACCGGGTGAGGCGTGGTTGTGTCTGTGGTTTACATTGACTAAGTGGCTGACTAGAGCAGAGAGTGTGTGGACGCGCAAATTTAAGGCGCTCGTGATCTCTTTAATTATTGGTGATGGCGAAGTCGGCATTGTCGCCGACCAGGTTTTTATTCCTGATTAAATTAGGATTAAAATGGATTTTGTCCCGTGATTGGTGCACTTGCTTGAAGACCTGTACGTACGTACGGAGGACGACATCGAGAACACCATGATTTTGAAGACGTTCGGTAAATCTGCGTGTCGCACAGTATCCATTTATTTAGGTGTCCATCAAAACTAGACCCAGCCTTGGGCCTAACATTATTTGGTTATAGCATCGAACTTTCATCAGAGAAATTTAGGGATCGAGATCGAGCAGCGGCGACGCGGGGATATCAGAGTAGACTGAAAGGACCGAGGGGTTGAATGCCCGACAGGGCTATCCTCCTTGGTTCTGTCATCGGCGATGTCAAGACGATACTAGCGGATCTTTTTTTTTTTCTCATTCGTCACAATCAGGCAATTTAAAACTTGTAAATATTTTATTATTTAACGGTGTATTACCAATATTTTTATGCTCCAGCATCCTTTTGACTTGGGTATGAGAACATTGAGCACGCGCCTCTTTTTGGTGGACCCGTTTAAATTTCCGCGTGTTTGAGACCGTTGTGAAAAATTGGGCCGAGGAGTCCGACGTGCATGCGAGCCGGCGGGTGTTTAACCCACGAGCCGAAAGAAAACCTCAAAGGCGAGGACCTTTGGCGAGTGTGCCGGTCGCCAACCGCTGACTGCCGCAAGAAAGGCTTGAGTGCCCATGCCATCGGGGCTAGAGGAGGCAGGCCGCAACCCAGGGCACATTGAGGGACTGCGCAACCGTGTCGAGTGCCCAACTGGTCTGTGGAACTCCCTTCACCTCGGTTTTCAAAAGTTCTCATTTGAATATTTGCCGCTACCATTAAGATCTGCACCGAGACCCGACCTTCCTAGGCTCGTGCCGCTGGCTTAGCAGCAAGCCTGTGCCCTCCGGCTTACTAAGGGGGCGGAGGCGAGAAGGCCGAGCATAGAGGAGGGGGTGCTGCAGCATCTTCCTGTCGGTTTCAGCCACGTATGTGCTCGTGCCGCTTGGGCTGGCAGATGGGTGGGCACCAACGGAGCATAGGGGCTACGGGCTACTTGAACAAGCCTTGTTGTCTGACTCAATAAGGAATTCTCCTTGGGCGCTGGAGCAAATCGGACAGGCCACGGTGTCGGGTGTTGTCGGACCAAAGGGGGGCAAGGACGAGTGGAGCAGACCAGAGACTGTGCACAGCGAAGGCCAGGAAGCGCAGTGGCACAACAAAAAAACAGCAAGGAGCGAAAGGTACCGGGCCAGAGGGCGCTGTGAGGGAGGGCGCAACAGTGAGTATCCGCAGATCGTTCTTCGGATCTGCGGGCAGAAGAGGCAAGCCTTGCTGGAAAGACTGGTAACAGGTTCCCTGCGAAGTTTCTCTCGGGATAGTGGGAGTTGTTGGGTAGCTCGCCGGTCACTGCAGGGTCCGCTACTGTCGGAGGCAGGGTCGACTGAAGGAGTAAGGTGGGCAGCTGCGGAAGCAAGACGAGCAGCAAGGGAAAATGGCGGAATGAATCTAGAGGGGTTGCTGCGCCAGATACGTTCGGTAAAGGAGATGGTGGAAGGATGAGCAGGGCGCAATGATGAAAGGTATGGGGGGATGTCGGCGAGAGTGAATACTGGCGGAGGCAATTTCGACGGACAGGAAGAGAGTCGAAAGTGTGGGAAGAAGAAGGAATCGAGACAGAGAAGCACGTTGGGTACGTGCGGGACGAACGGTGGATGGCGGAGACGGAAAGGGATAAGCTCAGCGGAAGGGAGAAAGGTCACCTCGCTCATTTCTTGACGAAATAAGACCAAGGAGGATTCGTTGTAGGATTTTTTAGGGCGGACGAATCCGAATTCGTACTTAGTTTGAGCAGGGAGTTAGTAGGGTTGGAGATAGAAGGAGAATAGGCTGCGCGGAGAGGTGGTAGAGGCGGATATGGTGGGGGTTGAAAAACAGAGAGATCTCGATTCCACGTGGAATCAAGCGAACAGAGACACGGTATAGGGGTTTTTCAGCATTACGAATTAAACGGTAAGGTCAGATTAGGATGGAAGTTAGTCGGTGGTGAGTTACTAAAGAAGAGATGTGCGTGGGAGTGTCGAGAAAACATGACTATGAAGGGAGAGAGAGGAAGATGTTGGATCTCGACCGTTTCTTAGCCGATCTCAACAGGGAGAGGCACTAAGTAAAGATTTTAGGGAGGGGCGACCTCGTTGGTGAAGTCGAAGTGGAGGAAGGATTAGTAGGAAGTGAAGTGAGAGGGGAAAGTGATGCGCCGAGGTTGCACGAGGATGAAGATCGAATAGCTCGCTCGTTCCTGGATGGAAGCGAGCGAGTGAAGGCTCATCTCGGGAGTTTCAAGGAGCGCCGAATGGGATGCCGAACTCAGATTTTTAAAACTGATGGGCGGATTGTTCGTTACATACAGCGAGCGCTGCGCTGGGAAGGAACCCTTCACACTATTTTTGGTGAATATGTGAATGTATCCTCCCACAGTGTAATGAAAGGTTCATTTTTGCTTAAGTAACGAGCGATAGGGCGGGGCGATTTCCTCTTCGAGTATACCATCGTCAGTCTTTCTCCCCGCACGTAGCTGACTGATCCGTGTCCTGATACCGCCCTCCGCTTTGTGAATGGTTAGATTCATTGACGAAGATGCACCTGACCATATTCTACCGAAAGGTTCGACCAAGGCAATAGCAAGTGAGCAGACGAGCGGGCTTGAATATCGCACAGAGAGAGAGAGAGAGAGAGAGGGAGAAAGAGACTGCTCACCTGGGACAGGCAACGAGGGGGAGTTCACCTGCAGTTCGAGCAGCCGGACTTTGCAGTGTTTCGGTAGCCCATCTCATGTCCCATGATTCGTCCACGTTCTTCTGGTAGGCTAGTTGGTGAGGTGTGCCTACGTACACTCAGGCCATCACTCCCTGTGACTGCTCGTTACACCTGTCACCTAGATGAACTTGCCTGGAAACCATACGCTGCCCAAAAGGACTAGGCCCTGCACGTCTGAGTGTGACCGTTTTACTATGAGGGCTGCACCGGATGGTCGCAGCAGCCCTGAAGCTAGCATGAATCTGGTGATGCCAATAGCTGCCTGGGATATATTTGCGTACTCATGTTGAGGGTGAGAGTCCATCTTGTCTTGGAGCATAGACCGAGGAGTTCAGCGAGCTGCAAGTTGAAGGTATCGCAACAGTGAAAATCGAACGTACGTATTCCTCCACACTCTACCGGAAGATTCTTCCGAGTTTTGTTCATCCTATCGATACAAACTGCGTGAGATGAGCAACGGGGTTGGAGACTTGCCGATTGACTAGTGTGTTGCTTGTCCTTTTAGCCTGCGCAACAAACAGGCTAGTCGTGAAGGGGTAGGCCTAGCTGTTTGCCGATGCGCTGCCCAGGCTGCCGCACGGAGGGGCAAGGTCGCAGACTTACCTCGGGGTCGGTGCTCTGCTCATTCCACTAAGGCGATGTAGATTTAGACTAACCGAAGGGGCTGCAGGCCTAGCTATTAGCCAGGGAGATGTTCATCACACCGGGTAACCAGTTGCAGACGAACAGCAAGGGCGAGGTAATGAAAGTCCAGCCGGTGGGCTACAAACTACTTATGGGCTGGTGTGTGACTGAAGTAGCTCGAGGAAAATGTGAGGTTGCACGCCTTTCCATAGCCAACGTACCTGGGGCTACGAGATCAATAGAATGACTGAGTTTTTGAAGGGAAGATATTGCTGCAAATTGGAAGGGTTGTCAGGAAGTCAACAGTTGAAAGTTGAGAGTTGACCTCGGTTTAACCAAGTTGCTGTATATTTTGGCTACCATTGTGGGCCCCTCAGGCGATGAAGTTAACAAGGCCCTCTCCTGGGAGTTGAGTTTGTCCCCCTCATGTATCTCGAGAGTCTGAAACCATTCCTTCCGCCCTTCTTAATCTCATCCTGGTTACGAGAGAAAGGCGGCAGGCGGGAGTGCAACCCATAGGACCGCAGCAAGACTATGTGGGGAGTCAGCCCACCGATTGTGGGAGCTCTGCCGGAACTAAGGAGGAGTTATGGAGGCAGGGAATTGAAAAGTAACCATTGTTTCCCCTCTATAAACCCAGTTATAACCCTTATCTGTATTCCTTGTTACATTTTGACTGAATATACTGCATGCCCAATTACTTTGACTTTATGTTTGACTTTTATGACAAAACCAGACTAAGTAAAAGAATGTATGCGTAATGTCAGTTCCAGTTTTCATTGTTTGACTGAAAGCAGATTGTGGGATTGCATCTAGGGGAAGGATGAAAGAAATGTTGTATTGCTTGTGTCTGACTGGGTTAACCAAAGGCTGGGCAAGTCTCCATAAGTTTGGGGAGGCCCAGTGCTATGTTTATGTTGAATTGCTTGGAGAACCAGACATGTTCCATAAGTTTGGGTGGTCTGGTTGCTCCGATTTGTGAGGCCTAACTGTGATTGACTTTCAGGGACCAAGCATGTTTTATAAGTTTGGGTGTCTTGGTCGCCTTGTTTACTTCGGGTTTCTTTTAGTTTCTTTAGTTTCTGAATGATGAGGTATGAGCATGTTCCATAAGTTTGGGTGGATCATCCTCTTCCTGCTTTGGTTTAAGAGAAATGAACCAGGCTGAGGACCAAGACATGTTCCATAAGTTTGGAAGGTCTTGGTCCAACGCCACGCACATGCTGGAACCAAAAGGTTATAATTTGGCTATACTTTACTACTATTCTATCTATGAACAGGCTAGTCAGACACGGTTCCATAAGTTTGGGTGGTCTGACTATAGTTTATCACCAACTGAACAAAGTACTAATTAAGAATAAATTTGTAGTACGAAGGGGCAAACTAAATCTTGAGCTAAAGATGATCGGTTCAGTTGTATGCTACCTTAAAAGACTAAGTGCAAATAATTATATAAAGTTGGTATACTAAAACACTTCAGAGCGACTAGGGTGGTCTAGTCATATGCCCAAAGAAGAGAAAAATTATTGTGCCCTGTGTTTGTGTATACTCCATGGCTGAGATAAACATGTTCCATAAGTTTGGGTGGTCTAGCTTTATGCCCTATGTAAGATGGGTATAAAGGGATAAATCATTGAGAGACTATGAACTATTGTTTGATAAATTGACTTGGGATGGTGAGAGTACTTACCTTTGTGGTTTGACCTACATGAGACTGAGTGCGACTACTACTTAGTCTGAGTTTCAGTTGATAGGTAGTTGCTTTAGTTGCTCGCCACGTGCTAGAGTCATAGGAGTTAGTTTCAATTCCTGCATTTTTCTGAGTTAAGTTTTTTTTTACTTAGGTCAATTTTTGCGTTTTCTGGGATCTTTTATTATACTTGGGCATGTATAAATCTTGGTAAGTCACTTTCTCTACAGGCAGCGCTGCCGAAATTTCTACAAAACTAAGGAGTTAGTCAAATTTTATTTTTTTTCACGGTCTAGTTTTTTTGACTTTTTGACTTAGTAAAAATATGGGGAACCTCTTTTTCTGAAGGGGGTGTTGCCTAAATTTTTGCTAATTCAGGGAGTTGGACAAAATTAGACCTTGAGAAGTCAAATTCATTTTAAACTCTGAACTTAGCTTTGTATAAATCTTGGAATAACACTTTCCCTACGGGAAGCGCTGCCGATATTTCTACAAATCTAAGGGGTCAATTGAATTTTGTTTTGAAGTCGAACTCAAGTTTAGCTTTCTAGTTCCCATCTTGGCGTAGTAAAAATATGGAAAAACTTCTTTTCTATAGGGAGTGCTGCCCAAATTTTTACTACTTCAGAGAGTTGAACAAAATTTGACTTTCCAGAATTAGAGATTGTTTTTTGTTTTCATATTTGAGTAAGTATAAATTTTGAGAAGACATTTTTCCTACGGGAAGCGCTGCCGAAATTTTCTTAGTTTAAAGAAGTTAGATTATATTTTGACATGTGACAATCCTGAAAAATTCACTCTGTATAGAAGAGATTCTGCCAGAGTCTATCTTTCTTTTGACACTTGCTTAGAGGTAGACTCAAACTTAGTTAAATAAAATGATTTTGAGCAAGATCGTGATATGAAGATTATTCTCCATAGACTTATAGGTTTAGCTTGGGGATTGACCTGTCTTGTGTTACAGGTCCTCTTGATCATTTGATTCAAGATTTGGACTAGATTCAACTTGATCCTGCAGGGATATTCTTTTGTTATCACTAATAACAGGTCGGTTGTCGATTCGTCGGTTTACAACTCAACTCCAATCCACTCTTGCCACTCAACTTAAAGGTTTTAGCCTTATGATTTGAATTGTTGTGTTGTGTTTTCGGTCGGACTTTATTTGAATGGCCATTTAAAGAAAAGTACTGAGTATTTTATTTTGAGGAGTTGCACAAGAGTGAGGCTTGCATGATTAAAACGAGGGGTATGGGTGCAAAAAATGGTTGAAGTTGACCACGTGTAGCGCATGAACTTTTGGTTGAATCTTTGATGTGATTGCATGTATGTTTTGTGGTTCGGACTTTGGAGTGACTGTCTGCGATCATATACATATATATGGCTGAGAGGAGTTCCACTGTGATTGTGAGAAGTGATCGTCACATATTTATAACCCTCTCTATATATGTAAATAAATATGTCCTGAGTGTTTCGCGCGGCTTACTGTGATCGCGAGTAAGGGTTAAACATATTATGTTTTTGAGAGAAAATGGGAGATCCCCTGCTATCCTTTGCTTTTTAGAGTTTCTATGGTTGGACGTTGTAATCTGTGGCAGCCGTCAAACTTAAACCCCTTAATTTCTCTCCGGACCCTAGATGATGAAGCTGGTCTACCGGACGATAATAGACGATTGCCTCTACCGATATGAACCTGTGTACCACCCACTCTCCACAGGGTGTAGAAGAGGGTGTGGTTTTCAACCGCACTTGGTGGTTGTCCAACGCCGAGAGATCAATCCCTCAAGGCGCATGTCAGCCGACATATGAGTGTCGAATGTGACCCTCGAGATTAACGAGGACCACATGAGTATAGGTACTACATAGTACGCCATCATTGCGATCGCTTGCGTATGCTTGCATTGCAAGTCGATATGAGGTTAGCCCTGCGTCCGCGCGGTTTTATACTAAGTCGCGCGCGCAACGCCTACTCGATTTTCGCATCGGAGAGTTATGGGATGACTACTAAGGGACTAGGAATGTTGTCGAGTTGTTTGTTCTGTGTCGTTCTGTATATGTATGTGTATGTGCGTGTGTTTTTATTTTTATGTTCTTTAGAGTGGTGTACGAGTGGTGTGTGGGATGCGTCCTAGTCGACCGATGACGAGTCGCGCTTGGGACCTCAGCCCCCCAAGACGTCGGTTCGTGTGCGGGTCCGATAGAGGCGTAAAACCACGAGTACCCCCAATGCTACAGTGAACGAGAAACGCCCTCAGCTGGTCCACCTCTGCGATTGCAGCTGATTAACTTTCGTACTGTGGACTGGTAGCTCGGCGGGGATACGCCCACCGAAGCGAGGTGACAACTCCCGGAAGGTGGAGGTAAGTCGTGCCTCGCGTAGGTCCTATCCTGTCGTAGGGGTTCGCGAGAGGTATGGCTGGCGCACTCAGGCGGAGCGGCTTGCGGAAGCTCCATGTGTATTCACGACGAGGAATAGACCAACTCCTACGTGACGAGGCCGGGAGGGTCCCGCCTCGCCTTGGGCAGTGCCGGACCGATGTGCTCGATAGCGCTGCACAAACAGTGCAATTTAACTCAGGGAGGGCAAAACTCCGGAAAGGGGCAGGCGCCCCAAGCAATGGTAGTAGCCTTGCCGAGTACGTCGGCCCCGTCAAGTAGCGAGGGACCTCGCAAGCGGCAGGACCACCATATGGGCAGTGGCCATGACCTGTGTTTAACACCTTCGTGCTATGGGGAAGTCCAACTCTGTCTGGATAAATGGTACCATATACAGGGTCCCAGGCGAATATGCCGCCGTCGAGCTATCCTGCGGCGCAGGCCCAGCCCATGGCACCACCTCCATCGCCCGCGCCAAGTTCACAAGGTAGTGTGGCAGGGGGAGGAAATCAAGGCCAGGGCAACCAGGGGAATGGAGGAAGAGGTGGCGGAAGAGGACGAGGCATGAATGGCGGTGGCTGAGGTGGACAATGGGATAATCAAGGTTACCAAGGCCAAGGGAGCCAAGGGAATCAGGGAGGTCAAGGATATGGAAGACCTTGTTTTGACTGGCGAACCGCTATCTGTCAGCATTGTGACAAGCAAGGTCACACAATACGGTTCTGCAACATAAGGCGGGAAGATGAGAAGTCCGGGCTGATCTATTCTAATATGGATGGCGACATATATGATCAGTTCGGGGAGTATATTGACTGAAAGGTTCCAAGGGGAGTGAGGGCAGAAGCTCAGAGAAGGATAGCTGCGCGACAAGCGCTACCTGCCACGTTCAAGTTGAGAAGGAAAGGGATGACCCACCAATATGGGTGGAAGAGGTGGAAGGTGATGAAGAGGTGACTTAGAGGCTACATACAGGAAGTATAAAGGAAAAACCTAGACGGAGAGGGCGAAGATGAGAAAGTGGAGCCAGCATCAGTCCTATTAGGAAAGATGGAGGACTTGTGGCACAAAATGAGAAGATACCAGTGAAAGTTGGTGGATATATGTGAAGAAATAAAGGAATGAAGGGCCAAAATCCCCAAAGTCTTCCTCTACGAATCCGGTCCAGAGTCGGTACCGGGACGACAAGGATACCCGGTGTGGCCACCGTGGGGTCAGACCCCTGATCTGGAATGACCTTTCGGCCCCCTACTGTGCAAGGGAGGATGGCGCAAGCTGCACAAACAAGGGGCCGGAGTAAGGCAAGTGCTAACCGAGAACCCCCGCTGAGGGAGCCAGAGCAGGAACGAAGGAAAGAGGTCGTGGAGGTGGAGGAGGACGATGACGAGGAATAACAAAATGATAGGTTGCGCCAAGAGGAGGATCGAAGGGCGGAGCAAAGGGCCAAGAAGAGGGGAGCCCAGGAGGAAGCCGAGCCGATTCTGCGCGATGCGGCGCCGAAGAAAAAACAGTATGAGGTCCGATTAGAGGAAAGGCTTGACGTGGAAAAAGTGATTGATAAGTCGCTTGAAGGTCATAATGACCTTGTGACCTTGAGGGAGATTTGACATCTGCTCATAAGCTCCGTCATGAGTTGAAGGGAAGGTTTTCCCGACGTTTAGTGCCAAATGCCCATCTAAGTGTGATCCTGCCAAAGGAGGAAGAATAAGTGGAAACTGGGATGAAGATGGACTGAAAGTGTGTGGCCTGCGAAATGGTAGATTTAGTGATAAAAGGATCAAAGTGTGCAGCAATTGTGGATACAGGGGCAGAGATGAACATCATCAGGGAGGCTGATGCACTCAGGTTTGGGTTGGAGATAAACCACTCGGATTGCGACATTCTGCACGGGACCAATTGCAAGGCCGTATTTTGTGGAACAGCGTCTAACGTGCTTATCGAAATCGGGAGAGTAAAGGCCACAGCTTGCTTCTTCGTCATGCCAAACATGGATCATGCCATCCTCCTAGGGAGATTGTTCCTATATAGGACAGAGACGTTGATGTTCTACAAACACGACGGAACTCTGATCCTGATCCTGTGTGACCCGACGTGCGGGAACTATGAGATAATTACTTGTCGGAACACAGACCCGCGAAGCATAAGGAACCGACCCAAGTCTGGTTCATTCACGATTGAAGAGTCAAAGGACGAGCGTCGGAGGTTCCGTGAGGAACCACAAGAGGAGGCACAAGAGAAGGTATTTTCCCTCAGCCTATCCGATGTGAACAAGGCCATGGATATAGTGGCCACACATGAGATGGCGGATCCAGACGCCATTCACGCACTCAGGGAGCAAGTCCTGGAATGTCCCCAGGCTGGGGAAGTAGAGCTGATCTATCGGCTTCCGGGCGGAAGGAGGGACCCTGCAATGATGCAGGCGCAAGTAGTAAGCCGACCTTTTTTAGGGGACGGCTCAAGAAGGGTTCTCAAAGACGATAAAAGACGATAGACAAAAAATGCCGCCTAGTTCCCGTTCTCGTCATAGAAGATGGGGAGGTTTATTACAAACAGGAACGAGGATTGATACGGCGAATGAGGGAGCAAACGGCAGTTGGGCCGTGCCGTATCAATTCAGGGAACGAAGGAAAGTTAATAGTGGGGGAGCCCGATTTCCTGCTACCTCAGAAAAGGATGCTGATGATAGAGCTAATAAAGAAGAGGTATCGCGCCTATGCCTTCGATGACGATCAGTGCGGGAGATCGGATTTAGATAAAATTCCTATGATCCGAATCCATACCGTGCCACATGAGCCATGAAATTTGAGGGGGGCGCGGTATCCTAACCCTGACGAGGAGAAGAAGGTGGTAGACTATCACGGTGGCAAAATACGTACGCATGTCGCCGATTATTCGAGTGGGCTGTATGCGTCTCTGTGGTTTTGCTTTGTCAAACCTAATGAGACGTTGCGGTGGGTGCAAGACTTGCAGCGGTTGAACACTGTGACTGTGCGAGATGCGGGGGGCTTGCCAAACGCCGACATGCTGTCCGAGTCATGTGATGGGAGACCTATAATTTCACCTATAGACCTCTACTCCGGATACAACCAATTTCCGGTCTACCCACCAGACAGACCAGTGACAGCGATGCATACGCTCCGAGGATTGATTCACATGAATGTAGCTCCGCAAGGATGGACTAATGAGGTGGCAATGGTTCAACGACATATGATTCGAGTCATGCAGTCAGTCAACACTCATATCACTCAACCATATATCGACGACTTGGCGGTAAAGAGGCTGAGAGAGAAAGAGAGTGACGAAGTCTTGCCAAGTGTAAGGCATTTTATTTGGAAGCATGTTGAGGATCTTGATAAAGTCATGGGTTTGCTTAAGGAGCACAACCTTACGACAAGTGATGCCAAGTCCGGACACTTCATGAGGGAGGCTTCCATCCTGGGGTTCATCTGTAGTGAGAATGACCGTCGACCAGATGTAAAGAAGACGGACAAAATTGTTGAAGGACCAGTACCATTCCACTCGATAACAGATGTTAGGAGCTTCCTCAGCACGTGTGGGTTTATGAGAACCTTCGTTAAGAATTTTGATGCCAAAACTGAGCACTTGAGGAAACTGGTACGTCAGGATCAGGAATGGGTCTGGGGTGAGGAGCAGGAAAGGGCTGTAGCAGGGATGAAGGAGTAGTTTCGAGAAGGAGGGTTGGTATTGGGAGCATCGGACTAAGAAACTACAAAAGTGAGACCGTTCATCGTTGAGATGGACGCTGGACTGACTGCCTTAGGGGGAGTCTTGATTCAGGCAGATATCGAGGGGAAGAAAAAACCACTAAGGTTCAAGAGCCGAACTCTTTGTATGACTGAGAGAAATTACTCTCAGTTTACAAGAGAGAATCTCGCGGTCCTACACTGCCTGAGGATTTTTCGAAATTATATCTTTGGCAGAAGATTCATATTGAGGGTAGACCCAACAGCGCTCGCTTTTTCGCTGAGAAATTACACTCCATCAGATTCAACTGTCGCCAGATGACCAACATATATCTGGATGTTTAATTTCGAATTGGAATGGATTCCAGGGGATAAGAATATGACAGATGGACCAAGTCGCATCAACTGGGATAATAAAAAGGGAGAGACAATAGAGAACCCACCCCCGGTTGATGACTTCTTAGATCAGGAGGAAGATGTCCGCCTTCACATTAACAAGTGGTCTCTGCGGGTGCCGAATTGCATTGACCATCCCATTTGGCTTGCACCGAAGGGATATGAGCAAAAGGCAGAGCTGGTGCTCAAGCCTTTTGAGGAAGAGGACCCATGGGGTGGCAAAGATGTCCAGTGGATGATGAAGTTGACGCTGACAGGCGAGCATAGTCTGGTGGAGGAAGTGAAAACGATAGAAGAAGGGTCAAACCAGGTAGAGAAGCACAAGGAGTTGATTGGGGGAATGTATCTGCTCGTCAATACACTTTTGCAAGGGAATTTTGATCAAGTAAACTCGCTGAATCCGGCTGAGAATAAAGATACTGTGTCGGAGAGCCAGGATGACGAGTTTGAGGAAGTGGAGATCAAAGAAGCGTTCCGTGCAGAGGAGTATGATGAGATCTACCTGGAGCTGAGACTTCTCTTATCATGTGAGATGCGGGATAGGGATGCTAGCGAAAGGGCTCAAAAGATGAGGCAGCTCTACCTAGTAAGAGATGATCATCTCTTTATAAAAAGGCAAGTAGGGCGACCTAGGAGGGTTGTATAGGGGAAGAACCGTCAAATCGATGTTATAGCCGTGCTTCATGATGGCATTGCAGGGGGGTATCGAGGAATTAATGTCACGTATGCCAAGATAAGTGAGCTATACTATTGGGATGGGATGATGAAGATGATCAGCAAGTTCTGCCGTTCCTGTATACCTTGTCAAGAAAGGGCTCCTTAGAGGCTAGGAGAGCCACGACATCTAAGGTTAGAGAGGGAAGTGAGTGTCGTGGTACATCTCGACTTACTGTTTATGTCGATTGGGGATCATGGTTACAATTACATCTTCGATGCGCGAGACAACCTTTCTGGCTTTGTAGATGGTCACGCCATTCGTACAAAGATCAGCTAAGTGTTGGTAAGCTACATCGAGGAGTACTACCTGCGTTATCCCTTCGTCAAGGAATTCGTGATGGATAAAGAAGATGTCGTACTGATATATGACTCGTCCCTAGAGAAGCAGTGGTCCAGGAAGCTTGACAAAAGGTAATTAGGACCCTACCGGATTGTGCGATGCGAGGATTTCGGCGCATATCAGATTGAGGAGCTGGATGAAACAGAGTGGAAGGATTGGGTATCAGGAACGAGGCTGAAAAAGTTTGTGGCAAAAGAAGAGGTGAGACAAACGATTTAACCTCCTTATGGTAGGACCACTATGTATGTAGAAAAAGGTTGTAATGAGGTCTTAGAAAGGAGTAAGACAGTAAAATGTATGGGTAGGGTATGTGTATTTAGTTTGATCTGAGCTTGCTATGTCACGCATGTTTGCTCACCCTTGTTGTGTGTCTGTTGTCTTTTTCGCCTGTTGTGCAGGTTTGACTTTTCGAAGACAGCCATGCCAAGGGGAGGGAGGGAGACACGGCCACCACGGAGGCCATTGGGAGCTTCAGGGGGTTACGAGCGGCATGGGTCTCACCGGAGGGAGCACACGCCCGTGTATGACGACGGGGATATAGAACTCTTCCTGGACGAGTTTCGGGGATATGCGGAGCACTTGGGTGGACGGTGGCAGAGAGGATAGAGAGGTTGAGGGTAGTTGATCGATTTGAGGAGCCCATCGCGCAGATCCGTAGGGAGGCGAGGACTTGGCCAGACGTGGAGATGAGGATATAAGAGTTGAGACCGTCACCCATGGGACCAAACGGTGTGCCGATTCGCCTAGAGATTGAAAATGTGGAGGAGTTTATCCCTGCTTTTGAGGATTTCATGCACGAAAGGAACATATTGAGGGATGAGTGGGCGCAGACACTACCTCTATGGACCAAGAAGGCGGAGAGACCATCGGCCCGTCAAATCAGAAATATGGCTCGAGACTGAGAGAGCTGGAGGGCACACCTGAGAGAGGCCTTTCGACGACCAGAGCCACCACAACCTAGGGTTGAGAGGCGGCAGAGGAGCAAGAGGCAGAGGGACCCTAAGCCCAGAGAGGCCATGCCATCTCGAGGAGGACGGAAGGCACTCGCCAGGCGGGAGGAGGAGTCAGTACCTGAGGCTGAGGAGCGAGGAGCATATCCTGACTGCGGACTTGGCCCGATGTTTTTTCATCGTTTCACTGGAGGGGGATTGAGAGGATCCCCTCAGCATGAGCGAGAGGAGGTGCCTCCACCCGGAGGAGCATTGCAGGAGTCGGAGGTACACCTGGACATTTTGCGATGGAGGGTGCCTCAGACTGACGAGAGACGCGATGATCCAGCGGGAGGTGTACCACGAGAGGAGGTCCATGAACCAGTGCGAGAGGCGGAACGAGATGCTCAGGGAGGACGAGTAATAGAGGAGGTGATAAACGTTGGAGAGGATACTTCGCCTCGGACGTCGGCTCCAGAAACTGGACCTAAGATAATGCCAGATGTCGCACGAGAGGCAGGGGAGGAGCTCCAGCAGGGAGAGGCTCCACCACCTCTCCCATATGTGACTCTTTCGCCAGGGGTGAGGGTAGAGATGGAGCGAGAGAGGATTGGGTGGAGGAGAGAGGCCCTTTCTACGATTGACAGGTATCTGGCTGCGCATGCTCAGGAGCACCCTGATATTGAGAGGCCTATGAAGCCACCACGGGAGCCACACCAGGCAGAGAGAGAGGCATTGGTCGAGATTCCGGAGAGAGAGGGTCATCGGACCAGAGGGAGAGCGCCAACAGGTAAGACAGCAGAGGAGAAACGGGCCAGGGTCGGGAAGCACGTAGAGGAGATTTGGGAGGAGAGGCAAAGATTGAAGGCGGCAGGGGCACTCCCAGTTCAACCACCTGACGCGCCCTCTAGACCATGTGGCTCCAGAGAGGGCAGGACTCGGGACATCGAGGACGACGAATGAGTACCTGGACCGTAAGATCCGCTTCCTGGCCAAGACTTCTTTCAATAGGTATCTGATGTTGGAAGACGATCTAGTCAGAAAAAAAAATGAAGGGAGTGAGTCATGGAGTGCGTTTGGAGGCAGTTGAGGCAGAGGTCCGAGAGCTCAGGGCATTGGTGATTAGTCAATATGCCATTATCCAGGACTTGAGGCAGCAACCTCGAGATATGGCGACCAAGATGGAGAGGGAGGCACCTACCAAAATAGGGGATTGGACTGAAAGTAGACGCTATGACATCCAGAGTGAGGCACTCCAGGGTTTATTTCGGCCACCATATATGGCGGGTCCATCCCATGAGCCATCTATTGGGAAGGCCATCCTGGAGCTTGAGGAAGCAAAGGCGAAGAGGGAAGCAGAAAGGGAGGCCCTTGAAGTTAAGGCCCCTACTGAGCTTGCCGCCCAACTTATGACTTCTTCAAGGCCAGCGACGGAGTCCTCGACACCACGAGCTGGAGACAGACCACGGACAACCGTCAGTGAACCTGCACTTGGATCTGACGAGGGGTCCATGAATGTGCTCCTTGAGGCAGTCGACACGATGCAGGAGGAGGCGAGTCTGTTCATGCTCGAGCAGAGGGTGGAGGAGCCTAATGAGGGAGAGACAGTGGTTGCGATGGCGGATGTCTTCGAGGGCAGACCACAAAGGTTAGATACGTCTGAGTACAGGCCTGAGGGAGTTGGAATACGGCTAGAGCCGAGTACTTAGGAATTGGAGACGAGACATGAGGAGCCTATGGGTATGCCCCAATAGCATGAGGTGGCCAGGGAGGTTAGTAGGCACCATCATCGCCGGGATATCAGAAAAAAAAAAAAGAGGGACTGAAAATCGGGAGACTTATCTGGTTTCTTCTGCAAGGATGGGGAGGATAGGGCCTTGCAGTGTCCTAAATTCCTGAAGGACAAGGCAGCAGAGAAGGTTACTAAGAGTGGTGGGCGGATGCTTGACAGACAGGGTAGAGTGGTAGAGCGGACTGTCGATGGGGGTAGGGCTCAGCTATACAGGCAGAACCAGGAGGAGATGAGTGAGTAGGGACTGGTTCGTCTATGTATCGATAGCCATTATGACATAACGAGATTGAGTGGCGTATGCATTCTGGGTCAGATGTTAGTTTTTATCTTTGTTTTTGTTCTTGTCCTGCTAGAAGTTTGGGTACCTACGCTGTTAGTTGTACATATAGGGGAATACAGCGTATGGTTGCCATTGAGGCTCTTCTTAGTGATATAAGGGTCAAGATTAAGAGAGATCCCATGCGTATGTTGATGATATCCTTTCTCTGACTCATTGAGAGGAGGATTCAGTTTCTGTTTCAGAATATTTTTGATAGTTGGGTTAGTCCTGTATCATATTTAGGAGGGTTTTGTTTGGTCCGAGTGAGTTGCGGATCGAGACTACTATTTGTGTGTTTAGATGAGATATCTCGTCCCTAAGTGTGTTTTGAGTTGAGGCTTATTTGAGACTATCCCCTTGTATATGACGATCACAATCACTCTCACATGTGTGGTTTTATCCTGATGTACGATGACTTTGTGTGAGAGATGAATAAGAAACATCTCGTGTGCTGGGTATTTTGTGAGTGTGAATGAATGTGAACTGTCTACTCTTCGGTATACTCGTGCGATCTGCCCACGAGCGGGTGATAGGGTGGGGTATAAGGAGAGAGAGTGCAATCTGTTTTTATGAAAGGGGTGAGAACCTAAGGGATTTATGAGTCTTTGAGACTCGAAAACTTACCATGCCGAATGTTTATTGTTGAGTTGTGGTGGGGACCCAAAAGTTGGTCTCTCAGTTTGAGTTGTTTATGGTTGAGACACCTTCAAGTGAGAAGGCTGTCTTTTGTTTATTTTGAGACTCATCTTCAGAGAGGGAAGATGTTTTAAAGATAGGTCGCAAGAGAGTTCATCCTAAGAAAGGGAAGGGATGACTGGGAGGCCTATTGAGTGAGACCTCCTTCATATGAAAGGTGGTTAATAGACTTAATGGCATGAAAAACTGGTTTGAATGATAAAGCCTGACGAGAAAGATTAATTTTTTGTTTGGCCATTGGTGAAATTTTGGAGGTCGCAAAAGTGATCTATTTGGGAGATGTCGTCGAGATGTGACTTTCTTGCTCTGATCAAGTTGGGAGGTCACGACCTTATGAATCTGGCGGTGATTTTGTTTTGTGAAAGTGGAGAGGTTGCCGTGTTTCTCTGTGTTGTCTCACAAAGGACTGATAAATACCTTTTATGTGTGACAGACCTTTGCATAGTCCCGCAATTATAGACATATATTATTGCGACACACCGTCCAACTGCTTGTGCTAATCTCACGACATTTATGAGAATACCAAGCTAACGGCAGAGTTTAGCATCACTAGGGCGCAACCCCTAGTGTGGGCTGCTGATCGGCGTAACCTGAACAACGGGCCTACTTCTTGCCAAAGGAGTAAAGACTTACAGGGGTGTGGCCACCTAGGAGGGTTTCACTCATGTGGAACGACGTGGGATAAGAGTCGAGTCAATTGAGTCTTTTTGAGTCCTGATTGAATACTTATAAGGAGAAAGTCTATCGTGGTGCAACCTGCGAGGACACTACCGCTAAAATGACAACGCAGTGGACCGTAGATCTGGCACGATCACCCGGACTATGGTGGACCAGGATGAAGACCTGACGTTCCTGTACTAGACTGCGGAAAGAGTATAAGATAAAATTTATGTATATAAATATGTTTGATTGTGAAAATTGTTGGGAGGAAAGCGAGAATGCCTTCGAAGGTCTCGAACCCTCGTCCCTAGTTATGGCCCTGCTATCAGGGTAGAGATTAGGGACACCTAACGAGAAGCCGACATTTGTCTAGGACAAAGGGGAGAGGACAATTGAGAAATTCATTGGGACTTATGCTGTAGTATAGTGATGAGTATCCCAACGTCCTAATGTCAAAACAATGGAGACCCAGGTTAAAATTCTGGCAGCATAAAGCTATGTTTGACATACATTGATGGAGGCCTTGAAACAGAGTCTGTCGGCTAATCGGATTGGTTCCTTTCTCGTCAGCATTTGAAATTTTGGATGGACTTATAACTTTTTCGATTTTTGTGAAGCGACGGGCACGTCGCTTAATATGGTCCGGTAAGCTGTCGGTGCGAATACCCTTACAAGGGTATCCGCCCTGGTTTTTGAAAGTAACAGAAAATAAGTTTGATTTAAAAGTTTAGGTATACCGTGCGAGGCGCGACTGAGTCTGTGGTTTATATTGACTAAATGATTGACTATAGTAAAGAGTGTGTGGGCGCGCAAATTTAAAGCACGTGTGATTGCTCGGATTATTGATGATGGCGAAGTCAGCGTAGTTGCTTGCCCAACTTTTATTTTTAATTAAGTTAAGATTAAAAGGGTTTTTGTCTCTTGATTGGTGGGGTTACCTGTGACCTGTGCGCATGTGCGGAGAATGACATTGACAACAAGGTGACCTTGAAATGTTTTCCGTACGTCCACGCTTCGCACAATGTCCGCTTATTTAGGTGTTCGTCGAAACTACACCCTGACTTGGGCCTAACCCTATTGATTACGGTGTTGGACTTTCATCAAAGAAATTATGGGATCGAGACCGAGCGGCGATGACGAGGGGATATCAGGGTAGTGCGAAGAGGACCGAGGGGTTGAGGGCCCGACGGGCTATCCCCTTTGGTTTTGCCGTCGGCGGCGTCAGAACGGTACTAGCGGTTCCCCTCCCCTCATCGTCATAACCTTACGACTAAGAGTTTTTAAAACATTGTTATATATTATCTTATGTCATTATTATTAAATTTTATGTTTTGGCTTTTCGTAACTCGGACGTGACACTGGCCGTGGGTGACCGTCGCGGCAGTCGAGGACCTTGAGTATGCGCCTCGTTTGAAAAACCGGTTTGGAATTCGGCGTGGTCGGGATACAGGCGGAAGCAATTTAGTTTTGCCCATCTGAAAGAGTAAACTAGAAAAGTCAACATGCGGGAGGTTAGCAGCGGGTCCGGGGCCATGGCCTCCTTGGCTTCCCAATTGGAAAGTGGCGATGACCTAAAGTAAAATGGAAAAACCGTGGAACATTCCGAGCGACTCTGTGGGGCAGCAGCCCGAGAAAAGCAAGGGCCGAAGGCAGGGCACCGCGGCCGCCCACGTGGGTCCCCTCCTCCACCACGACCCTTCAAAGATTCTGACGGGGAACTTGCTACTACCACCAAAATCTGCACCAGGGCTCTTTTGATCTCGACGCACACTGCAGGGTTTGCAATGGGCCCCCACTCTTGATATGGAGACCCATGTTAGAATCCTGGCAGCATAAAGCTATGTTCGACATATATTGATGGAGGTCTTGAACCGGAGTATTTCGGCTAATCGGATTGGTTCCTTTCTCGTCAGCATTTGAAATTCTGGATGAACTTATAACTTTTTTGATTTTGCGAAGCGACGGGGACGTCGCTTAATTTGGTCCAATAAGCTGTCGGTGCGAATAGCCTTACAAGGGTATCCGCTTTGGTTTTTGAAAGTAACAGGAAATAAGTTTGATTTTAAAAGTTTAGGTATATTGTGCGAGGCGTGGTTGAGTCTGTGGTTTACACTAACTAAATGATTGACTATAGTAAAGAGTGTGTGGGCGCGCAAATTTAAGGCACGTGTGATTTCTCGGATTATTGATGATGGCGAAGTCGGCGTAGTTGCCTGCCCAACTTTTATTTTTGATTAAGTTAAGATTAGAAGGGTTTTTGTCTCTTGATTGGTGGGGTTACATGTGACCTGTGCGCATGTGTGGAGAATGACATTGACAACAAGGTGACCTTGAAATATTTTCACTACGTCCGCGCTTCGCACAACGTCCGCTTATTTAGATGTTCGTCAAAACTAGACCCTGACTTGGGCCTAGCGCAATTGATTACGATGTTGGACTTTCAACAAAGAAATTATGGGATCGAGACCGAGTGGCGACGGCGCGGGGATATCAGGGTAGTGCGAAGAGGACCGAGGGGTTGAGGGTCCGACGGGCTATCCCCTTGGTTTTGTCGTCAGTGGCATCAAAACGGTAATAACGGTTCCCCTCCCCTCATCGTCATAACCTTACGACTAAGAGTTTTTAAAACATTGTTATTATTATCTTATGTCATTATTATTAAATTTTATGTTTTGGCTTTTCGTAAGTCGGACGTGACACCGGCCGTGGGTGGCCGTAGCGGCAGTCGAGGACCTTGAGTATGCGCCTCTTTTAAAAAACCGGTTTGGATTTCGGCGTGGTCGGGATACAGGCGGAAACAATTTAGTTTCGCCCACCTGAAAGAGTAAACTAGAAAAGTCAACCTGCGGGAGGTTAGCAGCGGGTCCGTGGCCATGGCCTCCCTGGCTTCCCAATTGGAAAGTGACGATGACCTAAAGTAAGAAGGGAAAACCGTGGAACATTCCGCGTGACTCTGTGGGGCAGCAACCCGAGAAACACAAGGGCCGAAGGCAGGGCACCGCGGCCAGCCACGTAGGTCCCTTCAAAGATTCTGACGGGGAACTTGCTACTACCACCAAAATCTGCACCAGGGCTCTTTTGATCTCGACGCACACTGCAGGGTTTGCAACGGGGCCCCACTCTTGATTTCACGGGTTGAGTGAGGACTTCCCTGCTGAAGGCTTGAGGTGCTGGGGAACTCCACCTTAGCAGAGTAAGTGGGGCGGTACATGCTACTGCAGCTGACAATACCAACCACGGGTCGTTTGGCCCCATCAGGATCAAACTTATTCGACAGGGCGACCACTCGACCACTATGCCACCTTTCCGGTCCCCTTCCCCAATGAACGTCAGCACTCTCTGCCTAATGCCACTCAGGGGGATTGTCGGGCGTTGCGCTAGTTGTACCTGACAAAGCGAGGCAACAAAGCGATCCCGCTAAGGCAGGAAAGTGAGCGCAGGTGGGGACGAAGGAGGATAAGGAAGAAAAAGCGAACGTGGGCGTAGATTTGCGCCCCGTGCATTTGACAGTGGAGATGGTGGGATAATGAACCCGGGCGCAACGAGGGGAGGATGGCACACTCGACACTCCACAAAACCAGGCGGGAAGAGACACTACATAGGGGTTTTGAAAGACGACGAGCACGATTACACAGTTAGTTTGAGCATTGGGTTCGTAGGTATGGTGGTAGAAGAGAGGTAGACTGTGCGGGAGATGGCGGGAGTGAACGAAGAAGGAGTGAGCATGCAGTATAGCCGATCGCGAAAGGAAAAGGGGAGGAAGAGAGGCATTTCCATTATGTTAAGGGTGGACGAGTCTGATCGTGAGGATAAATTATGGAGAAAGTTAGTATAGATTAAGTTAGCAATCAGAAAGGTTGCGCGGAGGTAGTACGACGACAGGCTATGGCGGGCAGGAAAATGCATAGAGCGCTCGATTTTTCACAGAATCGAGCAAGGTAAGAATTGGTATTGGGGTGGTTAGCTACTGGGAATCCATTTGGGAAGTCAAAGTAGAGAGAGAATTAGCATGTTAGGAGTTAGTAGGAAGATTTTGTGCGCAAAGGGAAACGGAGCGCGACTATTGGGGAAAAAGTTATTTTAGTACAGTGTCACCCGACCCTCTGTAGAATCAGGGAACTAATATGGTGTTCTGAGACTTTCCTATAGGGGTGGAATCGGGTTTCGAAGATAGTGGGTGAAGTATGTGCAGCAGATAAAGAGGGTTGCGCCGAGGGGAGAAATTAGTAAAGTAACCATGCATTTAGCCCGATTTTTGTGATAGATTCACTTCGAACTTACTGGCTGTATCGGTGGGAGTCGCCTCGTTCTATCTCTCCCTATGGGTGCGTTAAGTAGACTCATGGGCCTGGCGAACCCCTAAGTCATACTCACGACAGACCCTTTATGTATCCGCTTATTTCATTGTGTGTCCTCTCGTAATATAGTGGAAAATCCATTGAATATTGCTCGGCCTGGCGATAGGAGAGGCATGAGGCCAGCTGCGAGGGTGGAGACTTACCTTTTGGCTGGTACAATTTGCTCTGACTGTCGAAAGAAGTAGTCTCCATCTGTCTCTGTGCATAACATTGGCGCAATGTGTCCTTCTAGGTTGCTGTGTGTCGGAGCTCCCCCCCACGTTAGTAGTTATCACGATCAGCGCCATCCGGATCCCTGATCTTCTTCTTCTTCCCTGTGAACGAATGTTGTCGGGCCAACCAAGAGTTAGGAGTTGCGGGCTGAATACTTACCTTATTGGCTGATCCGGTGGCCATTTCGCCGACCGGTTGCGTGAGCCCGACTTTGAGGTTTGTATTCCCACCTATTGGACGGTCAGGTGAGCTGTGAGTAAGAGACGACCACAAACGGTTATCGCGTAGCTGAAAATTCAGGAATGAAAATTCTGAAGTGAGAGTTTTGGGCAGTGTGAACATCCTAAATGGTCCTGAAGTGGTGAAAGGTCCGAAAACCCTGAAAACCACCTGTTTAGGCAGGCTGCATCATGAAGTGGTGAATGGTGTCCTGAAGTGGTTAAGTGAGAGTTTTGGGCAATCTGAAAATCCTCAATGGTCCTGAAGTGGTGAAAGGTCCGAAGACCATGAAAACCACCCTTCATCACTTGAGGATGCAGCCTACCTAAACAACTGGTTTTCAAGGTCTTCGGAGCTTTCAYCACTTCAGGACCATTCAAGATTTTCAGACTCGAATGGTCCTTAAGTGGTGAAAGGTCCAAAGACCATGAAAACCACTTGTTTAGGCAAGCTGCATCCTCAAGTGGTGAAGGGTGTCCTGAAGTGGTGATGAAAAATACGACTGTTGTTAACCTTCTCTCAAGACGACTAGAAAAGAAGGGAACGAATGTCTTGTTTGGGCGCTGTTGGGTTCCGCCGAGTTCTGCTACCGTGCGTTGTGCAGTTGTTGTTGTAGGACTGTAATACCACTTATTCTCTGCACATGCTGCATGGGCATGTTACTGGTGAGCGACGAACTATCTAAGCTTTTGCTGCACTTCGAATAGAGCGTTGAGGGTATGCCCTACGAGAATGCAACCATGCTGGACCACGTTGCTGCAACTTATATGGAGGTAGAAGCGGCGTGGCTTGAGGAAGTAGCTGAATTCTACAAAGAGGGGTATTGCTGCGAGTTGGAAGGACATCAAAGAGTCAACGTGTGGCATCCTGATTTTAGTTGACTAAGATGTTACGGTTAGGCCACTATTGCGGGGCCCTCAGGCGAATGAAGGTACCAAGGCCCTCTCCTGCAAGTTGAGTCAGTCCCACTCCTGTATCTCGAGCGTCTGAAACCCCTCCTTCTGCTCTTCTTACTCGAAGTCTAATCCTGTTATAAGAGGAAGGCGGCAGGCGGGATTGTAACCCATAAGACCGCAATAAAACTTTGTGGGGAGTCAGCTCACCGATTGCAGGAGCTCTGCCGAAACTCAGGAGAAGTTTTGGAGGCAGGGAACTGAGAGGTAATTATTTGCTTTCCCTCTATAAACGCAATTATAACCCCTACCGGTACTTCTTGTTATGATTAACTAAGTATACTGCCGACATCCCTACTTTGACTTTCATAACAAACCAGACTTAATTAAATGAATGATTGTGCAAGTTGCAGTTTCAGTTTTGTTTGTCTGACTGAAAGCGGATTGTGGGTTTGCACCTAGGGGAAAGGTGGGAGGAAGACTGTATTGAATGTTTTAGACTGGGTCAACCCAAGGCTGAAAGAGTCTCCATAAGATTGGATGGCTCAATGCTGTGTTTATTTTCGATTGCCTGAAGGACCAGACATGTTCCCATAAGATTGGGTGGTCTGGTTGCTTTGACTAGCGAGGGCCGTTTGTGCTTGATTTTCAGAAACCAAACATTTTTCCGTAAGATTTGCCGACTTCGTTGCCTTGCTTCTTTGTTTTTTTTTTTTTCTTCTGTTTTACTAGTTATGAAGGAGAGTTGGGCATATTCCATAAGATTGGATGACCCTAACTCTCTCTTGTTTTGTTTTGAGGGATAAATTCAGGCAAAAGGACTGGACAGGTTCCCACAAGATTAGGTGGTTTGGTCTGGAGCCGTGCACATGTTGAAACCAAAAGGTTAAATTTGTTTATACTACTTTATTTATGAACAGGCTAGTCAAATATTTTTCCATAAGATTTGATGGTCAGACTATAACACATCATTTAACTAAAAAAAATGTGAATTAAGAATAAAATTGTGGTAAGAAGGAACATGCTGAACCTTTATCTAAGATGATCTGTTCAGTCATATGTGACCTTAAAAAACAAAGTGCAAACAATTATATATAACTTGGATATTTAAATGGTACAGGGCGACGAGGCTGGCTAACCTAGTCATGTGCCCAAAGAAGAGAAAAGTTGTAGTGCCCTATGTTTGTGTATATTCTATGGCCGAGCTAGGCAGGTTCCCATAAGATTGGGTGGTGTAGCTTTAAACCTTAAGTAAATTGGGTATAAGAGACGAATCAGTGAGAGACTACGAACTATTGTTTGACCAGGTTGACTAGGGGTTGGTGAGAGTACTTACCTTTGTGGTTTGGCCTTGCGTATGACTGAGTGAGATTACTACTTGGTCTGAGTTTCAGTTGATAGGTAGTTGCGTTAGATGGTCGTGCTGGAGCCATAAGAGACAATTTTAATTCATGCATTTTTTGTGCTAAGTTTATTTTTACTTAGGTCGATTTCTGCATTTTCTAGGATCATTTATCGTACTTGGTCTTATATAAATCTTGGTAAGCTACTTTCTCTACGGGAAGCACTACCAAAATTTCTACAAAACCAGGGAGTTAGTCAAATTTTATCTTTTCAAAAGTTCGGTTTGTCTGACTTTTATATATGGCTTAGTAAACATCTGGAAAACCTTCTTTTCTAAAGGGAGTGCTGCCAAAATTTTTGCTAATTCAGGGAGTTAGACAAAATTGGACCTTGAGAAGTCAAAGTCACTTTAAATTCTGAACTTAGCTTTGTAGAAATTTTTGATTAACATTTTTCCAAAGGGAATGCTGCCGAAATTTCTACAAATCTAGAAGTTCGTTAAATTTTGTCTCAGTTGAACTCAGGTCGTGCTTCTGAGTTCATATGTGACTTAGTAAAGATTTGGAAAAACTTCCTTTCTAAAGGGAATGCTGCCCAAATTTTTAGTAAATCAGGGAGTTGGACAAAATTTGACTTTCCAAAAAAAAAAATTGTTTTTGTTTTCATATTTGAATTATTATTAATTTTGGAAAGACATTTTTCCTACGGGAAGCGCTGCCGAAATTTTCTTAGTTTAAAGGAGTTGGATTATATTTTGACAGGTGACAATTCGGGTAATCCATCCTGAATAAGAGAGATGCTGCCATAGGTCTACATTGCGTTGCGTACTAGCTTAAAGGTAGGCCTAAGTGTAGCTTGTAGGAGGACATTGGACGAGAATGTGCTATGAAACTTTATTCTCCATAGACTTATGAATTTAGTTTGGGTATTGACCTGTCTTATGTTACAGGTCCTCTTGACCGTTTGATTAAGGATCTGGTATAAAGTCAGCTTGATCCTACGGGGATCATCTTCTGTTGTCACTGATAACAGGTCAGTTGTCGGTTTGTCGGTTTACGATTCAACTCCAATCTACTCTTGCCACTCAACCTAAAGGTTTTAACTCTGAGGTTTGAAATGTTTCATTGTGTTTTCACCCGGACTTTATTGAATGATCATTTAACAACGGTACCGAGTATTTTATTGTTGGAAGAGTGCATTAAGGTTGAGGTTTGTGTGGCTAAAGCAAGGGGTGTGAATGTTGAGAATGGTTGAAGTTGACCCCTTGTAGTGCATGAACTTTTTGGTTGAATCTTTGATGTGATTGCAGGTGTGTTCGGTGGTTTGGACTTTGAATTTGACTGTCTATTATCATATACATATATATGGCTGAGAGGAGTCTCACTGTAATTGTGAGAAGTGATCGTCATATAATTATAACTCTTTATATATATGTAAATACATATGTCTTGAGTGTTTCACGCGGCCTACTTTGTCCGCGCGTAAGGGTTAAACAAATTATGTTTTTGAGAGAAAAGGGAGATCCCCTGTCATCCTTTGCTTTTTAGAGTTTTTACAGTTGGACGTTGTAGTCCGTGACAACTGTCAAAGTCAAACCCCTTGATTTCTCTCCAGGCCCTGGATGATGGAGCTGGTCTCCAGGGCGATGAGAGACGATTGCCACCACATGTATGAACCTGTGTACCACCCACTCTCCACGGGGTGCAGAAGAGGGTGTGGTTCCCAACCGCACTTGGCGGTTGTCCAGCGTCGAGAGATCAATCCCTCAAGGCGCGTGTCATCCGACACTTGAGTGTCGAATGAGACCCTCAAGATTAACGAGGACCTCATGAGTATGAGTACTACATAGTACGCCATCATTGCGACTGCTTGCGTATGCTTGCATTGCGAGTTGATATGAGTTAGCCCTGCGTCCGCGCGGTTTTATACCAAGTCTTCCGCACGACGCCTATCCAATTTTCACTTCGGAGAGTTATCGGATGGCTACTAAGGGACTAGGAGTGTTGTCGAGTTGTTTGTTCTGTGTCCTTTTGTGTATGTGAGTGTGTGTATGTGTGTTTTAATTTTTATGTTCTTAGAGTGGTGTACGAGTGGTCTGTGGAAGTGTCATAGTCGACAAACGACGAGTCGCGCTTGGGACCTCAGCACCCGAAGGCGTTGGTTCACGTGCGGGTTCGATAGAGGTGTAAAACCGCGGGTACCTCCTATGCTACAGCGAACGAGAAACGCCCTCGGCTGGTCCACCTCTATGATTGCAGTTGATTAGCTTTCGTACTGTGGACTGGTAGCTTGGCGGGGATACGCCCACCGAAGGGAGTTGACAACTTCCGTAAGGTGGAGGTAAATCGTGCCTCGTGTAGGCCCTATCCTGTCGTAGGGGTTCGCGAGAGGTATGGCTGGCGCACTCAGTCAGAGCGGCTTGCGGAAGCTCCATGTACATATCACGATGAGGTATAAACCAACTCCTGCATGGCGAGGCCGGGAGGGTCCCGCCCCGTTTTGTGCGGTGCTGGACCAATGCGCTCGACAGCGGGTAATGCTCGACAAAAACGTAACACCATGCATTGTTGACCATGCAAAGAGAATCTGGAATAGGGGAGAATATGCCTAACCAAAGGCATGCAATGGACGACACTACGATGACGAGGGTGGTGGGTGAAAAAAACGTTCACATAACTACGCGACTAGGAAAAAGCTAGATCTGAAGAAGGAAAGTCAAAATAATGTTACAGTCTTAATGCCTATGTAATACCAAGAAAGAGTCCAACTCTGGGAGAACCAACTAAACGAAAACCATCATGCGACACACATAATGGGATGTACAGAGTAGGATGGGGGCATGAAGTAGTCACGTCAAAAGTAGCTAAAGGTGATGAAGTAGTTAAAGTCTTAGAGGTAGTCGACGAAGTCGACGAAACACAGGTCGAGGTCGATGTTGAAGCAGATCCGCAAAACGCTAATATCCTGACGTAGTTGATGATGAAGTACATGGTAGTGTGAGTTAGTGAGAGGAGAGGTAGGTGATAAGAGTGTCAGTCATCGAAACGCCGAGGGCGTCGACGAGTGCGTTGTGGACACGCGGAGACATTTGTCTGCTCCTGAAGAACAACCTCAAAGAGAGCAGTTTCATCCTTAGTAATCTTCTCAGCTGAAGGAGGAGGAAAAAGGTTAGTCGGTTGAGCAGGAGCATATATCTCAACACAACGAGCATCATCATATGCACGCACTGACATCCTAGCATGCTCCAAGTGCGATGTGAATGAGCGGAGGCGTCCGTCTGCTGCTGAAGACCAGCCTCAAAGAGAGCAGTTTCATCCTTAGTAACCTCCTCAGCCAAAGGAGGAGGAAGAAGGTTAGTTGGTTAAGCAGGGGCAGATGTTTCAACACAACGACCATCATCATATGCACACACTAACATCCTTAACATGCTGCAAGTGCTCGACGGGCTTCCAAGTAGCCTCCTCAGCAGGATAGTCCTTCCAATGGACAAGGTACTCAGTGTATAGAGAGGTATCGTCAGTAACTCGGCGAGATACAATGTCGGAAATGATAAACTCCTCCTCACCGTCCACCATGATAGGTGGAGGGCGCTCATAAGAGCGTCTAACCAATCGCTTGAACGGTCTGCGATAAGGATGCAACAAGGAGATGTGGTAAACATCATGTATGCGAGTTTGTTGAACGTAATCAGGCAACTTCATACGGAAGCTAACGGGATTAGCGAGAGTATTTGAAATGAAGGTCTGAAGGATGCGGCATGGGCCGAAGAGCAACGCCTGAACTTCTAAGCGTATCCACTTCGAGCCGAAAGTGGCGGGCATCGACGAGCACATCGTTACCTACTTCGAATGAGTGATCCATTCGCAATTGCTCCCTCGTGCGGCCATGCAAGTCTGGGAGACAACTATACTCTCGTGTGCGAACTTAATAAGCGTCACTATATGTGTGACTCATGCGTCAAACACATGAGAACGAGTATCTGGGTGCAACCTCGACGGTCACAAAAAGCCTGCGGGTACATGAGGGTGGTAGCTAATATCGTAGTAAAATGGCGACATCCATGTAGTTGATGAAACGACGTGGTTATACATAATCTCCACGTGAGCTAAGTGTAAGTCCCCCTGTTGGTCATCCCTAACAAACTTTCGGAGGATATTACCGAGAGTTTTGTTGGTGATCTCAGTCTGACCATCCGTCTGAGGGTGGTAAGATGACGAGAAGCAGAGCAGAGATCCATGAACCTTGTCATCATAATGTGTTCGTAAGGTGTGAGTCACAGTCAAATGCTCTGAGGTAAGCCGTGACCTCTCACGAATTGGTCGAAGACGATGTCGGCGACCTCACGAGCGTTAATGCGATAGAGGCACGAGACAAAACGTGCACAATTCATGAAGCGATCAACAATGATCAAGATAACATCATGACCGCGCTCGGTGGGAGCGGAGAGGACCAAAAAAATCCATAAAGATGGACTGCCAACGACTATTAGGTATGGGTAGAGGCTGTACTAGCTCATACGGAAGGTGGTTCACACTGCTCACCTCTTAACAGATAGGACACTCCTGGAAATAACTCATAACGAATTTCTTGCGCTTTGGCCACTCATACAGACGACTAACATGAGCCAAGGTTTTCTTGAAGTCCCTATGACCAACAATTGTCTGGTTATGAAATTCAACTACAGCCTGGACACAGAGTTGTCCAGTAGAGGGAACACAGATACGTGGGTCTCAAGGACCACACTTACCATGTCAGTACACGAGGCTATTCTCCTTGAGGGAGTATGAAGGAACGGGCTTGCCACTCCACAATGTTGAGTGAATGTCTCGATAATGTAGGTAGTGGTGATACTAGGTGCGAAACTCGTTAGTCATCGAATGGTGAATGATGGTGATCGAGATGGCAACGAGTTGGATCTGCTCTTGATTGTGGTCAGGACGGCGGAACAAGGCATCGACGACGCGGTTCTTTTCACCCTGGATGGGTTGAGTGGTGGAACAAACCGCAGCTAAGTTGCGCCACCAACGTGTCTGTTGAGGGAAAATTTTGAGCTTCGTGAGGAAAGTCTGGACAACAGAGTTGTCTGTGTGTCACGTGAGGGGCGCTAAGTGCAGATATGACGCCAGTGTCGGGTAACATAAACTACTACGAGAACCTAACGTTCATTGGCCGTGTAGTTTATCTTGGAAGGAAGTAACTGACGGGAGTAGAAGGCAATTGGGCAATCCCCATCACGAGCCTCAACAATCCCATTCTCCGCAATAGTCGGAAAGTAAGTAGCAAAATGATTGTCCGTAGAGAGAAATAGTGGAAGGGTAGACGTCAGTTGAGAAGCAGTGTCAGCAGGAGGGGGAGGAAAGTAGGGAAGATGGGGATAAGAAAAATCGAGTGTAGTGGGAAACACTTGGGAAAGTATAGCTCTTACTGCAAAATCTGATGCATTTGTGGTAACTATGAAGGGACAATTAAAATTGGGGAGACGAAGAACTGACACGTCAGTCATAACCTTCTTGAGGACACAAAAAACATCCTCGCGGAGGGGTGCTCAAAACCATGGCGGACTCTTCTGGAGGAGGGTGGAGGTCAGGACGTAGGAGTATCTGACATATCATCAGAATAAATTATTGTAGTAACTAGTAAGTCGGAGAAAGTTGCGAAGGTGTTTAGTGGATGTAGAGATGAGTCACTCCATGATAACAGGGATCTTCGCGTCGTCCATGTGAAAACCTTGGTCAGATACGTGGTCTTATAAAAAAGTTCACTGTTCGTTGGGCAAAGTGAAACTTACTAGGTTTGACATAAAAGTCATGTTTGCACTATAGGACATCGTGAATGTGTTTGAGATGGTTTTCGAGGGTACGAGTGTAGACCAATATATCATCGAGGTACACGATAACGTATTCTCCAAGGATGTCCTTGAATATATCGTTCATCCCTGTCATGAAGGTGGCGGGTGCATTGGTGAGGCCGAATGACATCACCATGAACTCGGAGTGGCCGAATCACGTTCGAAAGACAGTCTTTGACTGATCTTTTATGACAACGTGGATCTGGTGGTAACCTCTACGAAAATCGATCTTCGTAAGAAATGGTTGTATGTCAGACAGTCAAACAGTTCATCTGCGTGAGACATTGGATAATTGTTCTTGACCGTATAACAGTTAAGGCCTCGATAATCGATGGAGAGGCGAAGAGAACCGTCCACTTTGCGAGCAAAAAGGATAAGTGCACCTCAAAGAGGAGTTACTGGGTTTAATGAAACTCAGTCGAAGAAGCTCCTCAAGCTGACACTTGAGTTTCATCGTCTCCTAAATCGAGAGTCGGTAGAGTGCCTAATGGTGGACGTGATCGTCAGGCAGGAGTTGGATAAAATGCTCAACATCGTGTATTATGGGGATCCTGCTGTATGAGAGACACCGGGGAAAGACGTCGTGATACTCTCGAATAAAGTCGTGAATGACGGACTCTAAGTCGGTCGTGAACCATGCGAGTTCCTCAATGTCTGCGTTAGCGCGAGACGTATATGTGGACTTGGCAGTGGACGACGTATGAATTTGAGATGTATCTTCAGGATGGGGGGTAGATGTAGAGATGAGAGCCGCGAAGATGTAGAGAGGGGGGTCGGACTCCAAGGAGATGAGCTCAACGTCGGGACAAAGGGGATCATAGTGAAGAGGATCCATGATGTTCACCACTTAGATGGTGGCATCATCCTGACGCAGGAATTGAACGAACTGGCAAGGGGAGGTGAAGACAATGTTCGGGTGAGACTTAGAGGGACAACAGTCGTGGGGAGGTAAGTCAGGAGGGGTCTCGCCCGTTGTACCAATGAAGGGGACACAATGTGTCTGATCATATGTTGTTTTGAGAACGACTGTCTTGGTTGCCTATTCGGCCTCTGTGTCACGGAACTTGCGAGACTAGGGCGTGCGAAGGATATAATCGTACCCAGTTTTCAACACATCGAAGAGTACGGAGGAATAGTAGCGACGAGACGTATGAGTACTATCCAACAGTTGGAGAGTAAGGGAAAAGGGTAAGGGAAAAGTCGAGGTTAGGGACCTTCTGATTGAAGAAGCGCTGTGTTTTGTTATCTCCGAGGGTAATGGTGTCGAGGCAGAAACCCTGACAAGGGTATCTGCTCGGAATTTCCCATGTTGGGCATTGTCTGATGAACGATAGGATTTTAACTTTATGAGAAAAGACTAATTGTCAAAAGGTTGTCCTAACTTATCTTGCAATCAGGCGTTCCCACGTTCGGTAGCGAGCGGAAGAGCAAGTTTTATTAAGAACGGGCGGCTGGCAACTGTGCGGTTTACAACCTTGATGGTAGAGGAAGGTCGGCTAGAAAGTTTATACGGTCGAGGGTTGAACGAGTAGGCCATATTCTTCCTTTTTTTTAGGGACAGACCATTTGGGCCTCGAGGTCGGACTCGCGGTTAAAGAGTTGGCTTACCGGGACTACCGGACTAAGCCTACCGGTTATATGGTGGGGCGACGACCTTTGGACGGGTAAGGGAGTTTGCGCCTGCCTAAGCTTGGAGCGTGGTGGCCTGCTGGATGCAACGTTTTAAGTAGAAGAGTTGTGGGCATTGCTCCTTTTCACGTAAATAGGAGCTAACCTAGTAGGTTACCGCATTGAACTGTTACCCGACAAAGACCGGGATCGAACCAAGAATGGGCCAACACTAGGTTAGCTACTTTTGTCGGAGCAGACCCAGTAAAACAATCAGTTGGCCTTGGACGATTCCGGCTGGGCGATTAGCGAAATCTCACAGTAGAAATCTACCGTGTGAATCGAAGAGACCCATGCGAGAGGATGACACTCACGAATTGAGAAGCAGTCCGAATTTTCTTATGTCGATCCCGTGAGGGATCGAACTCGGGTCTACATTTTCCACAGTTCGTAGGAGGACCATGACTGTGACCTCACCACTGACATAAGCCAACGCAAAAAAAAAAAAAAAAAAAAAAAAAACCTAAACAGAGACTATGAAGTGACTCGGCAATTGCCGAGTAAAGAGGAAACGGAGGGATTGGATCATCTGTAGGTGCCCGTTTTAACGACCAACCGTTTTGTCTTAGAGGTAAGTTTTAAGATTTTTTTTTTACTTTTTTTTATATATATTTTGCTTTAAAATTTCTAATTCTTGCTGTTACAGGCTCCAGAGTGTGTTCTGCGCCCGTTTGTCTCGATGAACGAGAGCGAGATCCCACTAGCGATGTATGTGGATTAGTGTGACGGATGTGGGACGGGTGGGGGACATGTGGGTGACATCATGCAATAGGGAAAATAAACACAAAAATCAATTTCATGACCAAACAAATGAAAAAAAAATGCTAAAAAAGAAAAGAAAGTGCTCTTCTCACATATGGTGTCTGCTCCAGACGGGGGGGTCAGATGTCAGGGTATGATTCACTGACCATGGCGATGCCAGTCAATACGACTTCATGTGAGTGGGCACACAGACCATATTCATTGACAATAGTCCGAGGCTTCCTTGAAATAGACCGTAGTGCACGTTGTTCGGTTGTTCTGACATTTTTTTTTTTTGGCAAAGGAGGGCAAGAGTAACTCCATACACCATTTGCTGTAGGTGCGGGGATCGAACCCTCCCAAACCACAATCAATTTCCAGTGATGAAGCCAGTCATTTTTGCCTTCGCCGTGAGTGAAACGTGTGTGATTTCACGAACCAAAAAACTTGGTTTTGATTTCATTCACGTTTGGGACAGCCAGAGGACCCCAACAACCAAAAAAAAAAAAGAAAAACCTACCAATGGGAGAGCAAAATAAAACATGATTTTCCCGGGCTTAATTCACAAAAACAGGCTTCCACGATGCCTGACTGTCACACACCTTAAACACTAATCCACATACATCGGTAGTGGGATCTCGCTCCGGGTCTCAAAGGGGGAAAAAGAAAATGAACGAAAAATCAGAGCGCCAGATGGCGTGAAAGGAACTACAAGGACTTGTAGTCCTTAAAAAGTGGAGCAATGGACGTCGCGACATCCGTTCTCTTTTAGAAGACTTTAGTCCATTTTTTTTTTTTCGTTTTTTTTTCTTTAGATTTTTTGTTGATTCTTTTTGTTTCTCCCCTCCCCTCTTTCCTCTTCGTCGATTGTGATGCCCACCTGCGTCCGTCCGCTTTTGAAATGGGCAGCTGAGTCTTGAAGCGCCCGAACCTGGCGCCATTGGCGGCTAGGTACGGGTGCCCATGGGGAGGAAGGGAAAGGCAACCATGTTGAGCCCGACTCTAGTTCGACTTTGTGAAATAACTAAGGGAGGGGGCAACCGTTCGTTTTGAACGAAGAGTTACCCCCTCACAGGAAAAACGGGGGTTAAAAAAATCATAATAATAAGAGAGAGAAAAAAAAAAAGGAAGGGGCAACGACCGTGAATGCGGCCATGATTATGCCTCATATGCAAGTTATTAAGGCCTGAGTGTGACCACTCAGGCAGAACCTGTAAAACTGAACAACCATTTTGAAAATGGCTAAATTCAGTTTGAACTCGACGTACCCATGATGAAGGAAAGCCCAACTATGTCAAACTTTAGAGGGTTGTAACTCTTCAAAGAATAGTTAGAAAAAAGGAACAAAAAGTCTTTTGGAAATGCCAAGAGCTCAGTTATCTCCTGAAATTCCAAGATAGTTGAGTTAAAATAAAGGAAAAAATAAAAGCATGGCAGTTAAAAGTAACTGCCTCTCTAACTATGTGGCCGAGCTACAACACACTAGGCCCTTGATCTTGGCTCAGGTTAAGGGCCCGATGTGAGCTACAATTTTCACCCGAGGGAAGAAGTGCTGACCATTGCTCTTCCGTGACTATAAAAGGGAAGCTCTTCCTCCAACAACCTCACATTTGGATTGATGCTCTCTAGCTCTACTCATTTGAGTGATGACCAGTTTGCTGCATCTCTATTGTTTGAGTGAGGGGAAATGAGGCTGTTGGAGGAGGACTTGGGGGTCTGCAGAGAGATAGAGAGTGGGAGAAGGACAATCATAGCCAGAGGTTGGGAACTTACTGCTCCACCCGCGCTTGGGCTACAACCGGAAGGCTGCGTAAGGATCCGGCCGTGCGCTAAGCGAAGAAGTGTGGGGAGGTGTTGTCCGCAGTGCTGGGCTCCTTTTGATGTGTGGGGAGGTGTCGTCCGTATGGTAGTACGGTGACAATAACATTCTGAAGGGGGACCATGCCACATAAATTTTCACCGCGTCGGTGATATTTTGAGGGAAAGTGCTGTCGAAATTGTGTGGGCAAGCAGTTTATTTTTTTGGTTGAATGACGATGGTGCTGAAATTGTGCGGCGAAGCATTTTTTTTTTTTTTTTTGAATGACGGTGTTGCCAAAATTGCGTGGCATTGTGGTTTCGATCGAGCGACGGTGTTGTTAAGAGGCGATGGTGACGGTTTGACAACGTGGCAACTATGAAACGGTTGTTGTGGTGACGACATTTGCGGTATATTCGCCGAAAAACCGCCCTTACTTTTTTGGCGACGAGCGCCATAAATTATTCTGCGTTTGGAACCATTCAGTGGGGCTGGTGTGTGTGTGAAACTATCTGGTGGGACCAATTTGAAGACGGGTATGAGAGGTTGAGACAACTATTATAAACGGACGCCATGAGTAGAGGAGGTTGGACTTGCAGTTTGAATTTGGGGCGTGGCGCAGTTGGGTCTAAGCAGGGATCACTTTGGGACGTTGGGACCACATGAAATTCGTTTGTGAGAACACCCTTTTAGAGGGCTATCTCGCTTGAGTTTTTTTGTGCCCCAACTCTTGCTCATTTGAGCACTTGAGAGAGGACGTGGACCATCTTTTGGTGGAAAGGCCGTAACTCGCGGAGTTGTGCAACCAATTTTTGATATTACTTGACTTTCTTGGGTGAGCTACTTTTCAACTTCATTCAAGGTCAGTTTTGACTCAGTCTCCCTTTACATATGTGTGAACCACACTATGCTTGACCCTGCTTTGAATATTCAGAGGAGAGGTAGAGTAAAATGTGTGAGCGTTATGCATTTGGAAAAGTTGGGCTGACTAGAATGGAGTGTGAATGAATTTTATTTGGTTTTGTTTTGTTGGTTATGCAGGTAGGAAGAAGCATACATGTAGCAAGAGGATTCAGTTGTGTCTACCCTGAAGATAAAGGGATATATATATCTATCCAGGTTAACCGGCGTTCGGGACACCCGAACCCGAACGGTCGAACGTATGGGACCCCTTGGGGATGCGTTCGGCCGTTCGGGCCGAACGCGGACCCGCCCCCCCCAAAAAAAAAAAAAAAAAAAAAGTCATAAAACAAATCTGAAAATAAGATATGTTATGGAGAAAAATAAATTAAACAAGATTTGCCTGAGCATTACATCCGAATTCCTTACCAAATTTGAAATAAAAATAAAATACGAAAAACAAATACTAATAAATTAGTAATAATAAAAATCAATAAAAATAAAAAGAGAACCTCACTCTAGCATGGTACACCAACTTGAGGAAAGACTCCCGTTTGGAGGAAGGAGACTGGGTGGGGTTGGCGGGGGAGATGGACCAGGTGGGATGGGTTCAGATAGTGGGGCGAGATGAGTT
The DNA here is from genome assembly GCA_003427395.1 of Chara braunii. Classification (NCBI taxonomy): domain Eukaryota; kingdom Viridiplantae; phylum Streptophyta; class Charophyceae; order Charales; family Characeae; genus Chara; species Chara braunii. Next base: position 2,393,292 of record BFEA01000035.1, read on the forward strand.
GCTGGTGGAGCACTATGCGAAAGGAAGAGATGTTTGGCTAACCGGGGGCAGGAAGCCCTTTATATGGAAGAGGAGAAATGAGGTCTAGCGCATTAGGGTCTTGGAGGAAGACACAAGATGGAAGGCATATAGACCAATGACCCCGATTACGGACTTACCCCTGGACACAGGAGAATGGAAGTGGTCTCGAGATAGCACGGTGGCCCGAAGGAGAGGGAGGCCACAGAAAGGGGTGCAGCTGGTCAACCTGAAGGCAAAATCAGCGCACAGGATGTCGAGGACCAGGCGATGCCTTCGGGATGTGGTGGAGGACAGGTGCAGCACCAACTAAATGTGGATAGGGGCCTGCTAAGACCGATTAGATAGTTCTAGGAATACAAGCTGATACCGACAAAAATCTTCTCGATGCAATGGCAAATATTTCAAGTCTGCCTACCCACTAATGACTGGCTGATTAACCACACCCAGTTAGAACAACAAGGTCGCGCTCTGCCGTGGTGCCAAAGATGTGCGAGTAGCTTTCCCGCATGGAAAAGATATGAGACGGTAGAGCACATTTTCATGCAATGCCCTTGGTCGGTGCTGCTAAAGCAATGGTGGGATAGGATCTGGCAGCAGATGTTTCCAGACTCACCGTGGCCATGGGATTGGAGGGAGATCTTACTGGGGTACTGCCCAAACGTCCCGGAAAACGCGTGTGCTGAGAACCTCTTCCACCTGGGCAGAAGATCTATACTTTGGGTAATTTGGTGGAGGAGGTGCGTCCTGGAGATGGAGGGAGCTAGAGTGGAAGAGGGGGAAGTGACGGAGCAGTTCAAACAATTGGTGCAGACTGAGATTACCACCCGCTGGCAGGCAGCCCGAGAAAGACTGAATAGCATCCACTCTAGGGGAGATGCTGATCGAATCATCTCCCGGTTTTGCGAAGAGTGGCTCGCAGGGAAGAGAGGAGGATGGATATCAAAGGTGACGTGGTCAGAGGACACACGGACGGAGCAACGCACGGAAGGGGAGGAGGATTCCCGACTGGATATAAGACGAGACTACAAGCTGCGTTTTCATGACTGGACAGCCATCAACCCGGAGACTCCACTCAGATCCGCACGGATTTTGGGGATCCCTTCCCTCCCCAACCGCTGTCATTGACGAAGACCATGCAAGGAGAGGACTAGCGGCTGTCGGGGTCACATTGAAGCACTCAGCTGAGGAGGAGGAGACATAGGAATAATGCAGAGATCCTCGTGGCGGGATGGGACGTTGGACCTGATCTCCAGCAGGTGCAAGACTCAGCGAAGGGGGGGCAGGGATCGAGCTTAACCTGTGCATTACCCGAGTACTACGACCCCAACTGTACCAGGACTATCCCGGGCGACCAGAGTATCCAGAGCCAGAACATCCAGAGCATCTAAAGATCCACAGAATACCAACAGTTCCCATAACATCAACTCAATATGTCTTAATATTTTTGAGCATTGCTTGCATTTCTTAGTCTTTCTTGGTTTTCTTAGCTCTTCTTAGCATTTTTTAGTATTATCACTTGATCAGGGGGGAGGAGCGTAGCTAAACAGCTCTGGGCTCGGTGCCCTCCGGGCCCAAGGCGATGGCTTGCCTCCTGACTCACCCCCTTCCCTGCTCAGTCAATCCTTTGAAACTCAGAGTAGTCAATGTTGGCGGGGAGACATCTTCTATTGTAGCGGTACCCCTACGGTCCGACAGTGAGACCGGACCAGTTTCAGGCCGTCGGCTTGACCCTGGTCCGGTACCAGGCTGTTTCCCCGTACCTGGACCTAGGCCGGTATATCACTTCAGCCTAGGCCCAGGACTGGGTCAGTTCATTCATTTAGTGTTCGTTCGTTCATTGAGCCGGACAGGACCTTCACTCAGCTGCTGCTTTTCGTGTGTGTCCACCTCCTCTCTCTCTCTCTCTCTCTCTCTCTCTCTCTCTCACCATCTCCGC
>BFEA01000035.1:2402334-2423878 GCA_003427395.1 Chara braunii
CCTCCCAGGTTTTCGCCCCTGCACCCCCCTCCTCATGACCCATGGCATCTTGTCCCGCCACCTCCTCGACGTTAGTTTCCACGACACTTCCCTCATCACCCCCCGCTCCTTCGCCCCCCCCCGCACCCCCCCGTACACCCAGGACACAAAATGCCGAGTTCCAACGCCAGCTCACCCTGACCCATGATCACATCCGCCATCTCCAAGGAGGTCAACACCTGCCTCCCCACCTCGCGGCACAACCTGTTGCCCCTTTCATCTATCGACAGCATCAGACACAGGCCGCTGCGATGCATTTCACGCTCCCACCACCAGCCACCACGATATGTCAGGGACCTTTGCCCCAACTTCCCGCTCTTTCTAGTGGTCCTGCTGATGCCACTACTTCTTCTGTCCTGTTGTCACAATCGGTTCTTCCTCTCCCTACCCATTATTGGCCCCCGATGTATGATCCACAGTTTCGATGGGACCACCTCCCACAGTTTGACGGCAGGGCCTCTGAGCTCCAAGGATGGATCACTACTGCTGAGAAGCAACTTCGCTACCATGGTGTTGCCACGGAACTGTGGCCCGTTGAGATGTCCTCTCGCTTTACAGGTCGTGCAACCTCCACCTGGTGCGACTTCCTCGCCCTTCGCTCACAGCGTGGTGTACATGAGGGCATGTCTTATTATGAGTTTCGCGACTTCCTTCAACAGTACTTTTCTCGCTCTGCGCCAACCCTCGACCCAATTACCTGTGTGGCTGACATCAAATGTCTTGGTGGCGACAATGCTTTAGCGTCATACATCACGGCATTTCACCGTGTACGTGCTCAGATTCCCGTCACAACCATATCAGAGGACACCATGATCCAGCGATTCCGCGCAGGCCTACCCCTGCCATTCCAGTTGCAGATGTTGGCGTATACGATCCCCACTCTACCAGAGGCTTTCAACATTGCTCGGGCCATCCACCTCACTTATGCCCCACTCGTCGGCCCCTCGCCTCAGCCTGCCGCTGCCCATCCCGCTGCTATTGCAGCCCCTCGCCCCTCCCATCCTCGACAGTCTTCCACATACCGTTGTGGCCCTCGTAGAGGCTCTGGACGATCCCTCTCTCGTCGCTTGCATGCCTTGCTTCGTGATCCGTCGAGCGCTGATGACGGCACCGCCTCAGATGGTTCTTCGAGTGACCCAGACTACGGACCCGACCCTCAGTCCCCCGCAGAAAACGACGCCTCTTCCCAAGACGACCGACTCGTTCGGGCCCTTTCCGGCCTCCTCCGTCGTCAGCCCTCATCCTCCAGGACTCGCTCTACTGTCCCTCAACTACCTCTCCTCGTGGGCTTTGTGTTCCCTCGCAGCCGCTTGACCGTCGCTGAGAGTGAGGACCTTCGTACGCGAGGCATATGCACCCGCTGCCGCCTCGCCGGCCATACCTCCTCTACGTGCCCATACGCAGACGCTCTCCAGAGTCACTTCGCACAGCAGGCTCGCCCTCAGGCTGTTCCCCTCGTCTCGACCTCCAGCGCAACACCCACCTAGCCGCGATGTCCCATTCCCCTCACTCTCCTACGGTAGCAGGCATACCCGTTCACAACTCTACCTTTGCGCCGCTTGTTACTCTTCCCGATGACTCTGGTCCAACCTTATCTTAGGGTGACCCTATCGACAGTAGTATGCCTTCTCCTTCCTCGCCTAGCGCCCCTCGTGACCTCCCTCCTCCACGTCCTCCTACCAGGCGTGCTCTTCGCACGGCCCGCTGCAGTGCTTCCCTTATTGCAGCCGAGGATATCATCGACTTCCTGGACCTTGAGTGTGTTAAGGTCCATCAGGAACGTCTCCGCCTTAAAGAGTGCACCCTGTCTGCGATGTCTCAGCGCCTACATAATCCCGATCGTACCTTACCGATTATTCTAGTGCGCCTCGGGTCCTCTACTAGAGTATATCGCGCACTATGGGACTCTGGCTCTACTGGCGACTTCATTCATCCTCGCGTAGTTAAGGAGGCATCTCTCTACACGTCCCCCTACCCTTTCACTGTCACTGTCACGCTTGGCGACAATCAGGCCAAATCCTTTGTCGACTGTGTGGTGCCTGATCTCCTGTTTTCTTTCCCCTTGCGGATGCCCCACAACCTTCGCAAGGCCCCTCGGTTCCATGACCGGTGGACCTTCGACGTCATGGAAACCCTATACGATCTTGTTCTCGGCACTGCCTACTCCCATCAGTTCGCCCATGCCGGCCCCGATTGGACCCACAACGATCTCGTCCTCGACGCCAAGGATGGGAAGCAATACCGTATTCGGTTGTTGGGCAAATCGGGCTCTACCCCCCCCCCCCCCCCTGTTAATGCCACCNCCCCCCCTGTTAATGCCACCATTTGTACACCTACCCAGTTCCACCACTTCCTTCGTCAGCCTGATGTAGAACTTTATGTTGTCGACATCACGGATCTCCTTACTTGCGACTCAATGCATAAGGATGTTGAGTTGGTCGAGCTCGATCCACCACCTCCCGAGCCCCCCGACCCTCATGATTCCTCAACTTCCTTACCCTCCTCTACTCCTGCTAGCCCATCTCACTTCCTCGCTTCCCTTACCACGGATACACCCTCACTCCCTACCTCCACACAGACTCCCTCCACCTCTGCTTCAGACGCCGTCGCTGCCAAGGAATTTGACACCCTTCTCTCTTCCTTGCCGTCTAGCGTTGGTGCCGTCCTTCGCGAGTATCGTGATGCTTTCCCACCATCCGTCTCCTACATCAGTATCCCTCCCATGCGCGATATCGAGCACCACATCCAGCTCGAGCCCAACTATCGCATTAAGAATCGTGCCCCATATCACCTTTCGGTTCCCGAAGCCCAGGAACTCAAGCGCCAACTTGAGGAGCTGCTTGGTCAGGGCTTCATTAAACCGAGTACTTCCCCATGGAGTGCCCCGGTCCTCTTCGATCACAAGAAGGACGACACCCTTCATCTCTGTATTGACTACCGCGGTCTCAACCGCTACACGGTCAAAAACCACTATCCCATGCCTCGCGTGGATGATCTGTTTGACTGCCTTACCGATCACCATTTCTTCACGAAGATCGATCTTCGTAGCGGATATCACCAAATCCGCATAGCCGAGGAGGACCAGCCCAAGACCGCTTTTCGTTCTCGTTTTGGGCACTATGAGTTTATCGTCATGCCTTTCGGTCTCCGTAATGCCCCCACCACTTTCCAGACGGCTATGAACACGATGTTCCAAGACCTCCTTGAGGACTCTGTTCTAGTCTATATTGATGACATCCTGATCTACAGTCGTACCTTAGAGGAGCATCTGATCCACCTTCACACTGTCCTGCAGCGACTACGTGACCACGGGTTCTATGCAAAGTTTCCAAATGCAGCTTTGCTCAACCCAAAGTCGGCTTCCTCGGGCATCAAGTAGCCGAGCACGGCCTCCACATGGACGACTCGAAGATCCAGGCCATCGTCGATTGGCCTACCCCTACATCTCTCCCCGTCCTGCGTAGTTTTCTTGGTTTGACCAACTACTATGGTCCCTTTCTCAAAAACTACGCGCAGTATTCTTCCCAGCTTAACCCTCTGACCCGCGGACGTCTCCCTTTTCATTACACCCCGACTCATGACGATGCCTTCCGCTCTCTTAAGCGACTTGTCACGTCAGCTCCTATCTTACACTTACCCGACTACTCGCGTCCATTCATCGTCACCACCGATGCGTCCGACTTCGCTATTGGAGCTGTTCTCTCCCAAATCTACCCAACCCCTTCTACTTCTCCCGATTCCACAGAGTCCCGCCTCCCTCGCATCCCTCACTTCCCTCCTCCACCTCCAGCAACTGCGGCTCATCTTACACCCATCCCGCCCACCCCCTTATATTATTGACGTCGTTGATGATGGTACAGTCGAGTCTCGCGATGGAGAGTGTTCGGTTGCTTATCTATGTCGACAGCTACTTCCCGCTGAGCGTAACTATACTGCCGACGAGCGCGAGGTCCTTGCGTTGGTCTACGCTGTTAAGAAGTGGCGTCATCACTTGCACGGTCACACTTTTACCGTTTTGACGGACAACTTTGTCCTCGCCGCCTTCCAGACGAAGCCTAAGCTCACTTCTCGTCAGGCTCGTTGGTGACGTGACCTCTCCGAGTTCGATTTCACCATCAAGCAGATTTCCGGCGAAAGCAATCGCGTAGCAGATGCCTTATCCCGCCGGCCCGACCTTCAGTGCGAGGATCGTCAGCTGTCTGCTATTTCAGCTCCCACCATCCACCCCGCCTTTCTGGATGAGTACCGCCGCGCATACACCCAGTGCCCTGAGTTTCAGTCCATCTACGCTGACCTACAGGCTGACAAGTCCGTCCCTAACTTCAAGCTCGATCCCTCTGAACTCCTATACTGGCTTGGTCGCCAAGGTACCCGTACTCCTCACTTATGTGTGCCCTCTACTGGCCAGCTCCGTGTTCGGGCCGTCGCTGAGTGTCACGACCAGCGCGCCGCCGGTCATCTCCGTGTCTTCAAGACACTTGACCGCCTTTACCGCCATTACTAATAGGAGCACCGTCGTCACTTCACTAAGGAGTACGTCCGCACCTGCAGGATCTGCCAGGAGGCCAACATTCCCAACCACCCCCCCTACGGTCTTCTTCAGCCCTTACCCATTCCCACTCAGCGTCGGACTTCTGTCTCCATGGACTTCATCGGTCCTCTTCGTCCCCCTACCCTACGAGGCCACGACGTCATCTTCGTCGTTGTTTGTCGGTTGACTAAGCATGCTCACTTCCTCCCTTGCAAGTATGCTAGTTCAGCCAAAGACATGGCCTCCCTATACTTCAACCGTATTGCCATCCATCACGGTCTTCCCACTAGCATCGTCTCTGATCGTGATCTCCACTTTACTTTTCATTTCTGGCGTGGACTCCATGAGATCTATGGCTCCGAGCTCCACCTCTCCTCCTCCTATCACCCCCAGTCAGATGGACAGACCGAGGTCACCAACAAAAATCTTGGGAGTATCCTCAAGAAGTTTGTTGAGAATGACGCTGATTGGGGTCTGCATCTTGCTCATGCAGAGATTGCTTATAACCATGCTATTTCMCCTGCCACTGGCATGTCTCCCTACTACTGTGACTTGGGATACCATCCTCGTGTCCCATCTGACCTTCTCCGTCCATCTCAGATCCATCCCGACACCAAATGCCCTGCCCTCAATGATTGGGTAAAGGAGATGGATGCGCTTCTTAGCAAGGCTCGCGAGAGCATTGCTGATTCCCAGACTCACATGGCCACTCGCGCTAACCGCTCTCGCATCGATCATCCCTTCAAAGTTGGCGACGAGGTTCTTGTCGACGCGCTTCACTTCCAGCCCGAAGCTGACACGCTTCGAAAATTCTGGCGTCGATATATTGGACCATGTACCATTCTTGCACCCGCCGGACCCAATCATGACTGCCCGGTGAGCTTCAAATTGAAGCTCCCCGATTCCATGTACCGCGCTAACTTACATGACGTGTTCCATGTATCTCTTTTGCGCCCCTTCAGACGGTCTCCTCCCGAGTTCCACGGTCGACCTTGCCCTCGCCCCTCTCCCATCATCATTGAGGGTCAGGAGGAGTTTGTCGTCTATGATATTGCGTCCCGGCGTATGACTGATGGCGAGCCTCCCCGCCTCGAGTATCTCGTTCGATGGAAGGGTTATCCTGACGAGGAGTCTACTTGGGAGCCTCTTGAGCACCTGAAGCATGCTATGACTTTCGTGCGTGCTTACGATCATGCTCATCCTTTCCCTTCATCATCCTCCCCCCCTACTTCTCGTCCTTCTACTATTGACCCATCTACCTCTGCGATCACTAACGTTCCCCCTCCTCCATCGATGGGTCCTCCTGCTCCACCGGTACCCGCCTCAGGTCCTCCTTCCCCTGTGGATCTGGTTCCGCCTGTTGTTGTAGTTAATTCCTCTCGCCCTCAGCGTACCCATCGACTTCCTTCTCGTTATCTTGACTGACCTATACCCCCCATACGCTCTCTATCTTTTACAATTCCTGGACACTTATGCAACAACCCCTGGTTTTAACTTCTACATTCGGCTTCTACATTCGGCTTCTACATTCGACTTTCGACCTCAGTGCTTCTCCTCAGTACCAGATTACCTGTCGCATTGTTCCGGACTTCTACTTGGTTCTTGCGGTACTCCTACTTCATCCAGACTACTTCGGTTCGACTTCAGTCTGGAGACTCATCAGTTGGACTACTTCACTTTTTCGGACAGAGTTCCCATTATTCGCACCTATCCAGCACCCTTGAGCTTACCCTTCAGTCGCATGATGACCCCTATTTTCCCTGTTTATGTGCGTGTGTTCGTCTGCCGCCCTTCTGCCTTACCCTATGCTGCGCGCCCTCCTCCGGAGTGCACATTTTTCTTCGCTCGCAGCCCTTGGCCATATGTCTATGTCGGCATAGCCCTCTCTCCTTCCAGACTGACCTTATGTGTGCTCCCTTGTGTGAGTGCCTTCTCCCTTTCAGCTGGCGGTACCCGTTTGATGGTTTCTGTTGAGCCCGGTGTCGTGTTGTTACTCTCCCTTTGAGCCTGATTACCCTTACCTACTTATGTGGGTGCCCCCCTTGGAGTTTACTCTGAGAGTTGTACTTGCCGCCTTCCCACCCATTCCTACCTCTGCCATGCGACTGAGTTCCCTTCTCTTTTGTTCAGGTATTGTGCATTGTGTACAGGGCACGTGAGACTGTGCCACATTCTTTTTCGACTTAGGACATTGGTTTAGTTATTCTTTGGCCTTTAGGGCCCTGGTGTTGATTTATATTCAGCCTCTTTGGTTCAGGAGACATTTTTCTCTTTCTTTGTCGACACAGGTCAGACATTTTCTCTTTCTTGACCGACATAGGTCAGACATTTTTCTCTTTCTTGGCCGACACATGTCAAACATTTTTCTGCTTTTTGGGTCGACTCAAACCGGACATTGTTGCATAGATTAGGCTTGAGGCTTAGTCTGCATTGCATCTGTTTTCCTGCATGGAGCTTGCTCCGCATCGAGGATTGTTTCCTTTGCCGTTCCTTTTGGGTTTCTGCTATTTCAGCGGATAGCGTGTTTGATGTATCGCTTAATCCATTCACAGGTCCGAGGATCGTGTAGCGGTACCCCTACGGCCCGACAGTGAGACCGGTACCCTCATCCTTCCTTGTCCTTCCTCCCCATCCTCCCCATCCTCACTACCATTCCAGTCCCCTGACCAGCTCACCTCCGCTACCCACCCCTCTCGATCTCCTCCTAGCCATTCCTTGGAGAACTGCTTTATCCTTTCCACAATGTCTTTTGGCATGTGGAGGGAATCAAGGTTGAGTTTGACTGATTTCCATCTGTACTCAAGTTCCATTTGAATATGTTGTTTAAATTGTTCGATCCTCTCCTCTCCCTCGACTCGAACTTGGTCAAACACCAGAGCACAGCGTTGCCACCATAACACCCATAGGACCGTTCTTCTACCCAGGTGGAACATGTTCCAGGCAAAAGAGTCCCCCTGGAGAGGCGGTTAGTGGCCTGTGAGGATGGCACGCCAATCCCATGACCATCGCTGTCCGGGGCCTATTTGCTGCCACACCCTATCCCACCATCTCCAGGTGAGGATTGCTGTCGGGCATTGCAAAAAAATGTGTTCTATTGTTTCTGCTCTCTTCTTTGCTGGGAAGCCCGACAAACAGCGATTACACCAAGGGAGGGCCCGACCCTGCTGTTCCAGGTGCGAGTGATCGATTAACCAATCGTTTGTTGGTAAGCAACGATGCAGTATCTGCCATTGCAGGGGCGTAATTTTGGCAGGTCTGCACTTGGTGTCGCAGAACCATCGAATTGGCGTGAGGAGCTGTCTTTCCACATTAAGGTGCCTCTGCCATTTGTCAATCACAACCTCTTTCAGACACCGTTTGGTTCTGATCTTTCTGTAAGTAGCTCTTACTGAGAGATCTGTCAGTGCCTTAGAGTTTGACTGTGTTGAGTTATGTCGTGTATCTTGGTTGGAGTGGGTCTACGGGTAGGTCTTGCACGGCGATCTCGGGCATAAACGCCCGTCGATTCTCCCCTTCCCCTATGATCCTAATTCTGTATAGGACCACTTTCGATGTCCATTGGAGAGGGTCCCGATTTCCAACTAATTGCCCCCCATGCTTTATGTTATGTCATTCGATCAACGCGTCTTCCGGTCGTACCAGGTGGACTAGACCGACTATGTTAGTCCACCCGTCCTTAGACACCCAGTCCTCCTCCTGCAGCCGTGGACCTTTGCGCAAAATGAGCCGCCATCCCACCGATAGGGCTTCCGTGATCTCCTCCAATGCTGATTCTGTATTATGACAGTATCTCAGCTTCTCCTTCATCTCCTCCGGGCCCTTCCAATCCTTATTCTCGGCGTCCCACAGATCTCTCACCCGGGTTACCCCATTCTTCACCCATCCTTTCCATTGGACGTCAGAATAGTAGAAAATCTGGCTTTGTCCGTTCGAGATCCAGCGGTTGCCAAAGAGGGGTTGTCTTGCCACCTCTTCCCACCTGGTTGGGGGTGGGAGTCTCCTCCAAATTTTTAACAGGCGAGGCCATAGATCATCTCTCTGCCTCCCTTCGCCCCGGGGGCGTCGTGGCAATCTCCAATAGCGGTCATCTAACCATTGGAGAGGATGGACAGTGGAGGGGGTCTCGGGGGCAAGCCGGACAATCTGCTGCAGTGCCAGGGGCCTCCATACCAGCGGGTTTGCAAAGATCAACCTCACAATCCATTGTAAACTAAGGGTCTGGGATTGGGTCAGGGGGTCCAATATACCGAGCCCCCCTTTTGTCTTAGGCTGGGTAACCGAGTCCCATGCGACCCGACTGATGGCGTGAGGATTTTCGCTCCCCTTTCCATAGGTAGGCTGCCACCCTCCTTTTTAAGGTTTTCAGGGCACCATCACTCAGCGGCCAAAGAACAGACTTGTCCCATAGGGATGCCAGAACTACGTTGTTTATAACCAGCGCCCGTCCGAAGAGTGATGTGTTCTGGTGGTTCCATTGGGAGAGTTTAGCGAAGGCCGAGGTTGATATTCATTCATCGTTTCCTGGGGTCCTCCCTTCTGCTGACATCCTGACCCCTAAAACCTGTATTGGGGTCCCCTAGGACACCCACGTAACATGGTGTCTTTCTAGGGGGTGCCCCCCTTGGTGATGCAGCCACCATCCTAACGTTTTCTGCCCCTAGTTAGCAACCATGTTAGAGAGGGTGCAGAACCAGTCCATCAACCTTTGAATTTCCTCCATATTCTTCTGTGTGGCATCAAGCATGATTGTGAGGTCATCTGCGAACAAAGAGCAGACCGGAATCGCCTCCTCAGGGATGCCGGCTACCCGGATTCTTGCTAGATCTTTGCTCTGCCGGAGGTTGGCTGCCAATGCTTCCATTATGATGATGAAAAGGAAGGGGGCAATGGAGTCACTTTGTCTCACCGAGCGTTGCAGCTTTATTTATGGAGTCAGAGACCCATTTATCTGCACCCTCGTGGTTTCGTTCTGGTGTAAAATGTCCACCCACCTCCTAAAGTCCATTCCAAAATTTAGTATTTCTAGACATCTGTCCAAAAACAGCCAGTCAACATGGTCGTAAGCTTTTTCAAAGTCAATGAAGATGAAAGCGACATTACTTTTGGATTGTTGTGCCAGGCTAATCATCTCATTGACCACGGGTTCAGGATGTACTAATCAAGTGTTGTCAAGAAGATTAGTATATCATTGAGCAGCTTGGAAGGATTGTAGATCGTAAAGAAGAGAGAGAAATAATTGTGTCTGAAAAAATTGTGGATGGAAATATCAGACAACTAGAGGAAGCACTTGAGAAGGAGAAGAAAAGGAAAGAAGAAAAGAAATCAGACAAACTGTTATCAAGACCGAAGGAGAGGATCAATAAATATTTTTGGCTTAACTTGTGACCTACGTAGCTCACCTTAAGATGAAAATTGATCAATACGGAGAACAGATGCAGGCACAGATTGATGATGTGGCTGCAGGACTACGAACAATCACCAATCTGGTCAAAGGAAAGCATCAGGTGGTTGAGGAAGTCAAAACAGAACAAGAAGAAAAACCAAAGAAATTGATGGGAGATGCTATTAAGTTTCTCAATGGAGCGACTCAGAAACCGAAAGAAAAAAAAACGGAAGAAAAAGGAGAGCGTTCGAATCCGCCGAAGTCTACAGAAGGAAAAAGGGACACCACCACACAGCCTAAGAAAGCTAAAAAGAAGGAAAAAGTCAAGATGAAATTGCCTTTCACATTCAGCAATAGCAAGGGTGAAAATTTGTTGTTGTGGATTGCCGAGATTCAGACATATTGTGGTACGACCCCTGTTCAACCCGAGTCCCAAGTTGCTTTCTCTACTTCTTGTCTTGGCGGGGAAGCAAAGGAATGGGTTTTGGCTGACGCTAACGCAGCGGGGTTTGATGATATTGGGGAGTGGGCAGCAACTTTGGACCTGAAGCAGCTCCTTGGTAAGATTAAAGAACGCTTCTTAGACAAGACGACGACCGACAAGGCCTTTGACCAGCTCACTACCATTGGTCAAAAACATTGGAGCTCGGTAGAAGCTTTGTCTCGGGAAGTTGATCGGTTGTTGCAGGTTCCCGGATTGAACCTGCAGGACAACCAAGTCTTATATATCTATTCCGCACTCTGCCTGAGCCCATTCGAGGACAACTCGTGGCAGAGTCAAAATCCGGTAAGTATAATTACAGGCAGTTTCGCGATCTTGCTCTCCAGAGGGAGGAAATGACGTATGCATCTGTTGTGAAGTTTGGTGGTGGTGCAGGATCAGGCAAGCGGATACTTTGGCCCCAAAAGCGCTAGGACCACACCCTCGTCGTCTTTGATGACGATACTGTGGAGAAGTGGCCATTGGAGGTCGAGCGTGTGGCGAGCAGCAATGAGTCTGGGAAGGGGGAAGTCATTGCCGTCGTGGTCAACAAGGGAGGACCACGACCGCCGGTAAAGAAGAAGAGACCACGCTCATTCCCAGAGCATCCCGGAATTGCGGTCGGTAGGCCGTGGGAAAAGATGGGTCTGTCACGAGAAACATGGCAGGAGTGGATGGACAACGCACAGTGCCTGAAGTGTGGCACTGCAGAGCATGTGATTGCTTGGTGCCCATTAATCTGAAACCCAAAAGCGAGCAGCTAGTAGGAGTAACATCTGCTCCTACTGAGTCTAAGGGTTTGGATGTAGAAAAAGGTAAGGTGCCTACTAACACTTTCAACCCTTTGACTTGCATGGTAGAGGATGATTCTTCTTCATCCGATCGTCCAGAACATCCTGAACTTGTCTTATGAACTTCTCTCTGGACGACTCTCTTGACGAGCTCGGTAACGAGTTACTGGCACTACGGAGCTCGTGGGCTAAGAAATCTAAGTCTAAGGGTAACCTATTAATCGCGGATTTAGAGATTGCACATACACACGTAGGTGCACGATTGGACTCAGGATCAACGCGATCCTACGTATCCGAGAAAGCAATCCGCAAGTTGCATCTCGGAATGAAAATGAAAGATCTGTCTCGACCTTTCATGTTTATTTTGGCAGACAAAAGCATGATCGCTATCTCACAGTGTGTCGATCGTGTTAAGTGTCGTTTCCGAACCAAGGAAGGTAAGAAGATTCTACACGAAGTATCCTTCCTTGTGGAAAATAACTTACCTTTTGACTTGATTTTTGGTATGGACTGGCATGAGGAAGCCATCCAAAAATCAAGTTCAAAGAGAAAATAGTGCAACTGAGGGATGCACATTCCGAATTGAAACCAATCAAATTGTATCATAAGTCTGGCTCTGACTCTAGTCTATCTTTTTGTTGCATGAGTTACCCAGCATTTCGATCAATGGTTTCAAAGAACAAATTGGAAAAGGAAGTAATGATGGTCGTAGTGAAGAAGGCAGGTAAATGTTCTACTTCCTATCCTCCTACCATTGAGAAACTCCTGGAGGAGTATAAAGATCTGCAAACTGAACCAACAGGAATAATTGAACGTGCTATCAAGCACACAATAGAAATTATTCCTGGTAGTAAGATTCTCAAGGGCCCTATCTACCGAATGTCTCATAGGGAACTTGAGGAACTTAAGAAGCAGTTGCAGGACTTAGCAGAAAAATGATGGATTCGCCCTAGCTCCTCTCCTTATGGTGCCCCTGTCCTATTTATGCCCAAAAAGGAAGGTGAGTTTCATTTTTGTATTGACTATAGAGGGTTGAATGTCGCCATTGTTAAGAACGCCGAACCACTTCCACGCATTGACGACTTGTTGGACCAGTTGTAGGGCTGCAAGTTTTTCAGTAAGATTGATCTAAAGTCTGGATACCACCAGATCGAGGTGGATCCCGTGGATCAACACAAGACTGCGTTCCGAACCAGGAATGGTCACTACGAGTTCGTGGTTATGCCTTTCAGACTGACTAACGCTCCAGCGACCTTCCAGAGATCCATAAATGAACTATTTCGTCAATGGTTGGACTAGTTTGTCATTGTCTATCTTGACGATATTCTAGTGTACAGTAAGATACTAGAAGATCACGAAAAATACTTACGTCTCGTATTAGGAAAGTTGCGGGAGGGCAACTTCAAGCTAAATTCAAAGAAGTTTGGGTTCGCTAAGTCGGAAGTCTTATACCTTGGACATATAGTGAACGAGGAGGGCATAAGGCCCGAAGAAAAGAAAATATCAGCAATTAGAGATTGACCACGACCTAAGTCTGTAACTGAGTTACGATCCTTCGTTGGTTTGGCAAGCTACTATAGAAAGTTTGTAAGGAATTTTTTACAGATTACCGCACCAATTGGAAGATTATTGAAAAAATGAACTATCTGGTTGTGGGACAAGGACTGTGAGTCCTACTTCAAGAAGGTAAAGTATGCGTTGACTCACTACCCTGTTTTGAAAATTGTTGATCCGTTTCTTCCCTTCATCGTTACTACTGATGCAAGTCAGTATGGGATTGGCGGAGTCCTTCAACAAAACGATGGTAATGGTTATAGACCTATTGAGTTTATGTCTGCACGTCTACCATCAGACAAGGTCGCCAACTCCACCTATGAAAGGGAATTATATGCCTTAGTCTGTGCGCTGGACACATGAAACCACTACTTGTTAGGGAGACACTTCACTGTGTATTCAGACAAATCTACTCTAAAGTGGATAAGGATACAACCTAGACTCTCTGGTAAGTTAGTACGATGATCTGCATTCATTGATAGTTTTGATTTTGAATTAAAGACTATCAAAGGTAAGTCTAACGTGGTTGCAGATGCATTGTCCAGACGTTGCGATTTCTTTGGTACTATTGTCTCTTACTTGAATGTCGAGAGTGATTTGAAACATAAAATTCGTCAAGGATATGTTACTGATCCTATTTGGAAACCTATTATGGATGTCCTTATGATAGATTCATCTCTACTTCCCAACTATAGAGTGACCGATGGTTTGCTTTTCTTGTTAGACCAAATTGAACAAAAAATGTGTATTCCTTATCAAGAAAAAATCAAAAGTCTGCTGATTGGGAAATGTCATGACTTTGAAGGACATTTTGGTTTCAAGAAAACTTACGCAGAAGTCAGAGAACGCTTTGAGTGGAAAGCATTGAAAGATGACATACTGACTTATGTTCGTACATGTTTGGTATGTCAGAGGAACAAACCGTCACATGAAAATTCACTCGGTCTTTTGAAACCATTATCGATTCTTAGCGAGCCAGGTGAGTCTATCTCAATTGACTTCATGAGTCTCACCAAAAGCCGAAATGGCAATAGTCAAGTAATGGTTATTGTGGATCGTTTCTCCAAATATGTCATGTTTATTCCCTTACCTACAAAAGCGCAAACAAAACTTGTCATCAAAAAGTTCCAGATGTGATGGGTAACTGAGTATGGTTTTCCCCTCTCCATTGTATCTTATC
This sequence comes from Chara braunii, assembly GCA_003427395.1. Lineage (NCBI taxonomy): Eukaryota > Viridiplantae > Streptophyta > Charophyceae > Charales > Characeae > Chara > Chara braunii. Next base: position 2,416,294 of record BFEA01000035.1, read on the forward strand.
ATAATGCCAGGTTCACAAGTATGCTATGGCAAAAGCTTATGGAAGCCTACGGTACACGACTAATCATGTCGTCAGGGCGACACCCTGAAACGAATGGACAAAGTGAACAAATAAACCGTTTGTGCCAGCAACTTTTGTGCATGTATGTGAGACTCAATCAGATTGATTGGGACGAGAACTTACCCAAGATAGCAAGTGCATACAATAAATTGTTCATACCACTACAGGGCGTACGCCTAATGCACTGCACAAGGGGTAGAAACCTAAGCGTTCAATTGATGTGTTAACACCGGACCAATTCCTTAGGTTACCTCCAGGGACCCGGGAGTATGCAGTATTGTTTCAAGAAGACATCAAGAAAGTAAAAGACAATCTGAAGAAAGCTCAGGACCAAATGATTGAACAAGCTAACAAGCATCGTCGACCATCAACATTCAAGGAAGGTGATCTAGTCCGGGTCAAGTCCAAAGAGTTTTCATTGGAAGAAGATGTGTCTCAGAAACTTTTGCCCGTCTATTTTGGACCCTGGGAAGTTCTCAAAGTAATTGGGGATGCAGAGGGACCGTCTTATCGTATCGATATTCCCCCTCACCTCAAAACGTATCCTGTCTTTCATGCATCCAAATTGTTGCCCTATGTAGAAGGAAATGAGTTCCCAAATAGACCATCTATGATTCCGCCATCCATGGAAGGCAGATATGAAGTAGACCGGATCATAGAGCATGCGTACTTTTCTACAAGTGGACATGGACGACCCCAGAAACAGCTCAAGGTACGTTTCAAATCTCAGGCACCATCTGAGGATAGATGACTTAGTAAACGAGAATTACTTGAAACTGCTCCTAATATGGCAGATATGAAGTAGACCGGATCATAGAGCATGTGTACTTTTCTACAGGTGGACATGGACGACCCCAAAAATAGCTCAAGGTACGTTTCAAATCTCAGGCACCATCTGAGGACAGATGGTTTAGTAAACGGGAATTACTTGAAACTGCTCCTAATTAAAACTTTTTTTTTTTTTTTTTTTTTTTTTTTTCATGACAATTACATCTCAGATACGTGATTGTGTCAGAGGTCAATACTCCGGGTTTGCTGCCCATATTGGCAAAAGCTAGGTGAAGAGGGGCGAGACCCGTAGAAAGCTAGGTGAAGAGGGGCGAGACTCGTAGAAAGCTAGGTGAGGAAGGGTGCAACCTCGATCCACCGAACCTCATCAGAGGCCCTGCTACACATAAGATTTCAAATTCCTGGGAAGTTAGGAGCAATGGTGGGGGTAAGGCGAACAGGGCACCAGACCCAAAGAGCACAGAAAAAACTGGATTCCACCCTGCTGTACCGGGGGGCTATGAGACAACACGCAGACAAAAGACTGGCTAAGAGTAACCATGGGAGTAGGCAAGACACCCAGGCACCCCAACAGAATAGGGAGGAACCACACACAGTCCCCTGTCTCCCCCTCCACAAACCCAACCCTCCTGGCTCCCACATGGGCCGCTCGCCTTCGTTGCTCACACGTTGGACAAACACTCTCAGTCCAGAGACAGGAAAAGGAAGGGGAAGGCAGATTGTGGAAGATACCCCTAGACAACTTGTCATCTGCGGCGGCCTTTTTTCTGACCAAACTCCTGACCCCTTCTGAGCCTAAAGTTGTCAATCACGGGGGCAAGTCGTCACTCGTCAAGTCGCTGCCGACCAGCAAAGTAAAAGATAGGGATGACCTGTATATAGAGCATGCTAGTAACTGGGTGTTTCATGACGATGCTGCGTTCAAATCTACGAACGACAAAGTAGGGTGGATCAGGAAAAGGTTGGCTCCCCTTAAAGGAAATATGGAAGAAGCACACGACCTCTTTCTGCTCCAGCCTATCTCAACATCAACAGTTACGGTCATTTCCATACATAACACAGATAAACAGGCGATGGACAACTGGCGATCAATTAGATGCGAGAGATCCGAGGTGAGAATCTACCCATGGGCACCCCCGAAGCAGCAACGGCCGGAGGAAAGGGGAGATCGAATGATGGCCGACCACTTCTGGGTGGAATTTCGCCACATCCCTATTGAAATTCAGGCAGCGTTTGTGCAAGATTTTGGAGCAAAATACGATGTAATTGATTTCATCGACCGGCTCCCCCCACATGTCGCTAAGCGGGATGACTATCTAATGCTGGCAATCGACCTCCCAGAGGGCCAACCCTTCTCCATTGACGATACAATCCCCTTCGGGGTAGGCAAAAGAGAAGTCAAGATTCACACGGCCCACAAGCTATGCCATGGTGTTTTAAGTGTCAGGCTTATGGGCATCTATACACAGACCCTACCTGCCTTCACCATCCCATCAATCAGGTCAGAGTCACAGGCCGCCTGATTCAAGACCCCTTCAGGAGCACCCACTGGCGCACTGTAGATCCGGGGCACGAGGGATGGGTCTACGCTGATATGACAGATGAGGAAGGGAAAACCATTGGCTGGGTGTGGGACAAGACGGGAGAACCCGTTTTTCAGACAAAACCCCCACCCACATGGATACCACCGAAGACGGTTGAGTCCCACCTGCGTAAGTCAGATAGACCCTCACCCGACGAGAAGAACGATCTGGGCAAACACAAGAAAGGAGGACTGGGCCCAGACCCGACAGACTACCTCAAGAATCCCCCGAATCAAAAGTTGCCAGAACCGCAACAAAAAAGGGATCAGGATGGACCGAAGAATCAGACTAAGGATGGGACAAAGGAGCAAGGTAAACAAGAAAACAGATTCACCTTGCTGGACATAGAAGAGGGAGAAACCGAAGGGGAAAAATGGGAGGTAAGGGGGGACCCGACCCAAAAAGGGCAACTGATTCCCAGGTGGGACAAAAAAAGAAAGGAAGTGCAGCTGCAAGCACAAAATACTTAGCACCCACCCAATATACCAAAGGATCTCTACGAGGGAGTTTGGAAGTCGACAGTGCAAGGGGATAATAACCCGGTAAGTCTGGAACTTGTACAAAGCCAGTGTGTCATGATACTGCAAATCTCTGACTGGATCATGTCAGGCTTGCAATCTCTGCACACCGAGGCCCTGACAGAATTATGGGCTCAGGCACATAAATAGCTCAATGAGGCCTTTGGGAGTAGCCGGCAGGTGAAAACGATTCTGGAGCAGGGCCTTCCAGAAAACATACAATGGGGGGACGCGTTACAACGATTGTTTAAGATCTCTGCGGCACACTTCCAGGCCCCACTGAAACCAGCTTGCGACCAGCAAAATTGTGCAAGCCAGCAAGAGTAGTTCATCACGCCTGGAGACTCGCAAGGGGCACACACAACCCGCATGATAGAGGAGAAGGGGGACAAGGCAGAGAAAGAGAACCACGCGGGCCAATCAATCACTGACGTGGTAGGAGGGGAACAAGTGGAACAACCAGACACCGAGGTGGTCGGCCACTTAGAAGGGGCTTTTGGCCCCCAACCTATGGAGATAGATGATCCCACCTCTCTCCCCCCCCCCCCCCCCCCCCCCCCCCCCCCCACCTCTCTCCCCCCCCCCCCCCCCCCCCCCCCCGAAGGCAGCAATGATGGATGTCGACTGAGCAGGGAGATACTGGAGCGCCCCCGACAGACATGGACGTCGAGCAAAAGCTTAAAATAATTATGGAATGGCTGATTGAAGGATTTCGAGCCCAATACCCAGGGGCCTCCCAGAAATTTTGGGACTGCACGTACGTCCAACTGTTTGCTATGCTGGACAAAAGCCCGACGCTTCATAAAGCCCTGCAAGAAGGCCCCCCCTCACATATATCCTGGCCGGAAATTTTTCAGCGGATCCGACATCTCTCAGCCCTGCAATTCCACCCCCCATCATCTCATCAGTCCTCCTCTGACTATCCTGGGGAAAACCGCATGGTGGTTCTGGCCAATCATACCCCCGACCCGCCAAGATATAGAAAACTCAGACAGTTAGTAGTCGGGGGGCAATATGAAAAACCCCTGTTGCAAAAGGATGGGGTAGCGGTTATACCATTAAGGCAGGACGATGATAAGATGGAAAGCGGTCTTTCCCCAGTGCAGGGGGGGGTAACACTACCAGGATGGGGCTTCTATAATATTTGTTCCCTGCCTGACTTGAGGGACAACGATTTCCGGAAAAAGGCAGAGCCTTTCCTAAGCCACCACTACCCGGTCGGCGTCCTCGCAACTCTCCCGCAGTTTGATGGATTAATGCGGGTGGCCACCACGGACCTGTACGTCCTCTTTGAGAAAGATAAAGATTCAGACTTGAAATGGTTCAACCATGGAGCCCTGATGGAGCTCCCACTGCAGCAGATAAAAGCCAGCTCCTTTTGGTCAGAGGAGGATTTACACACTTGCCTATCAAGGATTCTCGGGAACGGAGTGCTATGCATGGTTAACTGGTCCCAACAGCCATGGGTGAGAGTCTAATTCGGGGGGAGAGGCGTAGAAGAAAAGTTAATGGACGACATTGACACTCTGTATTGCAGGAACCCCCAGTGGAAGAACAGTCTTCGCAGCGCTGACCTTGACCTGAGGACCCTAAACGTGAATGGATTGGCCTCCTTTAATCCCTCAAAACGACAAGCAATTTGGGACTAGTTGAAGGGAGTAGGGGGAAGGACATGGCCTGATGTTATCTGTGTTCAGGAAACTCACTTAATGGATAAGCCTGAGCACCACAGGGCTCATAAAACCGTTTGGCCACACCAGGCCTTCAGGGCACATGCGGTAACACCAGGATCATCAGGGGTGGCAATTTGGGTACCGCCAGGGTCTCGCCTCGAAGTGGTGAATTGGGTAGTGGACGAAGAACAAGGGAGATGGGTGTCGGTCCTTGGGATGCTAGAACTGGAGCTAATTTGTATCTTCTGCATTTACGCCCCTAACACAACTGCTGAAAAAGGACCGTTTTTTCACACACCGTAAGTCCCTTGTACCACAAGGTGTCCCGCTTGTCATTGTTGGGGATTTCAACGCTGCGACCGATAGATGGATAGACAGGTGGAACATCTAGAACCCCTGCCCGAATTATGTGGAGGAGGATGAGAGACTAATAGCGGACCTCTGTGGTACACTGGGACTGGTAGATGCACACCGATATTTGCATCCGACAGATAAGTCCTACACATGTCTTCGTATTAATGATCAGGCAAGACATTCAAAATCACGCATAGACATGATCCTAATTTATGAGGAAATTCAAAACGCTTTACAACGTACCGTCATCCTCCCGCAGAGTCCACACCCTGGCCTGGATCACTGCTCATGTGGAGCTATTTTTTCCTTTAGAAAGCGACCAGACCAGGGGCCTGGGTATTACAAGCTTAATATGTCTCTGCTCAAAGACGAAATATTCCTTACATACATTCGGGATGTATGGGGCTATTGGCAAGACCAAAGACATTCCTTTGACTCTAAGGCGCGATGGTTCACCAACGGACCGTTTTTCCTAGCCAAGAAATGTAAGGACTACTCAAAACTGGTAGCTGGCAGACGACATGCACAGGAAATGGATATACATAGGTGGCTTCATAACCTGGTCAACCAGGACAATTCGAGTGACCACATTCAGACGATTCAAGATTTGAAAGACCGACTGGTACAGTTCGCATATCACAGATGACAAGGAATTAGAATTCGTGGCAAACTAAAAAAATGGACCACCGAAGGCACCATGGATGCTCAATTTTTCAGTATGGCATCAATCAGAGCTCACTGCACCACCATCGAGGCCTTCCTAGAACCAGTGACCAACGAACTACCTACAACCACTGCTCACTGCGTAAGGATTGCTCGGTCCTTCTACAAGGACCTTTTTTCCTCTCACGCCCCCCCGCAACCAGAGGCGGACCGACTTAGAGAGATAGACGACTTCCTACGCCCGATGGAAAACCGCCTCTCCCCTACACAAAAAGACAGATTAGACCGCCATATCACCAAGGAGGAAATCTGGACGGCTCTCATGCAGATGGAGGAAGAGAAAACCCCTGGCCTAGATGAATTTCCAAAAGAATTTTGGGAAACCATGTGGCCCCTCCTTAGCAGCGACTTGATGCAATTCTACAAGCCGGTTTGGGAGTCTGGGGATTTGGGGGAATTGGCAGGGCAGGGGGTGCTATACTTGTTGCACAAAAAAGGAGACAAGATGAACATCCGGAACTATAGGCCTATCACTCTTTTGACGGTGGTCTACAAGATGCTGTCAAAAGCATTGGCCAATAGAATAATTGAAGTGATCGAGGATCTCATCCACCCGACTCAAACTGGGTTTATTCGCAATAGAAACATCCATGCCGCGAAGGTAAGAAATCGGTTGGTCCAAGCGGGCATTCGAAACCTTCTTCCGCTCGTCCACTTGATGCCTGGTTCGGAGATCAGGGGTCTCCTCATCAATGCCGAAGATGAGTAAGACTCGATATAAAAGAAAGGGAATAAATCAAGTAAGCACCGATAATTTCAAACAATTCCAGAAGAGAGACATCGTGAGGTGCGTCTACCGTACAATAAATAATAAAATAACAATAATAAATTCCACGACCGCACTATTCTACAACAACAAGAATTTCAAACAGCCGAAGAAGAAAATAAATACAATTATTTCTAATTCTAACTAGTGTTGTTCTTTGTCTGTCTGTGTGATGACGTTCTAATTAAGAGTGTATAGGTACCACCTCAGGCCCGTGTGATCAGATACAACACATAAGTAAGTATGCACAACACCACAACACATCAAACGACAGGTAAGTATGCCAATATCAATCAGCAAACAATTTGTTAGCAATCTTCTTCTTCTTTTCCCTACTTCGCTCCTAGTGCCAATGTGATACTGCACCCCTCTTGACAACTGGCACTACAGTTGTCCAATCAGCCGTTCTATCAGCCGTACCACCTTCGTCTTCAAGGTGCAACTCTTAATTGGCAGCCACCTGCCTGCCACGTGTCATCCCTGGCGTGCCAGCATAGCAGATCTGCCACGTCGGCACATCAGTGTCTAATCAATCAACGGTGGGATGCCACGTCAGGAGATAGTAGCCATAGCTATAGAGGGATAGGGGCCATAGCCGCCATAGCTGATAGGCGAGTGTGTGAGTGCGAGAGTGTGTGTATGTGTGTGGGATATCCAGGGTGATCCAGAGTTGAGTACGTGCGAACAGTGGTGTTGGACAGAGAGGAGAGATTTGGGATGTACGGGCGCTGATGGGCCATAGCCTGTTGAAGTGAGTTTGTATCTGAACTGTGTTATCGACTTCCATATCTTTGAGCTTTGAGTGGGCGCTGTGCGCCAGTGTGATTCACCATCTATTTGCATGAGTGCGAAGTGGAAAAGAAAGCGAGTCTGATTGCATTGGTATCGGAGCTGGTACCCACTATCTCATGTGCTGCCGTCGCCTGTGGTATGCTGAAGATTGGGCGCCATAGTTGAAGTGCGCTGAAGTTGCCATACCTGAAGAAGAGTCCGCCATAGCTGCACTGGTGGAGGAAGGTGTCGTGTACCTGCAAAGAAGACAAGAGAGAGAGAGAGAGAGAGAGAGAGAGAGAGAGAGAGAGAGAGAGAGAGAGAGAGAGAGAGAGAGAGAGAGAGAGA
>BFEA01000035.1:2428532-2442534 GCA_003427395.1 Chara braunii
GAGAGAGAGAGAGAGAGAGAGAGAGAGAGAGAGAGAGAGAGAGAGAGAGAGGTGCTGAAGTAGGGGTTATCTCCTTGCATCTTCTGTATAATTTTGGTTTCTGGTTCTCGTTGATCCTTGCTTGCGGCACTCTCGGATTTTATTTTCTTTGGTTGATGTATGGGTTATCTTTCTTCCTCTCCCCCCCCCCCCTCCCCCCTCTCTTCCTTTTCCAATACAAGATGTATGGCAATTCCAAAATTGATTGATCACTCGAACGACTTGCATTGACGATTGTCGATTGTAGAAACGAGGGATGAATGCCCTGTTGTTATATGGAGAAATGTATGTAATCCCGCCCATTTTTGTATGACCATGTCTTTGTATATGCGGTAGTGATCAACTGTGTGGTTTTGCGTTAAGCCTGTCGAAGCTGTCTCCCTTAACAAACCCGGGTCGAAATAGATGCATGTATAATCGGTAGGTTACGATCTGCGTATAGGCGTGAGCATGGGTTGGATATTCCTCATACATGATCCACGCGTGATTGGCATTTGATGCATGGGAATGTTATTTACTCTCCTTTTCCTTTTGCCCATCGAACAACCGTCTGATTTATAAGGTTGATTCGGATCCGGTGGGAACAGATCATGTGCACGCACATATACGAATGATCACCAGAACGACAATCATCACGTATACGTGTGTCTGCATGACCTGTCCACGACACCACCTCTCTTTGCATGACCAAATGTATGAGTTAAGTCCCTCTTGCCAAACATGAATATCGACGTTCCATTCTGGATCACTGACCGTGCCAGTCTGAGGAACCCCGAGTACCGAGAATACCGGGACAACGAACAACTCTTCTGCCAATTGAACTTGAGGCTTCCGGCCTACCCTTGCGAAACTGAGGGCGATCGATTGTGTGCCTAGGACTTTCACAGGGCCATCGGACGGAATTCCTGAATCCCGGATAACCTCGACACCCATAATTATGATTATTACATCACCGCGGGATTTGTCGCCATTGAAACCAACTTCCCTCCGTTCTATCTCCTTGTCCCCTATCATCATCTGATGGTCATCCCTTGGGAATCGACAGCCCTCTTCTGGCCCCGTAGGTCATGCTCTAAGTGCCGGCGGTACAACGCCTATCGAGCCGCGGGATTTGTACGACGAACCTACTCTGAAGCTGAGTCTCGAGAGCACAGCCTCCGACTGAGGCCGTCCACGTTAGATTCCGAGATCTGTGAAGCCCGTCGGCGACAGGTGTTCACGCAGAGAGACACCCACTATGTTCCCACCGTGCACCAAATACGAACCCGCCCTAAACAACGTGGCCGACAAAACTAGTTCCTTGGCTCTGAGACAAGCAAAACCAAAGATCAGGCCCTATGTGGAGCCACTTGCATTTCTGTCCTTGAAACTTGGCATTGGAGATCTCAGTTCCAGCCTGGGACTCCACTCCCCACTTTCCTAAAATCATTGGCACAGCCCCCTCCCACTCCGAAACAGGAAGTCGCGCTGGATGTGAGGTTGGGTGTCACAAGGGGACCTATGGGATGCAGAATGGGAGGGAGGAAAAGTGCAGAAAAAATGCGGAGATGGATGCAATGCTGCCACCTAACGAAGATGTCGCTAGAAGAACTAATCGATATCTTCCCCATGGCATGGTGTACCATTCTTTGGAGGGGCCCGCAGTTGGAGGAAGGGGATTAGATGAGACTGTCGGGGCAGCAAGGCCTTCTAGGGCGAGTGCCACTAGTAGAGTGGGAGGAGGTGCTGATTGACTGTTTTTCCATCGGAAGGACCAATCGGCTAATTCGGAGCAGGCAACCCTTTGTGTGGAGAGTAAAGAAAGTGGTCTACAACATCAAAGTTTAGACGAAAGTAGAGGTTGGAGGGTCCACAGACCAATGACCCCAATTTCAGATCTTCCCTTTGACCCTGAGGAGTGACGGTGGATTAGGACAAGTCAGTCCCCCCCAAGAGGGCAGCAGAATCAGAAGTTGGTAGCGTTGGCCAACCTAAGTCTTAGAAAAAACAGTATACCCAATGCTATGACCTAAGCGAAGGCTTCAGGACGCGGTCACCTGGAAGATACGTGTTGGCGTCACCTCAATGTGGACATTAATTTACTAAGACCTATAAAATAATTTAGGGAATACAAAGTGAAACCAGCCAAGATATCCTCGCTGCTATGGCAAATAGCCCACTGGTGTCTACCAACAAATGATTGGTTAACAGACCACAGACAGCTAGAGCAGCAGGGCCGTGCGCTGCCATGGTGCCGATGTTGTCTGCAGGCCGTCCCAACACAAAAACGCCCCGAAACAGTGGAACACATTTTTCTGCAATGCCCCTCGGCAATCCTCCTATGGCGGTGGTGGGACAGGATCTGGCGGCATGAGGTCCATGGCTCGCAATGGCCATGGGCCAGGGTGGAAGAGGGGGAAGTAACGGAGCAGCTCCGTCAATTGATATAAAACGAGATTGCAGTCCGTTGGCAGGCCACCAAGGACCAACTGCACCTGGCCCACACCAAGAGGGACGCTGACTGGATCATCTCCAGATTCTGCATGGATTGGCTAGGAGGGAGGCGTGGGGGGTGGATAGCGAAAGTGAGCTGGACGGAGGAAACTCAAGATGGACACCGGGACCAGAGTCAGAGGATTGTGGGGGAACATCAAACCGACGTGGTGAGGGACCATCATCTGCAATTTCAGGACTGGACAACAATAGACCCCAAAGAGCAGTTGAGGCCTGCACAGGAATTTGCAGACCCATTCCGCCCACACCCGCTATCCTTGGTGGAAATGCTGCAGAGCTAAGTAAAAGCAAATACAGCTCAAATGTAGTTCAAGACCAGTTCAAGACCAACAAGACCAACAAGGTTAAGCACAGGTGTCACAAAGACACCTGCATCTGGGGCATCCAGAGTTTTCAAAGTAATGACAATCATTCAAGATGCCCGGGACACCAAGAACTATCAAAGACCTGACAGACAATTCAGAGCACCCAGAACGTCCAAAGCAGCTAGAGCATCCAGAGCTTCTACGTCAGAGCTCACTGCTCAGCACTACAGCATGACAAGAAGGGGAAGTCATAGCCAGAGACCCAGTGCCCCCCTGGCCCATGGCAGAGGACTTCCCCTCCGACAGCCCCCGTCCCAACAGGTAGGAGAGAGGGGTGAGGAGGGCATCACTGGGAAGAGAGGTGATGCAGTTGTTACACAACTATTGTTGAGCTAGTGCTGTAGCGAGCTGTAGTGAGCAGGAATCTTAAACCACCAGTACTTCCTAGAGTCATGCCCATTAACGAGCCACGATTTTAGGAAACGTACAGGCTACTACAGGAGCGCCCAAATTCATCCGACTAGAAACGTTTCTACTGTATTTTTTCCGGCGGCCGATAGCTGGGCCAAGTAGTGCTGGTTTAAGCCAGAAGTTTTGATAATCATGTACTCAGCTTTGTTCTCACTTATGTTCTCAAGGGACGCTGGTCTTACCACCTACCCTGGCAGATTTGCATGGGACTTAAAAAAAATAAAAAATAAAAAATAAAAAATGCTATGTATATGTGCTTATTGATTGTATGTGGGGCTGTCAGCTGTATCTATGCATAGGCCATATGCATGTATCCATAAGCATTGTATGTGTATCTGTAAACTGTATATAACATAGAATTCGTGAAAACCTAACAAAATAAATTGTTAGGTTTGCACGAAAATTTTTAAAGATTCTGATAATACTTTTTTCAGGCCTCCTACATGAACAAAATTTTATGTGAAGTAAATTAACGGCAAAAAAGAAATAGAAAACTACTTTTTCAGAACCACTAGAAGTGATGAGGAGAGAAGCAAGTTTTTTTACAAAAAATCAGTACCTTGCAAAGCACCATTAATTCAGGAACTGAAATATCACAATATTTTGTTTAACTAAAAAAATCATGTTTATAGTTTTGTAAGGTATGTAGCACGGTGAACCTATTCGGGGGTTTCCCAAACATGCACACATGCTCTCCTATTCACAAATACATTCGCTTGGATATGTTCTCTCATACATGAACGAATTTCATTTTTTAATTTTAAATCATCGTTGGCTAGGAATTTGAAGATGTCCCCCAGGCAAAAGTTGTTTTAATTCTTCTTTTACACAACATATATTTTTTGACAAAGGTTTTACAGTTAACTTAAAAATGGAGTTATATTAATTTATAGTTTTATAAACTCGATTTCACAGAATCTGGTGTTTTTAAATATTTTTTTAATATTTTTTAATGTTAAATCATCATTGGCTAGGAATTTGAAGATGTGTCCCAGGCAAAAGTTGTTTTAATTCTTCTTTTACATAACATATATTTTTTGACAAGGGTTTTACAGTTAACTTAAAAATGGAGTTATATTAATTTATAGTTCTATAAACTCGATTTCGCAGAATCTGGTTTTTACTAAACTGCTGAAAACGACTTATAGTTCTATAAATGAGTATTCAAGAGATTGAAGAGGAGGAGGAGTCAGAAGAAGAGCCGGAAGAAGAGCCCCTAAGAAGAAGAGGCATGGGGGGAAAAGGAGAGAGCAGTGGCACGGAGGAAGATGACCCGTGGGTAGAGAAGAGGATATGTGAGTGGGTGGCTAATTTATTGTTAGGAGAAGATGAGGAGGTGATGCTATATATACCTCAAGAGGAGAAGGAAGCAGCGATTAGGGAGATCGAAGCAACGAGTGATCCCCCAGACCGCCAGTCAATAGAAAATGAGAAGAGGTTGGACTGGAAGTTGCGCCTGGCGAGAGAGAAGAAGAGGAGGATGGAGGAAGCCAACCAGGTGGCTAGAGAAGTGGAAAATTTATAGACTTGTAGACAGGAAGTTGAGGCCGAGTCTGATATTCAGGCCAAGTTGGACAAGATCATTAGGAGCATCGAGCTCTTAGGTAGGGCCTGGACTGAGCACCATCAGTCTGTTAGGGGCCAAGACATGATCCTCCACTCCATCCGGTCTGGTTTCAAAGAATTCGCGCAAGATGTGATGACACATGTAGGGACCGAGGTTAGGAAGCTAAAGGAGGGCGCAAAGAAATTCTGCAGGCGCCATCGAGGGTGCCAAAGTAGCGGCCGCCGCAAAGATGGAAGTGCGTCCCCGCAAAGAGCCTGTTAAGCTTACGTTTCCTGACTCTTATGGCGGGAAGAAGAAGGAAAACTTTGATAATCGGGAGGCTAGCATTAACACCTACGTGTATCTGCAACACATTGTGCCTGAGGAACAAGTCCTCGTAGTCTTCCATGCTTTAAGAGATGATGAAGCGGCTAGTTTTGCCAGGTCCCTCGCACGAGCGGCCGATTGTGAAAACAATATGGTTGCGTATTCCAAACTCACCCCTCTTCACAAATTCCTTAAACTCCTTAGAGAGAGATTCGCTGACGTCACGCGAGGCGTCAGGGCCTCTGATAAATTGCAAACGATCCACTCACGACAGTGGAAGAGTGCAAGGGCACTCAAAGCAGTCATGGATGATTTAGTAGCCATCCCAGACCACGGGGTCACTGAGACGCAGTTAGTTAATTTATTTTATCGTGCCATGCCAGAGTCCTTACGACGATATTTCTTTGAGAAGATCCGATGTACGACGCGTTAAGTTGAGAGGTGGTTCTGTTTGAGGCCAAATCCATGCCAGTGTCCACTTTCTGTCATAAGGGTTTGGATAAGGGGAAAAAGTGGAAGGGTCGTAGCATCTCTCGTTAGGTCAGGGCAAAGGATCATCTGATCCTTACTTTAGACGAGGGTGGTACCGATGAAGTCCTCTATAGTCAGATAGAGTGGAAACTTGAAGAAGAAGACAATAGTATGGGTCAAGGGAGGAAATACGCTGATGTCGCGGCTGGAGGGAGGCCGCAAAGTAGAGGAGGAGGCCAGGGCCAAGGGGGCCGGGCCATGGGTGGTCGAGGTCCGGGCGCACAGAGGGGTGGCGGCCATAGGAACCGCCAAGAGGGAGGTAGGGGTCAAGGTCCCCCACCGAATCGTTCGGGGCCTAGTCGATCACCACAGTGTAGAGGTGGAGGATCACCTCAACGGAGAGGAGGTTGGCACCCAGGTTGGCCACAGGGCCGGCCTTGGGAAGACCCGGGCTTGGACCAGAGAGTGTGGCAGCAGCGAATGGGGCAGGGGCAATGCATCTATTGCGGTGACCCTGCCCATATTATTAAATATTGTCCAAAGTATAGGGAAGCCCGATTTGCTGCCCAGGGATCAAAAGGCAGCCGCCGGTAGGGGTTGCAACTGCCCTTACCATTAGGCCATGTGGGGAAGTGTGCGCGCACCACTAGGAAACTCCCACACCACATGAGCCTATGATAGAGGTTGCAGACCAGTGCCTAGTTAGCTGTCCATAGACTGTCTGTGTTAGAGTCTCTCTAGGCACTTTCCTCACAGGTCTGGCAGAAAAATTGAAGGAGAGGATGCTGGTCTGGGCCAAGATGAAGAAGGGGAGCAAAGGTGTGATAGTAGATAAGTTTTTAGAAGTAGAGTAGGGGCCCTTATAGGCACAGGGGCTACCCGTAGTTATATTAGTCGAAAAGCGCTAAAGAAGCTGAGGCTAGGTCTTAAAGTCCGGAAGTTGGAAGACCACATAGTCAGTATCCTCACAGACAATCGCACGATGCGTGTTGAGGATTACGTCGAGGGAGTCCAACCGTACCTTCACCTAGAGAAAGATGGCAAGGTGGAGAAAGTCCTCCATTCCCTGACTCTCCTCGTAGAAGACAACCTCCCTTTTGATATAGTCCTAGGTATGGACTGGGGAGAGGCAGCAAGGGCCACACTCCATTGGAGAGAGTATGAGTGTAGGCTCCCTAGTCCATCAGGCGGGGTTAAGACTGCTCACCTGTTTCATGTGTCAGGAGTAGATAACTCCTTGGCACATTGCTACCTCAGTGCTCCCGTGTTCGCGCAATTAGTAAGGAAAGAGCAATTAGAAGAGCAGGTCTTCGTAGCGTACGTGAGGCCTGTCACTAAGCCTACTGAAGAGAAGCCAATAGACCCAGTTATTGCCAAGCTGTTGGACGAGTTCAAAGATTTGGCAGAGCTGCCAACAGGGGTAGTACCGCGACCAATCCAGCATCGAATCGAAATAGAGTGTGGCAGTAGAACTCCTAAGGGTGCAGTTTACAAGATGTCTCTGAGGGAGTTAGAGGAGTTACATAAGAAGTTAGACGAACTCCTCGAAAAGGGTTGGATTAGGCCAGTTCGTCTCCTTTCGGAGCACCCGTCTTGTTTGTCCCCAAAATGGAGGGAAAGCTGCGTATGTGCATTAACTATAGGGGTCTGAATGCAATTACAGTGAAGAATGCTGAGCCGCTGCCCAGGATAGACGATCTTTTAGACCGAGTGCAGGGCTATAGATATTTCTTGAAGATGGACTTGAAGTCCGGTTACCATCAGATAGAAGTCCACCCTGATGACCAGTATAAGACTGCTTTCCGGACTAGATATGAGCACTATGAGTTCATCGTGATGCCCTTTGGACTGACCAATGCGCCAACCACATTCCAGCGCGGCATGAATGATGTGTTTAGGCCTTGGTTAGATAGATTCGTCATAGTTTACCTAGACGATATATTAATTTTCAGTAGGACCCTCCAAGAACATCAGGGTCATTTGAGGCAGGTCTTGGAGAAGTTGAGAAAGACTTAACTTCAAGATCAATGCGAAGAAGCGCGAGTGGGCCAAGACACAAGTCTTGTACCTGGGCCACGTCTTAGACGAAGATGGAATTAAGCCTGAGGATAGCAATATAGATTGGCCGACACCCCGCACGATGGCAGAATTGCAGTCGTTCTTAGGCCTAGCAAATTATTATAGGAAGTTCGTGAGAAACTTCCCCGCCATCGCTGCTCCCCTTCGCAGGTTGCTCAAGAAGGATGCAATCTGGAAGTGGGATAAAGATTGTACATCCGCTCTTAAGCAGTTAAAGCGAGCGTTGACAGAGTAACCTATCCTCAAGGTGGCAGATCCGTCCTTGCCATTTGTCGTCACCACAGACGCAAGTCAGTATGGTATAGGCGTCGTGTTGCAGCAGGACGATGACAATGGCTATAGACCCGTAAAGTTTATGTCAGCGAGGATGCCTTAAGAGAAAGTAGCTACCTCGACTTACGAGAGAGAACTCTACGCTCTCAGACAGGCCTTAGAGCACTGGAAGCATTATCTGCTTGGGAGGCACTTTAAAGTTTATTCAAACCACGAAACCCTTAGGTGGTTGAAAACGTAGGCCAAGATGACACCTAAGCTAACTAGGTGGGCCGCTAATGTAGTTGCGGATGCTCTAAGTAGGAGATCGGATTACTTTGGAGCTATAGTTCACTATATGGATATAGGGAGAGACCTGCAAGAGAAAGTAAGACAGATGTATGCGCAAGACCCTATTTATAGTGACCTTCTCAAGAAAGTTAAGGAGGGCCCAGAGACTGAACCAGATTACCGCACTACAAAGGGATTACTGTTCGAGAATACCAATGTAGTAGACCGTCTGTGTGTTCCTAATAATGAAGAGATTCGTGGTTTGATCCTAGGGGAATGCCACGACAGAGAGGACATTTCAGTTGGCAACAGACTCTAGCCAATCTGATGCATGCGTATACTTGGCCAGGAATGAAAGCCGACTGCATAGAGTACGTTCGCAGTTGCAAAGTTTGTCAAAGGAATAAGACAACTACACGTGCCCCACTAGGTCTTCTTCGACCCTTGCCTATTCCTGAGCAGCCTGGAGACTCAGTGTCCATTGATTTCATGGATGCTAGTGTCAAAAGTCGGCATGCAAAGAGCCAAGTCATGGTAATAGTGGATAGATTTAGTAAGTATGTTTTTTTTGTTCCCTTACCCGCAGAAGCCCGTACAAAGTTAGTAATTCATACGTTTGTCACAAGTCAACAGTTTCCATCGAGAAGATCCATGATCCCTCCGGACATGGATGGAAGGTATGACATTGAGGGCATTGTAGGTGAAGACGTGTTTAGAACAAGAGGTAGAAGTCGTCCACAGAAACAGTATAAGGTCCGATTTGCGTATTAGACACCAGAGGACGATCGCTGGTTTACCAGAACTGAACTTCTAGAAACAGCTCCCGACATAGTCCGAGCCTACGAAAGAGATAAGAAGGGTAAAGGTCCTGCCTTGGACTGAGATATTCTCGGAGGAGTGTAGCCGTCGGGTCTTGAACCGTAGGTCTGTTGAGTAGGGGTCAAGGCTGTAGCAGAGGTCGTAGCTGTAGTAGTTCTGAAGGGTCAAGGTCGTAGCTGCTACAGTCCTGAAAGGTCAAGGTCGTAGCTGCTACAGTGTCGAAAGGCCAAGTCCACAGACTTCCGGAAGGTCCGGAAGTGGCCCTTCAAACGTTGTCCACGGTAGGCCAGAGGCAAGTGGGCAAGTGGTGAGTCTAACTTCGCTGAGTCAGCAGTAACCAGTCCCAGTCTCACTTTGTACAGTCAGCAAGTACCATGAGGACTGTGCGCACCAAGGGCCCGGTGGAATAGGGGCAGACCAACGAGTTACTGAAGTATAAATCAAGAGGCAGCGTCCAGCTATTCATTCATTCCTGCGTAAGCCATGCGGAAGTGCTGCCTGAACGACTTGTGTGAGGTGGTCTGCAGAGTGTCGGAAGACGAAGTGGGCTGAAGGAGATAGTAGCCATAGCCATAGAGGGATAGCGGCCATAGCCGTCATAGATGATAGGCGAGTGTGTGAGTACGAGAGCGTGTGTATGCGTGTGGGATATCCAGGGTGATCCATAGTTGAGTACGTGCGAACAGTGGTGTTGGACAGAGAAACGAGAGTTGCGATGTACAGGCGCTGATGCGCCATAGCCTGTTGAAGCGAGTTTGTATCTTAACTGTGTTTTCGACTTCCATATCTTTGAGCTTTGATTGGGCGTTGTGCGCCAATGTGATTCACCATCTGTTTGCACGAGTGTGAAGTGGAAAAGAAAGCGAGTTTGATTGCAGAGCTGTGCTGGTATGACCAGCCAATCCTTGAGAACTAGCCTTTCACCCACAATTGCGCCAAGTTTTCCATTGACTAGCCTCAAAATCGTAATTTTTTTCTTGATGAGTTCGCTTCTTTTATCCGGTACTTCTTGCAACTGTTTTCTTGTTTTGTTTCAGAGGGCTTGGATGTTGGTTTCAATGATCTGTTTAATGATGATAAGGACATTCTCGTCAACGGGTTAGCTACAATATTAACCAACCTAGACAAATGGGACAACATGACCAACTATCTAAAATGGTACTCTAGGAACCCCCCAGATGTAGTATGTCTACAAAAAAACCATCTTACAGACTCCCCAGAGCACAAAGAAATAATTAGGAAGATAAGTCTAAGATTAAAATACGTGCGAGCAGCAATTTGGGGCCCGTCCACAAGAGTCGGCTCCGCGGGTACAGCCATGCTTTGGCACGACAACTCAAGAGCAGCTAAATTGATACAACTAGGTCCCAACAGAATAGACCAAGAATATGGCCGGTGGATAGAAACAACCTTCACCTTTAAGGAAGAATCCCTCCAACTCATAAACGCCTACGCCCCGAACGATTCAGCCCAAAGACAACATTTTATCCAAACCCTAACAGCAATATGCAGTGTTCAAAACCATATAATACTGGCCGRAGATTGGAACACAACACTGGACCCATCCCATGACAGGYTGYCAGGCTCTCAAATAGGAAGASAAWACCARCTCCAAACAGAGACCCAGGCAATACACAGTTTAATAATAGAAAGAAATCTACTTGAACCCCTTASAACAACCCACCCWGAAGCAAACAGATTCACATACAGGAAAAGAAATAGAACCCAACACGTCACAYACTCAGCCATAGACTTCTTCTTGATATCTGAATCCCTYAGARGCGCCATATTAAAAGTMGGCATAGGAAWACTACCCTACCATAATGGATTAGATCRCAGCCCAATCTTCATAGATTTAATATTCGACACCGGTTTACAAAAAGGACCAGGCTTCTTCAAGATCAACAACTCCATTCTCCACACCAGCGAAATGAAACAGGCCATAGCACAAGCCTGCATTGATTCTGAACGAGCAGGATCAGACTTCCCAACCCTAACCGCCAACCTATCTAACGCAGCAGCTGCAGCATCACGGAAAGTAGCAGCAAAAAGAAATCAGAGAATCAAAGAGCTAGAGGCAGCAGTCAATATCGCAGAAACCAAGCTATGGAATAACCCTGGCTCCACAGACTACGAAGAACTACTAACTAGGGMCARAACARAATTAGCCAGYTGGAATGCTTGGAAAGYAAATGGCTTGCRACTMAGAGYCAGAGTAATGGAATGGGAAAAAGGAGAGAAAATGACAAAATTCTTCTTCCAGAAAATCAAGGCACGAGGAAGAAACTC
Organism: Chara braunii; assembly: GCA_003427395.1. Classification (NCBI taxonomy): domain Eukaryota; kingdom Viridiplantae; phylum Streptophyta; class Charophyceae; order Charales; family Characeae; genus Chara; species Chara braunii. The sequence continues at coordinate 2,439,915 of BFEA01000035.1, forward strand.
AGCCATTAGTCAGCTTAGAGGGGAGGAAGGCCCAACCTCCAACCCACTGAAAATGCTCACCATAGCTGAATCCTTCTACAAAGAACTCTATACGTCCAAGACAGAATCGCCCACCCCTAGAGTAATCCTTCAGGCTAGAGAAAAGTTCAGTAAATACTTAGACAAAACCATCACACACGACATGGCAGAAGAACTAGACCAACCCATCACAAACGAAGAAATTAAAAAAACCTTAGATTCCATGAAGTCAGATAAAACATCAGGCATAAATGGGCTTTCAAAAGAATTCTTGCAAATCTACTGGCCACTCTTAGGAGATGAATATTGTCACTTCATAAGAACGACATGGAACAAGGAAACGCTAGGACCAGAACTTAGCACCGGTATAGTCACACTACTCTACAAGAAGGGCGACCCAACAGATATCAGGAACTATAGGCCCATCACCCTACTAACAGTAGCTTACAAGATTTTGGCAAAACTACTAGCCAACAGGATCAGAAAGATCACCAAAAATTGCTTTCACATAGATCAAACAGGYTTCATTCCAGGAYGTTTCATCCTAGACAATGTGATGTCACTAGCAGAATCAGTCAGATTTATCCAGAACAAACAATTGAATGCAGCAATCCTCTTTTTTTATTTTGAAAAAGCATATGACCAAGTCAATTGGGACTTCCTACAAAAGTGTATGGAAACAACGGGAGTAGGACCAAACTTCAGAAAGTGGGTGAGAGTTTTATACAACGACGCGATGGGAGCAGTTCAAGTCAACGGGCACATCTCCAACAAATACAAAATGTCCCGATCAGTAAGACAAGGAGACCCGCTGGCGGCCCCAATCTTTCTCTTTATCATGGAGGCCATAGCCTCCTTCTTAAGAAAAGACCTTTCCATCCATAGACTTACCGAACAAGCTGGACCAAACTCTCATAAATACCACATACCGCCCACAATTTTGTTTGCCGACGACCTAACAGTGTTGATAAGAGCATCCTCCTCATCCTTCGAAGCTCTAACCAGAGCAATGTGTGCTTTCCAATTAGCCTCTGAAATGCGCATCAACTGGGAGAAGACGGTTGGCTGGTGGTTAACGGAGGAAGGCATTGACCCACCCAAAGACACACCAGAAGGTATGATATGGGCAAACCCCAACGACCCACTAAGAGTACTAGGAATACAGATGTCCATTCAGGGGGCAGTAGCAGAAATGGCTCCCAATCTGCTAGCCAAAATGACCAGCAAACTTAACGATTGGGGGAGAATACACACCTCACTACATGGAAGGGCATTAATATTAAATGCATCTATTTACTCGATGATGTGGTATGTAGCAGCATTTTGGACACCAGATCAAAGAGCCTTAAAGGATTTACAAAAGAAAGCAACAGCTTATCTCTGGACAGGAGATGCATCAAAATAAAACTTTATCACAAAAGTAGCCTGGCAAGAGCCAAGGGGGATTAGGAGTCCTAGACCCAGCTAACCAAATAAAAGCTCTCCAAACTAAGTGGATTATAAAGCTATTAACGAGTCCTAACCTACCATGGAGAGCCCTGACACTTGAAGGGTTACAGCAGATTCCAGCATTCAAGACACCAAAAAACATGGAAGGTACGTTCTGGATAATTAGTAAATCTTGGACTATGAAAAACAAGTCCCAAAACGAACCAAGATTGAACTTTTGGAAAGAGATATTGAAGGCATGGCGAGAAATCTTCCCAGCAAAAGTAAGGAAACCATCAAGCAAAGAAGAAATCCTTAGACAACCCCTCTTCTGTAACCCCTGGATAACCAGCAATGAAAACACACCCTTCACCCTCACATCAAAGGACACAAGATGGGGCACTTGGTTAGAGAAGGGCATTTGGCAAATCAAACACATCTGGGATGACACAGAGAAAAACTGGCTCACCGCCAGAAAGCTTAGAGAAAAACTCAAAGGAAGTCACAATCTAGCCCAAAACCTCCAGCAGATAATAAAGGTCATCCCGGTGGAGTGGCAAACAATTCTTAAAGGGGACAAACAGTGGTCAAAAGGAGACTGGGCGGTCATGACTTTCATAAAACCGATTGAACATGCGCTTGCCTTTATAGGAAAGGAAGACGGTAGAAACAACTGGATCATTTTCTCCATGCATAAGCTAGAGGAACAAGGCGAAGACTACGGCAAACTAAACAAGGAATCAGTAGCACAAATCGCAGTCAAAGAAGGTAATCTCAGAAAAATCAGAGTAATGGAAAACGAAGACCTCACCTTATTCCACCCCCAAACTACCATAGAAGACCTGGAATTTGACCCCTCAGAATGGGCATGGAAATTAAAACAATCCACAATAAGTATAGACCGAAGAATCAACCYGATCAATTACACCACCAGTCTAGGCTATAAACTAAGACGCAGATCAACAGCTCCAGACACAATCATAGCAGACCGCTGGAACAGACACCTAGGGATAGACAAGGATATACTAAAAGAAATACCCTGGAACCAAATAGCTACTTTACACCCCCGCAAATTCAAAAGTTTACAATGGCTAATTCTGTACCTCGCCATCCCACTCAACCAATGGCTAAACAATAGAAGAAAGAAAGAAGATAGAAACCCCTTAAATGAACT
>BFEA01000035.1:2479891-2506761 GCA_003427395.1 Chara braunii
GTATACCAGGTACTAACCTGTGAAGATGGCGCTGTGCTGCGGGTACCTCGAAGACGAAGCTGGAGCAACGGCGCTGCAGGTGAGTCTCTCTCTCTCTCTCTCTTGTATACCAGGTACTAACCTGTGAAGATGGCGCTGTGCTGCGGGTACCTCGAAGACGAAGCTGGAGCAACGGCGCTGCAGGTGAGTACCCCTGGCCTCCGCCCAATCTCTCTCTCTCTAGTGCTACTCTAGCTATGGCGCCCAGCGCTGAAGACTACTACTAACGCTGCAAGCGCCCAACGCTGAAGACTAAGACTAACGCTACTACTACTACTGCAGCGCTCGTCCAGAGTGCTGCTGCCGAATCCTGAAGACTATTGACTGCCTCCTGCCTACCCGTGAAGTGCATGGGAAGTCCCTATGTACTACCTCGGCCTGCCTCCTGGCTGCCTCCGACTGCCTGCAGTTGCAGGGCGGGCASTCCAGGAGGCTGCTCTTGYCAATGCCGAACTGSGCCAGGGCCTGACGCTGCAGCTCAATGCTGAGGCTGTCGTGGGAACAGGCCAAAATAGCCTGTTCCTAAAACCCTGGTTTGGTGCCTGAGTTTCGGGGCAGGTTGGTCTGATGAGGTCCCAAAAATGGCCCTCAGTTTAAGGCTAAAAAGGCTCATGCCGTTTTTAGTCTGAAACGACACAGGGCCTGTAGGCCCTTGTTTCCAGCTCTACGAGCTGAACGGACACGGGGCCTGTAGGCCCTGAATTTCAGGCTTTCGGCCTGAAATCCAGGCTTTTAGCCTGAAGGACGCAGGGCCTGGAAAATGGCCCTCGTGTGCAGGCGCAGCATGTAACACCCTCTCTGTGCAAAGGACAACACAAAGCAGCTATGGCGCTGCACTCCTGTCCAAAGGACAACCCAAAGCAGCTATGGCGCTGCTGACTAAGCTGCCATGCCTGACTCTACCTCGAGCTTCCTTGGTGAGGCACTACCCCAACTGAGGCCTTCCAGATGCAGCGCCCAACAAGGTGATGAAAATGGTGTCCACCATAGCCACGTAGGTACCTCGCCACTCTCCTCCTTTGCCCACTTCTTCCTCCTCCTCAGGCTGGGCTGCTCACCATAGCCAGGCTGAGCGCCCAGCTGCCCTTCACCTCCAGGCAGCGCTGTGCAAGTCCAGCGCTTGGCTCAGCAGCATGTCGCCAATCCTTGCATACCGCAAAAGAGGAGCTACTTGCTCCTCCGGAAGATATAGCGGCCTACTGGCCTCTTGGGCGGTGACTTCCTAGGACGACCGGGCTCCCAGCAACCGGTACCTCCTCCCTTTCGGAGGGAAACATTATTGCAGGCTCTGCTATCGTCTGGACAGGCCCTAGACCCGGGCTACTTGGACTGGTACAGACCTACCTCTAACCTACCGCTACTGGGCCTCTAAAAATGCCAACATTTTGTCTTCTTCTGCTCGGCCTCCAGTACCCGACACTTCTACCATTAATTGAGTGTTTTTCCCGTTGCTAGAAGTGTCGCGGGCCTACCCCCGCTACTTGAGTGTTTTTCCTGCCGCAACCCTCAAAGTCACGGCCATAGGTAAGTACCGGCCCTGCGGGGCCCTTCAACCAACAACTACCCTTGCGGGTCACACACACACTTAGCCGACAAGCACTCAGACAGGCACGCAACTCAGCAGGCATGCACACACACACAGACTTGGAAACCACAGCAGAACGCGGGAATCTCAGCAAGGCATTCATTCCAGCGGCAAATCCCAGAAATCAGCAGTGTTCTCAGTCTGTGTTTTGGCGGGTCATTACAGAAGATAAATTGACAATCAATTTGAATCAAATCAAATCTATCGGCAATTTTTTATCGCAAGGAATTTACTCTGGATATGCAACGGGATGTCGGTTAAGAACGGTCGCAAATAAAAAGAGGATGATGTCTTTCGAAAAACAGATCAGACTCTCGTCTTCACTCTGGTAAGGTGTACGAGAGCGGTCAGAATCCTCTCATTCATGTTATCGGCGTAGAGTGTCACTCCATCCAATGACTAATAAACAATGCTATAGTTCGTTTGAATTAATCACTGAACTACGTTGTGAGGAAACCCGAGGAGGGGTCGCCCGCAGTTCGCTGAAGCCAAGGGCAACGACGCCTGTCACTCGCCGCGCCCACTTCCGAGGTCCTCAGCGACCAGCAGGGTTCAAGCTTTGATAGTACGGTTATGAACCCTGTTTCAACTTTCTCGTATTTTCAGCATCCCTACTAGCACACGCAATGCCAACAATTGGAAGGTCAATCGTCTGACCAGCAAGCTCGACCAACAGCAAGTTAGACAGCCAATGAGTTGTTTTACATACTCGTGCCCCAACAGGATTTGGTAACTCGATCGTCAGTTCAGGTAGTTCGTTCTGCAGTTAGAACAAAAAAAAACAACGGTCAGCAGCTCGCCCCACAGCGAGCTCGGATGCTCAAATAGCAGACCAGGAAAACTCTCCCAATGATAAGCTCGCGCAATCAAGCTTCAAGATCCCACAAACGGTTAGCTAAAATTTTCCTACACAGAGATCAACGAATTTGAGACGAGCTTCGTTAGCTCTCCGTTGGATTGGCTAGTCCAAACAGTTGCAAATGCGACAATTGGGCAAAGTCGTGAGGCACCTCATCTTCACACTGAACTGCAGAATGGACGAGTTCACGCCCCGTTAAGCATTGCTGTTCCCCTTGGAGAGGTCATACTGCCCTCTATTCCTCTCCCCTCCATCTTCATCTCTCTTTCCCGGTTCTCCTCCCCTCTCACTCTCGCCCATTCACTCTTCCCCRCTCGYTGTTCTTCCTCTCTCTCTCTCAMTGAATCAGAGATGCGGGGGTAGGAACAATTTCGAGCCAAGCAAAGTAATAACTCCGCAGTTGCGCGTGAAATATCGAAGAGACCAGGCATAAGAAATTTTTGAGCCAAATATTCGAATGACTCTGYGGTGGCTCGTCAAATAAAAGATCCGAGAATGTTATAACCTCGAGCCAGACGTTCAAAAGAGTTTACAGTTCCTCGTATGATCCAGGGATCAAGGATGAGACAACTTTGAGCGAAGCGAGCAAACGAGACTGCAGTTGCTCGTCAGACAAAGAGAGGTTTCTACKTTCGGTTTGCCTATCTGACAATGACTCAGCGGACAAATGTAGGGAACAGCAACCTACACACGCRATCCTYTTGACCTTCGGTTTCGGTTTCACCTGTCGGTTCTYGCCCGCTGTTACCAATCAAATCGTGCAGTGATTGGGGTCAAATCSCGCTAGTCTTCATCAAGGAGAACTCAGTCTTGGCTTCCACTTCTCGCCTTTGCCCGATGYYGATCATCTCTTCGTTGCAGCCTTTGTCCCTTTTGATTCCGTCGTGTTTYCGAATAAGTGTCCGTCCTTCACTCGCTCTCGCCCCACGTGTTAGTCCTCGACGGTTCCCTCAACCTTTAGMYGYGCAGGCAGTCTTCCSTTYCCGTCTCTTCASCTCTTTGTTTTCTGTTTTTCTCGCGAGYGTGCGCTAAAACCTCCTTCGCTCGGCTCTAATGGAAGTCTYACCTTGGGCTCGATACTMCRAGAATGCCCTGCGGTCTATTGCTMTGCMCGRCACGCCGCGAAAAGAAGTCTCGCTCAGAGTTCCTTCCTTTCAGCCCCCCATCTAGCTCATCCCGCCATGGCTATCGCGACTCACCTTCTCACGCTCTTTGTGCTTGCTCACTCAAAATACCTGCGCCATCTCCATCTTAGTGAATTTCCACCACCACTCGCTCGCCCAGTCGAGCTCTCGCGACCGTTGCCTGGAAAGGGAATCGCGCGCACGTTGCRTTCTTACTCCGAACTCTTGCCYGTTRCTCATCTGCAGAGTCATCCGCTTACGGTAGTGGTGAGTGGCACCTCGGTAGCTCCCGCCCCGTGCTCCCGTGTTCGGTTCTCTTACTGCGAGTCTCTCTGACGCCCGCACCCCGTCACGTATGTGCAGCGGTCAGCTCGTACGCCGTCCCATTTTCATCCCACCTTGTCATCTCACCTCACGCGCGCGAACGTTGCTTGCGCCGGGCACGCCCCTCACTCCCTCGTCCGATTCTCTCCCAACTATCTTTCGCCAGTAACAGCTGCGAACGCCTTGCCCGCCCGCACCTGCGCTCCGCACACCGTGCACATCCCTCCCTCTTGTCACTCCCCTCACTCCCCGAGTAACCGCCTCAGCGCCCACACGTCTGCCTGTGCTTGCAGTGCTCCGCAACTGCTGTACGTCGGGTACGCCTGGCTTGCGATCCCTCATTCTTGTCTCTCCCCTCACACCCTCAGTAACCGCCCGAATACGGACACTTCTCCCCCGTGCATCCAGTCGCGGGTACACCTTGCTCGCGCCAAGGCAAGACTCCCCTCTTACGTTCCGCCTCTCTCGACATATACTGACCGACCCTCGTCGTTCAGTCCGGCCTGGGTGCTGCAACCGCTTGGGCACTGGTTCTCCGTCGCGCTTGGGCACTGACTCTCCGTCCTGCCTGGAGAGGCGGCTCGCTCGTGTCTTGCACAAAAAAGAACCTCTCGTTTCTCAGATTTACCCCATATCGCCCCACCACCGTAGGCTCAAGTCTCACTTGGTCGTGACCCCGGTATCCAATCTGTACGGCCCGCAATCTCACCAAGCAGGCTAGAAATGCCTGTTCTTGCTACGAGCGACAGCAGCTCGTGCTGGCCTCCCAGAAGATACTGAAATTAACAGAGCTAGCTCCTGACGCGTCAGCTTCGGCCTGCGAAAGTCTGAGTTCCACACTGCTTCGGCTATCCCGCGGCCAGAGGTCCATTTTGAAACCAGCGCGCCGGAAACGAGCCTCCGCAGATCTTGCACCGAATACCATAGGCAAACCAAGGTGCCACAGCCTGTAACAYGCTGATGACGAACCTGTAACAGTCACTCGAGGTTGGTGTAACCYGCACCGAAATTGYCGTGCTCAACCCCGGAATAAACGGATGTCGAGGCCTCGTCGAGCYTGAAGTAAGTCGGTGTCGTGTTATACCRAATYTGAAATCAAGCCTGAAGTAATCCGTCGTGGCGGCGYCGAAGYCGAGTTACACCGCCGTTCCATTCCCGAACYTGACAGTAAATCATGTGAATGTGTCCGAACCTGAAGTAAGCTGCCGTACARGTCCCGTGCCTAAAGATAAATCACCGCARCGGCCRCAATCSTGAARATAAGTCCCYGTAGTGGCCCCATATCTTAAGCAAACTGACGCYGAGCCCATTCCGAACCAGAGGCTCGTCGGATACCATAGGATGCAGCCACTCCGCATCATACCGAACCTCTCAGAATCATGTAACCGTACCGTGCCAAATRYCGTAYWGTCGATCCAAGGTAACACCCCCYCATGYTGTCCATGCGACTCTCGCCCTCAGAACATCCCATCTGCGGTGAAGTTAGTAATCAAGCAACCYAGGGAAAACGACGCAGGGATCCTCRRCCGCCGGCAGTAGTGAATAYTGTYAGAATCGGGGAAAMMGATCAATCCGGGGTTAGAGCCGATGGCGGGTAATCGCAACGAAATTAGGYCGATCTCCCATTAGTCATGGGTTTCCGYCCYCTTTCATCGTTCTTAATCATTCTGCGTTTTYCTTAATTCTATTGTCTGAAATAGTAATTTAACCGTAAATTTCCCAAAATTAAATTCCAAGTGAGTTTAAATAAATGGCCCAATTCCTTTTGTTTCATACCTCTTTGTCCATTGTTAATCTTTTTCTGTGTTTTTAATTTCATTGTCGGTTACATAAAATATCAAGGATATTCCCCCTAGAATTAAATGCCGTGAAAAATAAAGGAATTAAGGGATATTATGTTTTTCCCTTCTCCCCTACTGGTCTTAATCCTTTTTCCCCATCTTTAATTATGGCACTAAGATAGACAAAAATTTGAGGCCTCATTTCGGCCCCGGTCGTATGTTGCAAAAGYGTCGCGGCRAGGTCTRCTCCCGCGATGCCTCCTCGCGGCAGGCCAATCCGGCTCCAGCCCTCTGAACGGCCGGAAATGACGGTCTCTAGATACGCCRAGTGCGYCCACCCATCTCGCTATCTTTGAGGGTTAGTCGTAAGGTTCAGTGTGCCCAAAATTAAGGGTACCCTGAGTTCCCCTAATTTCTGCTGCCCGGTCAAACCAAAGTATCGTCAAAACACGGACTTGCCCTTGAGCCTAAGTCCCAAAAGCGCAGATTTTAGGCGGCGCACTGCTTGTGGCCGCCTGACAGTTAGCCCGGACCACTTCTCGACGCCCCCGTCGAGCCCTAACCACTTTCGTCAGACGAACGAGCTTCAGGGTGATTGCCCGTAAGGGACGCCCACGTCGGCGTTCAATTGTCTTATGTTTCAGTCTGTTTTGAGTTCTAGGGCTAAGTAGATGTTTTTTGACTTCCTTCTCCGCCGGTTTCTCGGCCTTGGTAGGATCCTCTTTCCCTTCTGTCGTTGGCTCGAGAAGGGTGCCGTCCCGCCAGTTTGTCTAATGCGGACTCTCCGTCTGGCCCTCCTGAGCACGAATAACCATTTCTTCTCTCTCCCTAATGCCAACCCTTTGACCTTTCTTCTCTCCACTCTTTTTCTCTTCTTGGAACTTTCCCCTGCCTCGAATCGTCTCAAGGGGACTCCATCCTCCATTTTGGCTTTTCCTTTCCCTTTCGGGCTTGTCAGTGATAAGGTGGGTGCAGGCATGGATCTAAACAGCTTTAGCCTAGCACCCGCCACTGGGTCCTTCCACTTGGATCCGTCCAATTCTGCTATCATATATGCTTCCCAGTCGAGTGCCTCAACCACTCTTTAAGGTCCCATCCATCTGTCGGCGAGTTTTCCGGCCCAGGTCCTTTCCAGCGCTGCGTCGTAGAGAAGGACCATATCTCCTACGCTCACCCTCTCTTTCCTGATTCTCACGTTCTTATCCCATCTCTCTTTACCTTTGTCCCTTTCCACTGCCCGACGATCTGCCGCTGTCATAAGGTTATTTTCCAAACCGTAGGCTATCTGTCTTGTTCGGGCAGCTATGAGTTCCTCTCTGGACATTTCCTCCGCCCAGTCGACGGTTGTCCAGCTGTCGACGTGAAACTCTATGGGGAGCGGACAATGCCGCCCAAACCACAAGGTGTACGGTGGGTATCCGGTACTAGCCCGGACCGTGACGTTGTCCGCCCATATTGCGTATCGAAAATATTGTGGCCAATCACTGTCCTTACCCTTGCACCACTTGGACAGTGACGCTATCAGAGTCTGGTGGCCCCTCTCTACTGGGGAGTTCGAATGTGGGTGATAGGCGGTGGCTATCGAAACTCTCGCCCCGACTCTCTTGAACACACTCTGAACCTCGTCAGCTAGAAACTCCGCCCCTCTGTCCATCACTATCTTGCTGACACAACCATACCTAGATAAGTACTCCAGGACGAAGTTCTTCACTTCCTTTGCCGTCTTACTCCTGATAGGTCTACCGTCCACGAACCCAGTGAAATCGTCTCGTATGTTCACGACGTAGTTCATATTGCCTACTCCTTTCAGCATCTTCACCAGATCGATGTGTACCTTCTCTCCTAGTCTGGTGGGATAGGATGGATTGAGAGGCTCTTTGTATTTCACAAGAGCTCTCTTATGGCATTCCTCGCAGGTCATACAGTACCTCTCGACATCCTTATACTGTCCTTCCCACCAATACAACCTGCGTACCTTTTCGTAGGTTCCTTTGACTCCCCTGTGTCCTCCGACTACCCCGTCGTGAAGCTCCGCAACTATCGTCTGTCTCTCCTCAGGGTCACAGACTACTCGTAAGGGCATCCCCGAGCCGGCCGGTCTTCGGAATAAATGGCCGGCTCTAAGGCAGTACTCCGCCACTTGTCTCTGGATATCTGATTCTTGGCTTTCCTCCCCGGACAAATGTAGCCTGATCGTTCGGTATTTGCCCTCGTAAAGGTTAACCAGAAATCGCTCGGCGCGTCTCGGCTCCGCCATTTTCAGGGCACCAGCTACTATCGGGCACTCGGCCTCAAGCGGGATGCGCGAAAGCTCATCTGCCACGACATTTTTAGTGCCAGATATTCTCTCAACTGTGTAATCATATAGTCGAATCCGTATTAACCATCGAGCGATGGTCGGGTCCGTCATACTAAAGTCCTTCTGGAGGACAGAGGCAACCGCGGTGGGATCTACTCTCAAGATGAACCGTCGCCCATAGATATAGTGTCTGACCGTGTCTAGACACCGCAGAACAACTAACACTTCCTTCTTGAATTGACTGTAGTTACGCTCAGCCGTATTAAGTGTTCTACTCTCAAATCTTAACGGTCCTTCCTTCCCTCCAGCGTCCTTTTGAGACAACAATCCACCTACCGAACAAGGTCCAGCATCCGTGGATACTATGAAGGGTCTCCCAGCCTCATCATCAAAGAATGGTACGCCCAATACTCGTCCTCCCTCCTTAAATTCGTCTTTAAGTTCTTGCATAGCGAGTTCCTACGAGGAATCCCAATAGAATTTCTCAGTTTTTCGAAGGAGTAACCTCAATGGCTCAGCCTTCTCCGCATACCCTCGTATGAATATACGCCAGTAACCGACCACTCCTAGAAACTGTCGGACCTCGGTTGGACTATGTAATGGTGACAGCCAGTTCAGGAGTTTGTCTAGCTTCGTCGGATCTGCTCAGCGTCCTCTCGAGTCACAGATAAAGCCCAAGATCTTAATAGTTGAGACGACCCATCGGCTCTTTGTCCCGCTGACCGTTAAATTCGCATCGTCCAGCTGCTCAAGTACCGCGCAAATATCTGTTAGGTGCTGCTCGACGAATCTTCTAACTCCTGGTACAACCTCTGTCTCATCCTTGTTTACTGACCCTTTTATAGGAAAGTCATCCAGAAAAACTTCAACCTTATCAGGGATGAAGTCCTTGAGGACGGCTACCATGGCTCTCTGGAAAACGGCTACCCCATTAGTCCAACCCATAGGGAGAACCATCATCTGTATCAGTCCCAATGGCGTGTGCATAGCCGTGAGGTGCCTGTCCCTAGGATCAAGCGGTACCTCATCATAGCCTTAGAACAGATCACAGACCGAATAAATCGACCTGCCTTCGGCCAGTAAGTCGGCGTGTGGCACGGAGCCCACGTCTCGTATCGTCACCGCGTTGACCTTATGAAGGTCCTGGATCCATCGGATCTTGCCATTCGGCTTTCGTAGGAAGAACCATCGATTAGCATAGGCGCTATCAGACGGCTCCGCAACATGCGAAACCATCTTTTCTTTCGAAAAGTGACAACTTCTTCCTTCTCCTTCTGGGCGTATTTCCATCCTGCGCCATTCCAAGGAATATGTGGAATCGTGTAAATCCTTGCTGGCTTTGCGTATCGATGGTCAACCCTACCGCGCTCTGCGTCGCTGAAGGCTATAGGATCTCTATCACACGTTCTCGCTCCTGTGGGGTCAGATTTCCATCTTCGATGTCCATCCCTGCTATTCTCTCTTCCCTTAGGCGTTGCGGCTCCTTTTTCTTTCTTTCTTTGATTTCCTTTGCGATCTCTTCTTCCGAAATCCCTTCCAGTGCAGATCGCTCGCGGCCCACCGCCGCTGGCTTAACTTTTTGAGTTACTCGCCTGTGTCGCTTGGGTAGCCCCCCATAGGGGGCCGTGCCCTTAAAAAAGACACAGATACCACACCGCCAAATTCCTCATCTGTCTCCTTTGGGTACGAGTTGCCGTCCACTATCAGCCAACTCCCTAAATCTTCCACTTCCACGATCCGACCTTCTTCCTCTGTGAGCAGTGGTCCATACTTCTTCTCGCGAAATCGCACCGTGCGGCCGGAGATAGGTAATGACTTAATCTGATCACTGGGTCTTGCACCCACAGCGAGAGCTGCTCTGTTCCTCGGGTCCCGAGGCTCCACTGTCTCAATCATAACCCGCGTCCCATCTAGCTTTTTAATGGACAATGTTTGGCTCCCATCCGGTCGCTCTATCGTCACCGCATGCACGTGGCTCAACCACGTTCGTCCCAAGAGCAGATCAGACCTGCAGTTCTTGACTGCAAAGACCGGCAGGGTCACTCGTAAGCCTTAGACCTCTATGGCTGCCTTGTGACAAACCCTGGTGATCTGTTGCTTTCTCCCATCAGCCGTCTTTATCTCGAATAGGTATGACCTATCGAGGCCTTGTCCAACCTGTACTGCCAGATCCTCGTCTATAATGTCAGCCTCACTGCTGTTATCGATCACAGCATCTAGTACCGCTCCATTGTTTATGATCGCCTCCACGACCCTACTACCAAGTATGTAAAACTTGTCTGGAGGCACACCTTTCATCCCATCAAGAAGGACTGTCGCCATGCGATCCGCTCTGACAGTCACCCCCGTTACTGCTATAGTAGGAGCATCCGCCTTAGGGGCTCCCTGAGCCTCGTCTAATAGAGGTATGCGAGTCTTCCGCGTAATCATCTGTAACTCATCGCGAGCCGGCTTGGATGCCGCCAGATATTCTAGAATAGAGCACTGCATGGGCTGCCGAAGGGCCCACCTCAGTGGCTCGACCGTGTCAATCTCGTCCAGCGAACTCTTCATCAAGAACTTCTCCACTCCCCGCTTCTGCGGCGAAAGAATAACCTCCTCTCCATCGATCCGTTGTCCGTCCTTCTCTGCCATCACGTAATCCGTGTCAATCTTCTTCGATGTAGACCCTCTCGCCGACTTGGTGGCTGCCACCCTTATGGGTGTGGTCGCCATATCCCCCTCAAAAGTTATCTTGATGCTCTGATTCCTGACCGGTTCCTTTCCTTTACTCGGCTTTACTCTCCTTGCTTCGACATTCTCCTTCATCGAAGGGAACATCGATACATCTCCCAGATCATCTGCCCACTTGACGTACTTGCGGTCGTCAAGCACGACAAACCCCTCATCTATTGCCCATTTGAGGTCCGGGCAATCTCTCTTGATATGATCATCCCCTCTACAATAGACGCAAGAGTTCCTGGGGGTGGGTGGCCTGTCGTCCGTGCCTCTGGAGGTCGAACCTCTCGCTGCTCCGGGGTCAGGGGACTTCGGATACGGATCAGATGACGCGCCGTATCCCCCTCTCTCATTTCTGCCCTGCGAGTCATTGCGGCGGTCTCCGTGTTTGTATCGCCCGCGTGAATCATCACGTCGGTCTCCTCGGTCGTATCGCCCGCGTGAATCATCACGTCGGTCTCCTTGGTCGTACCACCTGCGTGAATCATCACGTCGGTCTCCTCGGTCGTATCGCCTGCGTGAATCATCGAGTCGATCTCCTCTCTCACATCCGCCGCCTCTGTATCCATCTCGATCCGTCCTCTCATATCTTCCGTCCGTATATCCATCCCGGTCTGATCTCTCATATCTGCTGTCCCTGTATCCGTCTCGTCGGCCCTGATCTGACTCCCACCGGCCTCGAGAGTCGCCTCTACCCCGATCGGCCTCATAACGAGGGCTACGCGAGTAGTCATCCGGTCTCCTAGCACGCCCATACGTCTCACGAGTCCTGCGGTCCTGGTCTATCTCATCATCCCTACGTCGCCATGGCTCATCGTCTCTCTCCCTTTCCCTCGCACGATAATCAGTCAGCGTTCGAGGATTTCTATCCTCGACACTCCTCTAGGAATCAGTGTACCTCCGGTCCCAGCGAAGTGAATAGGGTCCTCCGGGCTTGTCCCGGTATGTCGTGGCTCCTGTGGTGGTCACAATCTTTGTAACTTGTCTTGTCAATCCCTTTACCATGTCCCTTATCTCCTTCACTTCCTCGACGACGGCTTCATTTTTCTCCGACCAGGGATAGTCCTTGAAATCAGGACATCTATTAGTGGCATACTCCTTGTAGAGAGAGAAGTAACATCTCCTCATCCCTCTCCACACCAAGTCCTTGTAGTCGTCTGCCTCTGCCTTTATTGCGAGCGTTAGGATTTCTGGGAAGTCAAGCTTGTCGTGCGGAAGATCTCTAAGTATACTCTTTTGTCTACCTTTGGACAGGTGTCCGATGAAGATAGTACAGCGCTCGACCTCTGAGATCTTCCCCTTCTTCATCAGCACGTCGGAGATCTTCTGGAAACGAATCCCAAATGCCCGTACGCTCTCATCTTCATCTTGAGTCATTGTCTCAAGGTCCTTGATGGAGTACTTGTCATCCTCCAATTTGTAAAGCTCAACGAGATTCTTTTTGTACGTAGTCCATTTCCTATCCTTCGGTCGGGCTTCCTTGCCGAGACTTGGGTCCACATTAAATAGGAAGTTCTCTATAATCTCTTCCTCCGACCACTGACTTCGGCTGGCCTGAAGCTCCCACTTCTCCAGATATTCTGTGATGCCATAACCCCTGAAAGTAGGAGGCTCTGAGGCCTTGTGCGTAATAATATAGCGATCCTTGCTCTCGTAAGGGAGCGGGTGTGATTCCCCCGTTTGGGGGTCGAAGACACGCCGCGTCGGTGCTCTATCTCTATCTCTGTCCCTCCAATAGGAGTCCCTCGAACTCTCTCGCCAGTCGTCCCTGTGCCTATCCGCCATGGTTTCCCTCCGTTCATACTCGGGGGAGCGTCGTCTCGTCGCTTCTCGTCGGCCGCTCGAGGTTCCTGTCTTCATTGCCTCCTGCGGCTCTGTCACGACCAGCTCGCCCACTACGTCGGGCTCTCCGTCATTGGTTTGGTCAGCCCATCTCAGCGGTGCTTCCCGCCTAATTCGTTTTTCAGATCCCTCAGAGCTCGGTCGGGCGATGTCCTGTACTCCTCCCCCACTTCACCCGTGGTTGGTTGTGGCCCCATCGCGTCTGGTTCCATAGGCCACCTAAAGGCGCAGTTAGGCACTCTCGCCGGGTGTTACAGCCCGGACCTATGACAGTTGCTGCAGCACGGACCTATAACAGAACGCGCAGCCCGGACCAGTTTCCTTGTCACGGTTCACGCTCGTCACCAACCCTAGCTCTCGACTGCCCTGATCACCACCACCAGTACTCGGTTCCGGTCGCGGATCTCGTGCTCTCCTTCTACCCCAAGAATCCCTGTGTCTAGGTAAACCTCTCCTTCGGGATCGGTCAATAAGACCGCGCCTCTCCGGATCTACAGTACACCCGTGACAGGATCTCTACTCCTGCGGCAGATCGCGGTCCCAAGCCTAACCAGTGTCTCCTGATCAACACCCCTCAAGAGCCTCCGAGCGTCTATCTCTGTCCTCCTTGCTAGGTCTCCCAGCCCGTCCTGAATCGGGTAGCTCGCTAAAGGGGGAAGCTCCCCTCCTATTGCCATCCAATGTCGCTCTGCGACCTTTCTGTTCTCCACTTTCTTTCCTAGAGTTTCCAATCTCTATTTCTCCTCCTTTACTCCCAGACTGCTATGAGGTCACTTGTCTAACATCTGAGGGTAGCCAGTGCTACAGTCGCTCGTAGTTTCACTGCCAACAACTCCAATATATCATAAAACGTCTCAAAATCCTCTTCATCTCCACTATCCTCTATGGCCTCTAAAGTCTCTATCGATTCCCTCGAGTACCGATCGTGAGCGGCTAGCACCCTGAGTATTGCACCGTCTGCTACAACTCTCCCTAACTCTCCAGCCTTCCTGGCTTCGCTTATCTTCAACCTCTCAGCCTCTCTGGTCGTCTCGTAC
Source organism: Chara braunii (assembly GCA_003427395.1). Lineage (NCBI taxonomy): Eukaryota > Viridiplantae > Streptophyta > Charophyceae > Charales > Characeae > Chara > Chara braunii. Next base: position 2,493,500 of record BFEA01000035.1, read on the forward strand.
CATGCCCTTATCCGAGACCGCCCTTCGAATGGTGTTACTCGAAGTACGTATTTAATCCTTCGTTCTCCTTCCACTCCACTCCAAAGTCCTGTCCCCCTAGCCTCACGCAGCGCACGGCGGACACACTTTGCCTCCTCAACTATACACAGTCTGGTATGGAGCTGGAGCTCTACGATCACTAACACCAACGGTCCGTCCAGTCTCCCTACCACATGCAATGAGTACCGATCCGTCGCGTGTAGCGCAGTCCCGCTCATGTCCTGTCGCTACCTCCCTGCGTTACCTTGTCCTCCGTTGTCTCGCCCTCTGCAGACCTCTCCCTAGTCCCTTCGCGTGATACGCTCCTAGCCTTTACCCTCTCCAGAAAGTCTGATCTCCATGCTTGGATAATCTCTCTTTCCTCCCTAAACAAACCCTCTAACTCTCTCGTTACGAGCTCAGCCCTGCGCAACTTGCCCTCATCATGGCACGACCAGATCTCCCTTAACTTGTTCCCCAACTACTTTACCTGGTTCAAGAGTGGCTCTTTAATGCGCTCTCTCACTCTTTCGACTGCCTCACTCTCCTCTTCCATACCCAGTCCTCATCTCTATCCAGCTCATCCTCTCACCCTTGCTCTAGCCTCCGCTACCGTCTCGTCGTGGAAGTGCTCCGCACGCATATAACCATGTGACCATATCATCACCTCATAGGAAATCGAGGTCTGGAAGGTCACCCGCGCCAGTGCATCGACTCTATGCTCGTGGATCAAATCTCTGGCACGTCGCCGACACTCCCTCGCCATCAAGTCCTCATCTACATACGCTCGGAGAAGTACTGTCACAGTGTACCCTGTGCTTACCAGTTGCTCTCCTACACGCATCACTGTGGCCGTCCTCCCCGGCATTCCCTAAGCTGCAGACTCGAAGAGAAACCTCACATCCTCTAGCCCCACGTAATCGATCTCCGCCCATCTCCTGCAGTACCTAATCAGATCGACTAGCCTCAGACAGTCCACCCAGCTAGTAATGTCTATGATGTCGTCAAGCATCTCTCTATTGGGCGGTCCCCACCTCACATAAATGGAGTAGTATACTTCCTTGAAACGGGGCGCTAAACCCTCCCAAAGCGCGTAAAGTGTGTGGTCCACTGCTCTACTCAAATGATCTACGCTTCCATAGGTCTGCCCTATCACGAAGGCAGGAAGTCCGAATCGTCAATCCTCTCTCGGGTAGAGGGTCGGATGCGGAGGACCGTATACCAAGCAGCTCCTATACGTTCCCCCTCCAGAGAGTCTCGCCAGTTGCTGATTAACAGTCACTATGGCCAACAACTCGCTTCTCCACCAAGCCCTGCTGGCCCCTGCGAGCGTCAGTCCTACCTCTAAATCGTGTGCTCTATCCGCTATCAGATGTCCGACCCCTTCTAGGTCATGAGTCCTCTCGGGTCGTCCATCTCTCAGTATCACTGTCCAAAGGAAGAGTCTCTCTACGAGCCACGTTCCCAGGTATCGTAACAGAACACGCCCTGTCCCCTCTAACGCCACAAGAAGAGGAATGTCGTATCCAACCACCGTCTCTCTGGGTCTCACTAGCTTCCTCACGCTATAGGATTCAGACTCTCGTGAGAGAACATAAGCTAACCAGACTACTGAGTCACTCCTCATCTCCCCTTCGGTTTTCGATCTGTATTACTCTACTCCCTTCGACGTTCCCTATGTCATGATGTCGCTAACCCCTCAGACAACTCTCCCACTCAGGTCCATCATGGCCGAGTAGGTGCCGTGCACTCTCCCGTCTGCTCTATGGAAGTAGATAGTGAACTCGATGTACCTCTGGCCTCTCCATATCTCCAGGGCATGCTCCGTCATGAGTTTGATCTGTCGATCAACATTGTCCAACACTTCATCTTCCCAGCCTCCTGTCCGATCTCGTCGTAGGGAAAGCGTCACTCTCAGTATATCCCTGTCTGCCATCCTTTCCTGCTCTTGCTGCCAGTCTCGCCTCGCCTAAAGATATCTCCTTACCGTCTCTCCACTACTCTCTTATCTAAACCTCACTCGGACATGCCCTGCCTCTAGTCGTCCCACGCATCCGGCATATCTCCATCTATGCCCTCATCTACCCTCTGGCCCCACGGGATATCCTCCTGTCCCTCGGCCTGAAGGAGATGCCCCCAGCCGTCCTCCTGCCGCGCCTCTCCACCTACCTGCTCCTGTCCCTCAGCCTGTGCCAGATCTCCCCAGCCCTCGTCCTGGTCGCCCCAAGGGTCTATGTCCTCGAAGTCCTCCCAATCCCGATCCTCAGCATACCACGCAAGATCGTCTGCCTCTGGATATACCTGCCGGTAATACTCCTCAACCTCCCTGGTCAAGATGAGATGGCCCGGCCTCTCCTCACGAGTCTCGGCTAACAGCTGTCCTACTCCAGCTAAATGATTTGTAGGCCTCCGAGCCTCCCTCTCTAGTGTCGTCCAGAAGGCTAGGGGCTGGTACAGAGAGTATAGGTCGGGGTTCCCGGTAGGTACAATGGCCCGCAGGAACTCAATCAGTTGGAGTTCTCGCTCGCCTACAAGCGTCCCTGCTACAAACTGCGCATACAACACCCAATCCCTGTCAGTGTACCCTCGGCAGAGGCCGTCCAAGTCAAGAGCCGCAAAGTAGATCTCGCCCAGACGCCTAAGTCCCCAAAGCTCCTCTGCCAAGAAGCACGAAAGTGTCACACGCAGTCGACCGCTAGGATATGGGAAGCGTCCTCCAATCCTGAAGGTCGTCGTCACTCTCCGAACACCCCCGTGCAGCCGCTTCACCTCGCCGCGTGCGGAGTCCGCTCTAGCCAGTAAGATCGCCCTCGCGGTCTGCTCCTCTCGCCAATGATCGTGTACGAGGCCGTGATAATAGACCGTAGCTAGCACCTCTGGCGAGTAGTAAATGTGGCCCACTACCTCTATGCTAGTCGTGCCTGGTCGTCGCCACCTCTGACTGTCTAGCTCAAACGTCTCGATGACATACGTCCACAAGTGTACGTCTGGGCCCAACACCGTCGATGACCATCGACTCTCTATCGCATCCGCGGAAACCCCTCTGGCCGGCAAATCCAGCGCCACCCTGCCTGGCGCTACTGTCTCTGGAGGTGTAGGCCATCTAGCGTCGTCGATCTGAAGCTCCACTCCACTGGCCTGCTCTACCATCGATCCGCTCTCCACCATTACCCGATATCAGTGGCTAAGCTCACTCAACCGTCGCCCTAATGTGCTCCTCTGCCTCCTACGCCTGGACTGCTACTCCTATCCTGGGGAAGTGGGCGTCCGTAACGTCGATCTCCTCCTCGTCAACCTCACTCTTTGGGTCGACCCAGTCTGGCTCCCATGCGTCCTCGTCGTCCTCTCGCTCCCAACCCTTGTCGTCAAACTCGTCCTCGACGCGGTATGGCGCCTGTCCTATAGCCTGGTAGTACTCCGCCAACTGATGGCCGTATATCAGAGGTCGCCCGACATCCTCACTCCACCAGCTCCCCCAGTCGTCTGAGAAGAGCCGCCCGATGCAGATCACGTACTCGGGGCCTGCTCGGAGCTCACGGTCTAGCCAATCCCAAACGCACGGAGACTAGGGTCACTCGTCGTCTATCGAACGGATCAGCTCTATAAGCTGAACCCTCTCGTCACCCCAACGAGGCCCACCGGTCGCGAGAGAATAATAGATGTAGTCGAGGTCGTCAGGCCTTCTCGCCAGGATCTTGAGATCCTGATAGGCTAGGTATGTCTCGACCACTCCACCAATACCTCCAAAGACACTCTCTACTACGAACGTCGGAACTATCGCCCGCAGACTCCGAACGCTGTACGGGAAAAACCCGTCCCGTGCTATCACCAGCTCGCCCGTGATATCAAGAGGAGGGCGTCCGTGAAATAGTGTCAACGGGTCGCTCGAGTCCTCCGCTCGGAAGGCAGCTACCTCATCCCTCAGGTAGCGTAACTCCCTGCTCACCGCGCCACTAGTCCCTGTTGTCGCGAGGCCCACCACGGCCTCCCTAACCGCGCCCGGTCCTAAGTACAAGTAGGCTCTCACTACACCCACTCCTTGCCCAGGCCGGTGCTCTCTGTGCGTCCAAAGCCACACGTCCTCGGACAAAATTATGAACCTCCACGCAAACTGGCCGTCAACGTATCGAATGCTGCGCTCGGGGATCATGAGCTCCACCAGATCCCCTTCTATGAGTTCAGGGGGCTCCAAGTCCCAGTCGATGGTGGCCTCATAGACCTCTACTTGCGCTCGCGGCCACATCCAACTGGCGACTAGAGAGAACGCAGCAAGAGGGATGCGTAGAGAAAGTGAAAGATAGTAGAAGAAGGCTTGTCGATTCTAAGGAAATTTTGGCGGCGCTTCGCCTCCCTTCGTTGGGAGCCCCGATATCACGCTATCAATCTATCTCCTAACTATCCAAAGGTCCCCTATGGTGCTACAGGGCGGAGTCCCGGCTCTAAATAAGGCAACAGACCCTATAGTTGAGTTCCCTCGAATAGAAGGCATGTGCTCTGTTCGAGGGAACGCTGGCCCCGACTACTCCGGTCACCCCTCAGGAGTACAAATGTTACCCTCTATCTAAGTACCAAAATTAGAAGGCCGCAACCTTCTTTCCTCTATTTTTCTAAGCCATTTTAATATTTTTAGGGAATTTTAGTGAATTTAAATTAATAAAAATTACTTTTATCTTCTAGAAACCCACTGGCCCTCGACCACTGCCTAGAGGCATGCAAAGCTTCCCCTAGAGAGTAGTGCGGCAAGTGCGTTTCTCTTTCCGCCAATCGCTAATTATTTATCTTGAATTTTTATTGTATAAATTCCAAATATATAATTTTTAATTAGGGAAGTATTCTTCTTCTACTCCAATTCCCTCCTCCTTTTCCTTCCTAGGGAATTTCCTGTATTTAATTGTATTTAATTTACAAAAATTACGCTTACGTACGATTCACCCTCTTTCTTATTTTACATACCCTCATGTCCCTTGTATATGTCTTTAGGCAAAACTGCTTGACCTCAAGGGTCCCCGAAAAATTCGGCAGCACTTCGCCTCCCCCCGTGGGGATGGGGTGTGGCCGAAGGCCTCAAAATAGCCGCCGAAGCAATATAGCAAAAGGAAAGAAATATCAAAAGAAAATATTAATTTTTAACCGATTTTTGAGTATTTTCTCTAATTATTTCCTAATTAATTTAAAATATTTTACAATTTTTTCTAGAAAATTGGGCAGTATTTCCCCTCCCCCCCGTGGGGATGGGGTTTGGCCGAAGGCCTCAAAATAGCCGCCGAAGGAGTATAGCAAAATGAAAAAAATATCAAAAGAAAATTTTTAACCAAATTTTGAGTATTTTCTCTAATTATTTCCTAATTAATTCAAAATATTTTACAAATTTTTTAGAAAATTGGGCAGTATTTCCCCTCCCCCCGTGGGGATGGGGTTCAGGCTTCCGCCCCTAGCTCAACAACCCGAAAGGAAAGACGTCAGAATTTAAAAATACAATAACACAAAATTTAATTAATCCTTTTCCGTTTTTTTTTTTTTTTAATTAAATATTTTCTTTAATTTAATTTTTCAAAAAGGAAAAAGCCGAAGAATTAAAAAGGCAAAATATTCTCTGTATATTATCCTTCCTCTTCGAGGTTGTTATCCGCCCCAAAACCCTGAATAAGACTTCCCCTAATTAGGGTTTCCCCTAATTAGGGTTTATCTACTAGGGTTTTGGGGGCTTCGCGCGCAACCGCACGCTCCCGTAATTTTCCCGTCAACTTCACTCGAAATTTGCAAAAACTTTGACAGAACACTTTTTCTTAATCCCTTTTATGGTATTTTACACGAAATTTTTAAAGAAATTAAATATTTAATTATTGGTCTACTTCTTTTTTCTTTGCTGTTACTCGCCGTTCTTACCTCTAACCACCTCCGTTTGCCCCATCCAAGGTATCAAAACGACAAGAAAAATAAACTGAGCAGGTTTGGTTCAAAGAGCTATCTCAAGAAAATGTACCAATTTCCCGCAAAAATTAAAAAAGAAAACTGGAAATTCCGAATTAATAATTTGCTTATCGAAGAAAATTCGTTATCTCGAAATCTGACCGTTAGATTTCATCAAGAAACGTCTCATAACGTTCCCCTTGTCGAGACGTCAAACTTTGTCCCCTGCGTTCTTTGCGAGAAAATGCGCGGATTGCGAGATATTTAAAAAAAAACTAATTCAAAAAAATATCAAAAACAGAACTAATCAAGAAAACGAACTAATTAGTATTTGGACTAATCAGCCCGCGCAGCCCCATTGATTGGGGAAGGCAACGGCCTTGGGGGTGCTGCTCCCCTCCCTGGCAACGGCGCCATATTTGTGAGGAAACCCGGGGAGGGGTCGCCCGCAGTTCGCTGAAGCCAAGGGCTACGGCGCCTGTCACTCGCGGCGCCCACTTCCGAGGTCCTCAGCGACCAGCAGGGTTCAAGCTTTGATAGTACGGTTATGAACCCTGTTTCAACTTTCCCGTATTTTCAGCATCCCTACTAGCACACGCAATGCCAGCATTTGGAAGGTCAATTGTCCGACCAGCAAGCTTGACCAACAGCAAGTTAGACAGCCAATGAGTTGTTTTGCATACTCGTGCCCCAGCAGGATTTGGTAACTTGATCGTCAGTTCAGGTAGTTCGTTCTACAGTTAGAACAAAAAAAACCAACGGTCAGCAGCTCGCCCCACAGCAAGCTCGGATGCTCAAATAGCAGACCAGGAAAACTCTCCCAATGATAAGCTCGCGCAATCAAGCTTCAAGATCCCACAAACGGTTAGCTAAAATTTTCCTACACAGAGATCAACGAATTTGAGACGAGCTTCGTTAGCTCTCCGTTGGATTGGCTAGTCCAAACAGTTGCAAATGCGACAATTGGGCAAAGTCGTGAGGCACCTCATCTTCACACTGAACTGCAGAATGGACGAGTTCACGCCCCGTTAAGCATTGCTGTTCCCCTTGGAGAGGTCATACTGCCCTCTATTCCTCTCCCCTCCATCTTCATCTCTCTTTCCCGGTTCTCCTCCCCTCTCACTCTCGCCCATTCACTCTTCCCCRCTCGYTGTTCTTCCTCTCTCTCTCTCAMTGAATCAGAGATGCGGGGGTAGGAACAATTTCGAGCCAAGCAAAGTAATAACTCCGCAGTTGCGCGTGAAATATCGAAGAGACCAGGCATAAGAAATTTTTGAGCCAAATATTCGAATGACTCTGYGGTGGCTCGTCAAATAAAAGATCCGAGAATGTTATAACCTCGAGCCAGACGTTCAAAAGAGTTTACAGTTCCTCGTATGATCCAGGGATCAAGGATGAGACAACTTTGAGCGAAGCGAGCAAACGAGACTGCAGTTGCTCGTCAGACAAAGAGAGGTTTCTACKTTCGGTTTGCCTATCTGACAATGACTCAGCGGACAAATGTAGGGAACAGCAACCTACACACGCRATCCTYTTGACCTTCGGTTTCGGTTTCACCTGTCGGTTCTYGCCCGCTGTTACCAATCAAATCGTGCAGTGATTGGGGTCAAATCSCGCTAGTCTTCATCAAGGAGAACTCAGTCTTGGCTTCCACTTCTCGCCTTTGCCCGATGYYGATCATCTCTTCGTTGCAGCCTTTGTCCCTTTTGATTCCGTCGTGTTTYCGAATAAGTGTCCGTCCTTCACTCGCTCTCGCCCCACGTGTTAGTCCTCGACGGTTCCCTCAACCTTTAGMYGYGCAGGCAGTCTTCCSTTYCCGTCTCTTCASCTCTTTGTTTTCTGTTTTTCTCGCGAGYGTGCGCTAAAACCTCCTTCGCTCGGCTCTAATGGAAGTCTYACCTTGGGCTCGATACTMCRAGAATGCCCTGCGGTCTATTGCTMTGCMCGRCACGCCGCGAAAAGAAGTCTCGCTCAGAGTTCCTTCCTTTCAGCCCCCCATCTAGCTCATCCCGCCATGGCTATCGCGACTCACCTTCTCACGCTCTTTGTGCTTGCTCACTCAAAATACCTGCGCCATCTCCATCTTAGTGAATTTCCACCACCACTCGCTCGCCCAGTCGAGCTCTCGCGACCGTTGCCTGGAAAGGGAATCGCGCGCACGTTGCRTTCTTACTCCGAACTCTTGCCYGTTRCTCATCTGCAGAGTCATCCGCTTACGGTAGTGGTGAGTGGCACCTCGGTAGCTCCCGCCCCGTGCTCCCGTGTTCGGTTCTCTTACTGCGAGTCTCTCTGACGCCCGCACCCCGTCACGTATGTGCAGCGGTCAGCTCGTACGCCGTCCCATTTTCATCCCACCTTGTCATCTCACCTCACGCGCGCGAACGTTGCTTGCGCCGGGCACGCCCCTCACTCCCTCGTCCGATTCTCTCCCAACTATCTTTCGCCAGTAACAGCTGCGAACGCCTTGCCCGCCCGCACCTGCGCTCCGCACACCGTGCACATCCCTCCCTCTTGTCACTCCCCTCACTCCCCGAGTAACCGCCTCAGCGCCCACACGTCTGCCTGTGCTTGCAGTGCTCCGCAACTGCTGTACGTCGGGTACGCCTGGCTTGCGATCCCTCATTCTTGTCTCTCCCCTCACACCCTCAGTAACCGCCCGAATACGGACACTTCTCCCCCGTGCATCCAGTCGCGGGTACACCTTGCTCGCGCCAAGGCAAGACTCCCCTCTTACGTTCCGCCTCTCTCGACATATACTGACCGACCCTCGTCGTTCAGTCCGGCCTGGGTGCTGCAACCGCTTGGGCACTGGTTCTCCGTCGCGCTTGGGCACTGACTCTCCGTCCTGCCTGGAGAGGCGGCTCGCTCGTGTCTTGCACAAAAAAGAACCTCTCGTTTCTCAGATTTACCCCATATCGCCCCACCACCGTAGGCTCAAGTCTCACTTGGTCGTGACCCCGGTATCCAATCTGTACGGCCCGCAATCTCACCAAGCAGGCTAGAAATGCCTGTTCTTGCTACGAGCGACAGCAGCTCGTGCTGGCCTCCCAGAAGATACTGAAATTAACAGAGCTAGCTCCTGACGCGTCAGCTTCGGCCTGCGAAAGTCTGAGTTCCACACTGCTTCGGCTATCCCGCGGCCAGAGGTCCATTTTGAAACCAGCGCGCCGGAAACGAGCCTCCGCAGATCTTGCACCGAATACCATAGGCAAACCAAGGTGCCACAGCCTGTAACAYGCTGATGACGAACCTGTAACAGTCACTCGAGGTTGGTGTAACCYGCACCGAAATTGYCGTGCTCAACCCCGGAATAAACGGATGTCGAGGCCTCGTCGAGCYTGAAGTAAGTCGGTGTCGTGTTATACCRAATYTGAAATCAAGCCTGAAGTAATCCGTCGTGGCGGCGYCGAAGYCGAGTTACACCGCCGTTCCATTCCCGAACYTGACAGTAAATCATGTGAATGTGTCCGAACCTGAAGTAAGCTGCCGTACARGTCCCGTGCCTAAAGATAAATCACCGCARCGGCCRCAATCSTGAARATAAGTCCCYGTAGTGGCCCCATATCTTAAGCAAACTGACGCYGAGCCCATTCCGAACCAGAGGCTCGTCGGATACCATAGGATGCAGCCACTCCGCATCATACCGAACCTCTCAGAATCATGTAACCGTACCGTGCCAAATRYCGTAYWGTCGATCCAAGGTAACACCCCCYCATGYTGTCCATGCGACTCTCGCCCTCAGAACATCCCATCTGCGGTGAAGTTAGTAATCAAGCAACCYAGGGAAAACGACGCAGGGATCCTCRRCCGCCGGCAGTAGTGAATAYTGTYAGAATCGGGGAAAMMGATCAATCCGGGGTTAGAGCCGATGGCGGGTAATCGCAACGAAATTAGGYCGATCTCCCATTAGTCATGGGTTTCCGYCCYCTTTCATCGTTCTTAATCATTCTGCGTTTTYCTTAATTCTATTGTCTGAAATAGTAATTTAACCGTAAATTTCCCAAAATTAAATTCCAAGTGAGTTTAAATAAATGGCCCAATTCCTTTTGTTTCATACCTCTTTGTCCATTGTTAATCTTTTTCTGTGTTTTTAATTTCATTGTCGGTTACATAAAATATCAAGGATATTCCCCCTAGAATTAAATGCCGTGAAAAATAAAGGAATTAAGGGATATTATGTTTTTCCCTTCTCCCCTACTGGTCTTAATCCTTTTTCCCCATCTTTAATTATGGCACTAAGATAGACAAAAATTTGAGGCCTCATTTCGGCCCCGGTCGTATGTTGCAAAAGYGTCGCGGCRAGGTCTRCTCCCGCGATGCCTCCTCGCGGCAGGCCAATCCGGCTCCAGCCCTCTGAACGGCCGGAAATGACGGTCTCTAGATACGCCAAGTGCGCCCACCCATCTCGCTATCTTTGAGGGTTAGTCGTAAGGTTCAGTGTGCCCAAAATTAAGGGTACCCTGAGTTCCCCTAATTTCTGCTGCCCGGTCAAACCAGAGTACCGTCAAAACACGGACTTGCCCTTGAGCCTAAGTCCCAGAACCGCAGATTTCGGGCGGCGCACTGCTTGTGGCCGCCTGACAACGTATCACTGTGATTTTTTAGACGAAACAAATTGTGAAGAATCGAAAAGAGGAAAATAGAAACTGCGAACGCGGAATTATAGTTTCCTTAACCGGATAGCTAAGCATTTCATTGAACATACAATAGAATGAGAGCTATGACCACTAATGACTGCGACCGCTAACGACTTCCACCAATAGATGGACCCTTTTGTTTAAAAAAACTATCCATCCTCTTCCTCATTCTCCATTGAGACACACACTACAACACACACACACACACACACGCAATCAGTTGTCTGTTTGTATTTCTTCTTGTTTTTTTCTAAGTACTTTTTGTAAGTCTGAGTGAGCACCTTAAGAAGTGCTAAACAGTCGGTGATCGGCTGCTTGGAGTGCCTGCAGGACTCTTAGGGGTGGGGGGGCTCGGTCTGTGATGTCTGAGGTGAATATGGTCTATGGGTGATGACAGGCGTCCGTCGGATTGACTCCCTGACTCAGTGGGTGGTGGGAACCAGCATTCTGCGGGGCTCACCCATCATGTGAGTAGGTCATGTGCCGCTTTGCTCCATGTTGGATGTGTACACTGCCTTGTCTGCACTCCGTCGCTGCCTTTCTGCCCCTGCTGCTTGCTTCGTGTGTCGTTCTTTGCAAGCTGCTGTGTTTTCTGTGTGGTGTGGCTGCGGTGCTGGTGTTGCCTTGTGCTTCGCTGCTCTGCTGCCTTGCCTCCCATCCACATGCCGTATCTTTTGTCCTTTGTTGTGTGCCGTGTAGTTTGGCTTCCGTGCTTGTGTTGCCTTGTGCTTCACTGCATGGTTGCCGTGCTTCTCGTCCGTGTGCTGTGTCGTTCCTTGCAGTCGTTTTTGGAGCTGTGCAGTCGGGTTGCTCCAGAAGCGTTGCCTGGTCTTCGCTGAGTTGTTGGCCTGCTGTTGTGTTCCACTTGTGGACAGTCTGCCTTCATGGGTCAAAGGGCTCATGACCCGATCCATCAATACGGAGATTCCACAGATGTTGAGGGTTCAGCCTCCTGACGTGTGAGTGCAACTCTGACAAAAAAAAAAAAAAAACTATCGTAAGTTTCATTATCTTCACAAGTTCATAACTTCATAAATTTATTTTTTTCGCTTTTTCTTTTTCCCAGGACATTTTTTTCTTTTATTTTTTCTTGCTTGCTTGTTGTGGTCTTTTCCCTGCTTTTTCCGATGGTGTGACATGTGCCCTCCCTCGTCCCCCGTGCCATCCAGCCTATGTGTCGCCTTGTTGCTTGTTGCCTGTGTGTTTCGGTTTCAAAACTTTCGATGTCTTTTTCTCCTTTATGGTCTGTTCCCTGTCTTTAGACTCGACTGCACTCAGATGCGTATTCTCCACCTGAGGCGTTGTGATGGTATTGTTATGAACCTGGTTGCTTGTTGTCAGAAGACCAACACTCGCTCACATAGACTTCCAGGTATGCCCATACATACACAGAAAGAAGGGGAGAGGATGGGAGTATCACACCGTACAGTGAGAGATAAACACAGCGGAAGACTTGAGCATGCGACATGACAGAGAACACTGAAAGTGCACTTCACTCCACAGAATCCTCACAACCAGTCACAAAAGAAAGCCGAGTAGATCACATCCAAGAAACAATGAAGCAATGATAGTCCAAAGACTCCAAACCCAGTATCAACACTGTTTATTAAACTCAGAGTCTCGAATTGTCAGGATAACCCCGGAACTATGGTGCGCTGCTCAGAATTGAGCAGCGCTTCACTCCCCAACCCTGAGTAACCGCTATCACTACCCCTGAGTCCCTTAAACATCAAGCGCCACCCAGATACAGCCTCCAGAAGGCAGCGCCACCCTGAAACAAGCCTCTGCGGCCAAGCGCCTCTCAGAGGAAGGAGAAGAAGACCAGCGCCACAGTATCTGATGATGATGAAGTGCCAGATGACTTCCCGGGTGGAAGTCCGCAGCAGCGCCACACACCCTGTAACCCTACTCTGGAAGAGGGTCCCGCAGGGCACCGACTTCTCTCGCCTCCAGCAGACTTCAAATAGCTCGGACCTCTGGCAGCCCCACTTGCTGTCAGAGTACAGCGTCAGTCCCAGCTATGGCTGACACTCCGCAGGCCCAGCTATGGCCGTCTTCTCCAACGCTGAAGCTGTCACCACTTCCAGTTCACGCGTTGCACAGCAGCGATGTACATGGTACCAACTGCCAAAAGCCCTGAACCGATGTCCTCCCCCTATCTATGACCTACACTAGCCTAGACACAACCTAGACCGGACTGACTGGACCGACCGGTACCGTTACAGTTTCGGCCTTTAGGGCCTCTCCCTACCCGGCTATAGGCTATACGACCGTCTATCAGCTTAGGCCCATAGGGCCTGTCTGTCCTAGGGGTAGCCCGGGCCTGCTATTCGCAGTTAGGGTAGCTGTAGGAAATTCTAGTTAGTACGGGCCTATATTTTCCCGAGTTTGCAGATATGTCCCTCTCGAATTTTCCTTACAGGCAGGTCTCTCGGTTAACCCTCAGCCAAACAAAATTGTGAATCTGTCCTACCTATGGTACAGCCTCGACGAGAGAGGCTACAGACCACCAGAACCAGCAAGTCATTGCAGTATGGTGCGTGGTTTCTGCCATGCTGAGCCTCCGCAATGTGTTCACACACATCTGATGCACAAACACGCACACGCACACACACGCACGCGCGCGCGCGCACACACACACACACACACACACACACACACACACACACACACACACACACACACACACACACACAC
>BFEA01000035.1:2506969-2520005 GCA_003427395.1 Chara braunii
AGAGAGAGAGAGAGAGAGAGAGAGAGAGAGAGAGAGAGAGAGAGAGAGAGAGAGAGAGAGACCAGGTATCACTCACACACTCAAAACATCAACTCCACTTGGTATCGCAAGACCGACATGAAAGACATTTGGTCTCCACTTGGCGACCATCAGCAATGGTTTGGCCAGGGGACTAGCAGGGTAGCACTTGACACAGGCATAACAAGACACATGACTTAAATTGCAAAAAGCCCACTCCCAAAGAGTTGAAAAACCAGCAATGTCAGACTTTGTACTACATGATATTGATAACAGTGGAATGGGACTTCCTCTCGCTGATTCTTATCTGCTACTAATTTGTTTGCCGACAATGATTGCCTGGCAACCAATCCCTTGAAGTGGGCACCAACCACTGCCCTCAAGGGTACCTGCGACAAAAATCAATGCAGACCATCACTCATCCACATCAGGCAGAAGACTCTGCAGGCTGCAGGTTCACACCCCATCATAAGCCAGCCAACCATCACGAAACAAAGAAAGGTTTGTCACAGCCAGAAAATACACTGGAGACACACGGCCATCACTAGAGGCACAACATGGCTGTCACAGCCAGAAAATACACTGGAGACACACGGCCGTCACTAGAGGCACAACATGGCTGTCACAGCCAGAAAATACACTGGAGACACACGGCCGTCACCAGAGGCACAACATGACTGCGTAGTGACAGCCCCAACCATTGCCATTCAACCTGACCGGAAAAACCTGCAGCAGGGAGCTAGCGAAGTCAGAGTATATATTGTTGCAGAGAAATGCCCAGTGAACCATAGGCAGAGAGGGAGAAGAGGACAGCAAATGAGGGGTCTTGGCAGACTGTTCTGTTGGAATTCTACCAACTCATCAGAAGGCTGAACCCTCTGTAAGTGATAATCCACCTAGACCCCGGTTGTGGTTAAGCATCAATGACTGCCCGGCAACTAATACCCTGAACTGGGCACCAACCACTGCAAGAGTACGTATCACTCAACCATACCAGACAGAAGACTCTACACATGAAAGGTCCAAACCCCATCATAAGCTGGCATATATTATATGTATATACTATATAATATATATCGTCAATATATTATGTACGACCTTGATGTGTTTAGTAAATGGGTCAGGAACTTGAGCTGCATAATGTTTGTGGGTATGCTGGGATTTTTGGATGAGGAATTCGAGTTCTCGAATGCCAGCTGCCATGTCCACATTGGAAACATTGTTGCAAAAGCCACTGCAAAAGATGTACCCACCATGCTGGTGTGGCTTGCTCAATATCAGCCTTGGCACGACACTAGTTACCAGAAACAGCTTCCATGAGAAGGTGATGCAATGAGTTGTGAATTATGAATTGGGAACCCTGACAAAGATCAACGTAGAATGGCCTAATTGAAGGTGTTGGCAAAAGAGGTAAAAGGGGTTCAGCATGAGAGTCAGAGGGTGTCCGTAAGAGAGGCATGGTGTGAGGTGGATCAGTTGCTGCAGGAACCGACGGAGCAGCAATAGATGCAGCAGCGAAAGAGCTAAGGTATGTGAGGGCAAGGGGGCTGAGGAACAAAGGGATGAGGACCCATTTGTGTCCAATGATGAGGGCGGGAGTGTCGTCATGTAGACGGTAGTCTAGTAAGTGGGACAACTACATTGAAACCAATAGGAAAGGAGAGTTCGAAGTCACCGAACCCAGAAACCCCTGCGGGGTACAGCAGCCCGCCGAAAGAGGGATTGATCAACACCACCTTCATATGTTTGATTAATGGTAGGCCAAACCATGAAATTGAATACTGGTTGCCCACAAACTGTACCATAGAGATGGCGATGGTGAAAGGCAGCAGCAGAGTAATGTGTACACCAGTGCTGTTGCACAGAAGGAGCTGAGGTATGTGGAGGTCAAGGGGACTGAGGAACGAACGGACGTGGACCCATTTGTGTCCAATGATGAGGGCGGGTGTGTAGATGGCAGTCCAGCAGGTGGAAGGTCTGCATTGAAACTGACGAGGTGGAGAGTTTGAACACACCGAACCTAAAAACCCTCATGGGGTACAGCAGCCTGCCGAAAGTGGGCATGATCATCAACACCTTCATCCATATGATCAACAGTAGGATCAATGCATTCCAAGGGCCAAACTGCAAAATTGAATGCTGGTTGCCCACAGATTGTAAAAGAGAGATGGCGATGGTGAAAGGCAGTGGCAGAGTATTGTGTATCCCAATGCTTGATGTGTAGAATGCATCGTCTGTCCAACATAAACACGTCCAGAAGTCGGACTTATCAGCAATGAGACTGCAATTAAGGAATAATCAAGAGCTTGCCTCGATACTTCCTACCCCTCTCGGGATATTTGCTGCTGCTGGCAAGGTAGTTGCTATACCAAGCTTTCCTCTTGGACACACTGTCTGTTTGTTCATGCTCACATGTCAAACTGCCAGACCTCATCGTGTTGATTGGTTTGCACACCTGGCCTTCAGGCAGCCATGAGTGTTTGTGTCAAATTGATGCCACCCTCGCACTGAAGTGGCCTCGACTGTTACTCCTGGTATGACCTTACCCGACTCCTCAAGTGTGAATGTTGTAGAGCTTTTCCACATTGTTCTGCTCTGGTGGATGGCCATATTGTGTCTGTTGAGTACATCATATCTGATGATGGGTTTTGCAACCCTTTTCAAGGAGGCTCTAAGTATCACGTGAATAGGGAAACTGCTGATGTGCTCCAAGCGTTGGCAATCGGACTCAATGAGTACATTGACAATTACAAAACGTTGTTGGCTAGACAATCTCAATCTACTTCTTTCTCATCTCTTTCTCAGAATTAAACACCTGGGTTTCTGCAATCCTCAAAGGCTCACACATTGTCAATTCAATGCATCTTCGTCCTCCGGTCATGTGGGCTAACCACGTTCACTTCGTTCTACACGCCTCCTTGCACCATCTTTAACAATACTTAGCCATTGTTGTTGTGGACAAAACATCGCATAATTTGGCAATCTGCTGCAACAATTGGTACTTTATTTACATTAAAAAAAACGCAACCTTAGGTTCTGGCTCCGACACAAGAGGGGGCGTGAAGACAAGTACATCAAAGATTTCAGGAAGGAACCCGTCAGCCGCAGTGAGAGAAACAATTTTCTTACCCCCCACCTTCGCTCTCCTCACTAAAGAGACCCGTCCTCATCTCCACCCAACCAAGTCCCGGACCACAACCCCCCCCAACCAAGTCCCCGCCCTACTAACCTACGTCAATCCCGTTCCCACACTACCCATTCCCTCTTTACAACTCCCACACAAGCCCTGTCCCACTTGTCGCTCCTTGATGTCCCACCCAGCTCCCTCATCTCCAAGCTCCTCCCCACTGTCCATAATAGAGAACTACTATCCATTTTACAACCCCAGACCCACTCCTCCTCCCTCCTCCACCCTCCCCCGATAGTCGGAGTTGATAACTCCCACCCCGCCCGCTGCTAGAACATCAAGCTTCCTCTCGCGGGCTCTTGCCCCCTTTCCTCCGCCAGCCTCCCCCTTCCCCCCCACCATCCAAACACTATCCGCTCTCAGCCCCCCGCCTTTGTTCTCCCTTTGTCTCCCTCCCTCCCCTCCCATTCTTCCCATATACCCATCTAAGACGCTTCCACCACAATCTCTCTTCACCTCGCCATCATTCTCCCCCACTTCAAAGCCAGCTTCTCTCCTTAGTCGCTTTCCTCTCTCCTATCCCCCACCCCACAACTCTCACTTCCACAACGACTCCTACGGAAGGCAACATTTTCCGTCCCAAACTCCACGTACTTCAACCCTCGTACCACCCACCTCGCCAATCCATCTTCTCACCTCAGTCCTTCCTACCCAATCATTGCCTCACCTCTTCACTCAGCAGCCTCCCTGTCACCCCCCACTTCCCCCTGGCCACATTCCTCCTTCATAACCCGCCATAGCCCCAGCTCCCATCTCTTCTCCACTCCCCCACCGCCCACATCCATAGCGATCTATTGCCTCTCTACCCGTAGCACACACTGTCAAACAACCTATCGACCCGTAGACATTAAATCGACATTACATACACAACTAAAAAAAAAAAAAAAAAAAAAAAAAAAAAACCAACGTCAACATGTATACTAGGGTATCAGTGCCCTCCCATCCCTCTTCCTCAACCTCCCTCCTGCTCACTCTCTTCTCAGCTCCCAGCCCACTCACCGCAATTCCCCCCTCCCCTTTCCTTCCCCTCTGATTCACACCCCTGCTTTCCTCCCCTACTGCCTGCACCAACACTTCACCCACCCCTTTCTCCAACCTGCCCCCTGCTCACTCTTGTCACAGCTCACAGCCCACATTCCCCCCCTACCCCCCCCTTCTGGTTCATCCCTCTACTACCTTCGCCTACTGCTCGCATCTCTGTTGGGCACAGGCCATCCAAGCTGCAGAGGGTGAATAGGATAGGCCTGGCAGACGAGGTGCAAGCTGCATTATGAAGAGGAATAGAGTAGCTTCAGAGGTGAGTTCAAGAAGCTAACTTAGGCAGGGGTGAGGGGAGGTACATTCTTCCAAACGGAATTTGTCAATGCAGCCCTCTCGGATCTCTCAACCATAATGGGGAGAAGTGTTGGAGTGTGTAAATTGACTTGCCGGTGGAATAGGAACCGGACTGATGCTCCTCGGAATGGATAAGGTTCTTTTTTTTTTTTTTTTTAAGCGGTGGGGAGACGAACAGCAAATAGAATTGTAACAGGATAGAAAAAGAGAGATTAGACTAGGTAAGGTTCGAGTGGATTGTAGCAACTACCAGCAAATCACTAATGAAAGCTCGAGGAGTTGATAAAAAAATCAGGCAGTGTGGCATGACTGAGAGGAGCACTCTATAGACCAAGGAGAATGCACAGTTTAAAATTTGTATTCAGAAAAAGCAGGGTTAGAGCAGTGGTAAATTCGCTGTCTCAGGATCTCTCGATCATAATGCAGAAAAAGATGGATTGCCTGGACCCGGTATCCAGCCTCAAGTGGTGTTAAAAAAAAAAGGAACACATAGCAGAAGACCTATTTACCAGTTATAGAAGCTAAGATCGGTGGACTTGGGCAGAAACCTCTTCTTTCCCTCAAAAACAGGCTCTAAGCTCTCCACTTTGAGTCGGTGTCCATAGTCTATGTAGCCAGAAACCTGTGCAACATCAGAGACAACAGATTAGGGACTCTCTGAAGAAGCCACAAGTGCTATGGATGACTTGGAATAGTGCGTCAATTTTCATCATTCAACGCAAACGTTGTGCTGCGGCTGCTGCCAAACAATGTGACGGCCTCAAGGAATCACCTGAAGTCACTAGTATGCCTACTATATTTTCCACTTATTTTTCCTGCCAGCTTACGCTACGGCGCTTGCCATGCCATTTGCACAGCACTAAGAGGTGGCAAAAGTTGCTTCGCTTGTAGTCTCTGAGGCTCCTCATCGATCAAACTATGGCGAGCCTGCTGATAGGTGGATTTACTCAGTTTGTGGGGCTCTCTACTAGGACAAATGATACAAAACAAACCTACAAAACTTAAACTGTGAAGCAAAACTACTAACAAAACCACAAAACTCAAGTCCTTGTTTCTGCTTGCTTGATGTCATGCTTCCCTTTCCCCCCCTCCCCTTTGATTCCTGCCTCCCTCCCTGCACATCTCCCTCCTTCTCTCCTTCCCTCCTTCCCTCCTTCCCTCCTTCCCTCCATCGCTCCCTCGCTCCCTCGCTCCCTCGCTCCCTCCCTGCCTCCCTGCCTCCCTCCCTCCCTCCCTCACTCACTCACTCACTCACTCACTCACTTACTCATTCAATCTCTCCCTTCACCTCCCCTTCCTCCCTGGCCTCCCACGCTGCTCTTCTTGATCTATGATACAATCGACTTGTGGGTAGCAGCATGGCAGGTTACCTCAATGCTAAACACTTTAAATAATAACATCAAATTTTGTCATTTGAGGCTCAATGTGCAGCTTGTAATGAACCCAGTCTGGCAGATACTCAGAAGTCGTCAAACATCAGTAGTCTCATTATCTGCATCAAAGTCTCCAAATCGTGAAGTGATATCTCAAACAGTATCTCATTACCATCACAAGAAGAGAGTAGAGTGGGGGAACAGACAACGGAGAAGATGAAAGATCACACAGTAATCCCTTCTGACCCCTCTCCTTCTCCGGGCTTCTTTCCTCTCCTCGTCAACAATGATAATAAGTTTATTCCTGATCACACACAATAGTGCCACGTGGCACTTTACCTCATGAAGATCATGACGACATAGCAGATTCCCGTGACGACGTAAACCTCAGGTGAGTACCCGACCTCCTTCATCCACAGATCCCGATCTTCCTCCTCCTCGCAACCAGTCACCTCATGTAGACAGCGTGGACAATGCCACGTCAACGGTCGAAACAGGTGGCATGTGCCACATCAGCAATGGAGACCAGAGGTAGCACCTCGTCAGCATGCAATGTAGACCAGAGGTAGTGCCACATCAGCATGCAATGTAGACCAGAGATAGCACCACATCAGCATGCAATGTAGACCAGAGGTAGCGCCACATCAGCACGCAATGTAGACCAGAGGTAGCMCCACATCAGCATGCAATGTAGACCAGAAGTAGCGCCACATCAGCATGCAATGTAGACCAGAGGTAGCGCCACATCAGCATGCCCCCTCAGCAAGCCTGGCGCACAATGCAGAAAGCGCCAGCATGCTGTCTCCACCTCGTGCCGTCGTCCGCATCGCCAATGCACAGCCAGCGTCTAGCCAGCGTCGAGCCAGCACAATGCCAGCATCTAGTCAAAGTCGAGCCAGCGTCAATACAGCATAGCAAGACTGAATGCTTGACTCACTCGAGGCAAGCCTTAAGTAACAGTTGTCGAGGCTGTCTGGCCTCGGTTGCTTTTCCCACAGTCGTCCAGATTGACTCACAGCTGAGGGCCCGGATTGTACAGTTACAGACTTCTCCCTTGGACCTGATGCTGTCTGGGTACCTGCACACAGACACGTGTGTGTGCTTGACCTGTGGCCTGGGCTAGGTACCTTTGGACTTTGACTGTTGGATTCCCGACAGTTGACCAAAGTCAAATGTCACATGTCCAGGCCCTGAGTCTTTGTTTGGGGTCCTTTTTGCCCCCGTTTCGGCCTGGGCTGAGGGCGGCCGAGTTGGCCCTGAGTCTTTCCACGAGACAAGTGACATGGGTTATTGCAAGCTCATAACCAGTCCCGATAGATCATGCTCCATGAGGCCTGAAAGCAAAGATTACCATCACAAGTAGACTGTAGACATTCGGAGGATCAAGAGGAATCAGGCCTGACAGCTTATGCTCAGCAGCCTATAGGAGAAATTTAGTTTTGGCCCTTTTGGGTCCTTTTTTTTTTTTTTTTTTCCCAGGTCAACAAGCATCTGTCATCACGTGGTCCACACACAGACAGGCGTTGCAAGCTCAGCAGCCCCCCCTGATAGTGTTGCAGGCACTCCAAACAGACAGGAGTTGATGATTCGGCGCATCTGAGAGGTGCTCACTTAGACAAAAAAGAAAGAGGGAAAGTAAGACAGAAGCCGGAAATAAGTTATACACACATGATTGTGTTCATGTATGTGGGCATGCACTTGTGTGTGTGTGGATGAATGTGTGTGTGGGTGTGTGTGTCTGTGTGAGTCTGTGTGTGGGTGTGTGTGGGTGTGTGTGGATGCATGTGTATGGGTGTGTCTTTGCATGTGTTGGGGGGGCGGGGGGGGAGGAGATGGGGAGGAGGTCCTGTGGAAAGAGGCCTTTTGCCTCGCTGCCTTGTGCCTTGTGCAGTGTTTCCTCACTGCCGTCGTGCCTGCCCCTGCCTGGCTGCCTCATTGGATCGCTCGTTGCTGCCTTGTACCCTGCTGCTCATAGTGTCGCCCTGCTGCTTGCCTTGTTCTTTTTTGCCCACCCACCTGTCCGTGCCCTCTAGCATATATGCCTTGTTGCTGCTTGTTGTCCAGTGCCTTGTCACCTTGCCCTTGTCTTGCAGCTTGTGACATCACCTGCTGGCCATCCACTTACAACAGGGGCTAAAGGAGTTCTTGACTAGAAATGTCAAAAATATGGGGATTTTGCCGATTGTTGAGTGTCCAGCTTCCTAATGAGTCCGTGGAAGTCCCATGAAAGAGTCCGTCATTAATAGTCTCATTATCCTTTTTCAGTCTTGCACTTGTACTTTTCCTGTCTTGCCCTCTTCCTTCGGGTCTGCTATAGCAAAATTTGGGTGTACGACTTCGAGGATTGTCTTCTGACTTGACACACTCAGATGCTTGGTTTCCTCCTGAGGTGTTGTGATGATATGGTGCATGATCTCCCTGCTGAGGATAAACTTGCATGCACACCCAAGCACCCAACCATGTACAACCACCCACCCACCCACCCACACACACACACAAGCATCCTTTTGTTTCATGTTTCTTACCGAGTATGTTCTTTACATGATCCACTATGTGTGCACTGTGCTCCTTTCCACGACACTGTGTTCTCCAACTTCTCCTCCATTCGCCACTGCAGTAAGACACATTGAGATGTGCCACAGTTCCTGTTTATTCAAAGTGCCTGCAACACTATTAGGGGGACTGTTGTGCTCAGGATGCCCGTGCCTCCGTGTTCCCTGGTGTTGACTGATATTCAAAGCGACTCCCTCACTCTTGCTGTTGGCGTGGACCTACAGTCTGCAGGTTCCTACTCGTTGCATAATTAGGCGACAGTCCACCTTGGTTCGTGCTGTATGTGTGGACTTCCTGCCAGACCTAGCCTGCTGCTTGGTGCCCTCTCCACCTATCTTGCAGAGTCTTCCTGCCCTATTTTTTGCTTGGTTTTGCTGCTTCCCTGCAGAGTTCTACTTGTCATGTAAGTAGGTGATAGTTCACTTCGGGTGCATGCTGTATGTGTGGACTTCCCTGTCAGTGCTTCCCTGTTACTTGGTGCTGCAATGACTTGCTGATTTCTGCTGCCGAGCTTGACTGCGAGGCTGTACACTAACCCATAGGTTAGATTCGTAATTTTGTTTGGCTGAGGGCTAACCCAGAGACCTGCCTGTAAGGAAATTCGTGAGGGACAGATCTGCAAATCCGGGAAAATACAGGCCCGGTACTAACCGAATTCCTACAGCTACCCTAACTGCCGATAGCAGGCCCGGGCTACCCCTAGGACAGACAGGCCCTAAGTGGCCTATACTGCTAGACGGTCCTATAGCCTATAGCCGGGTCCCGTAGAGGCTGGAAGGCCGAAACAGCAACGGTATCGGTCGGTCAGTCAGTCCGGTCTAGGTCTAGGGTAGGTTAGCGCGTCTATAAATAGTTTGGGAAAATCGGTTCAGGGCTTTTGGCAATTCATTTTCGCGTGACCTCGTTCGTGGCCAACCAAGTGTTGCAGCGCTRAAAGTCTACAGCGGCACCTGAGACTTCAGCTACGTGAGGCAGCCATAGCCAGCCTTGGAGAGACRRCCATAGCTGGGGCCAGTCTCAGCGCATCTACCCTCTGGGGGTATCTGCGTCAGGCAGGGCTATACTGAGGCTCTTCGTTGGGTACRTGTGGGCGCTGCTGCTACGGTAGCAGCTAGGCAGCCATAGCTGCCTTCTTCTTCGTCARAGTGACTCATCGGCACTGAGGACTACATCGCAGTTCATGATCTTCATCTGGGTGGATGGCGCTGGCCTCTGGGAGGCTGTTTCAGTGTAGCGCTGGACTMTGAGARTGGAGAAGTGGGTGTGTGTGTGATTCTGGAATGGCGAGACACTGGGTTAAACTCTGTATCGATAATTGGGGTTAATTGCGTTGAGTTGGCTCATCATCAGTGTTATATTTCCGATTGTGATCTTCGCAGTGTCATCTTGTGATTGGTTGTTGGGAGTTTGTCAGAGAGAGAGAAACACTGTGTGTATTCTCCCCATCTGTGCATGGTTGCTATTCCGCTGCTTATCTCTGGTCTGTGTACAGTTTGGACTCTGTCTCTCCTCCCCTTTGTCTTGTGCATGTATGGGCATGTGTGAGATACCTTGTGTGTGAGTGGCAAGAAAATTGTCAGGCAACCAAGTTCATAACAGTTGGTATCGGAGCGGAGATTGGACTTGGAGCACTGAGGGTTGAGCGCAACAGAGGCACCTGCTCCATGTTGAAGCTTCATCTCCAGTGAAGATATAGAGAGAGGAGCAAGTATACGAGCGGTGAATCCAGAGATTCAGTGTGTGATTGATCAGGCGCCCTGAGCCTGTCTGAGTGCCTGACAAGATTTGGCGAGAACAGGGGTATTTCGCCATCCACCCTTCTGAGCCCAGTTGAGGACTGAGTCCAGGGTGGCGAATTACACCCTAATCCAGTGATACCTGGGTGGCGGCATCAAACCCAGTATAGCGCTGAGGGAGAATTGATCGCAGGATCAATCTCTTGCTGAATTAGGCCTATTCAGGGCTAAATTTAGCACCAGCGGCTTACCTCTGCAGTGGCGAGATATCTTCAGGAGAGTTTTCCATCGCCATTGAGCCAGATTCAGTGAATCTGATCGTGGGGCTTGAATCGCCACAGGGTACTGAGCAAGATCAACAAGTTTCAGGAGATTCTGCTCGTGGAGATCAGTGGAGGAGTGTCTGCAAGCAAGTGGCGAGATCAGGGTTCTATCAGCCATAGCCAGAACTTCATCATCCACTGGGGCAAACACTTCAAGTGAGTGTGTTCCGTGTAAATCCCTGAGTAGCGATYAGTTTAGGATCAGTAGAGTCTGAATTGATGGTCTGTCTGTCAGTAGGGTCTCAATTTTGAAATTGTCAGACTGCAAGACAGCCATAGCCATCTTCTTCCTCCCTACCCTGACCCATATCTCACCATCTGTTGACCCTTTCTGACTCAAATTTGCTCTGGGACTGTATGATAGTATTGCGCTGCACCCTGTATGATCATTCTGTGACTTCTGTACAGAAAAAGTAGTGATACAGTGAATCTTAGTTTTGCGCTGAGTCTATTTTTAGTCTGTGCTGCCTAGGGTCAGTCAGAACTTAGATTCTGTCAGTCAGAATTCAAGTCTGTTAGTCTGGGGTGAATCGCAATTCAGTATTTGTCAGTTGCGCTAAAGCGCTGGCCCAAAATTAGTGAAATTGAGTAGTTACAGGGAAATACTGAAAATCGCTGTATCAGTGGGTATTTTTGTTGATGTCAACACTGGCGAAATTTGAGTTTGGGGCTGTTAGGGTCTAGTCTACTGCATCGCTACTACTTGGTGCTCGGTTTTAGTGAGTTCTTGCCTGTATCTGTCTCTCCCATTGACTGTCCTTGTTTTTTGATGGGCTCTGGAATGTTAGTGATCCCTGGAATGCACTGAAAGTGTCTGTTTCAACTTCAGTGATGGTTCAGTGTCAGGTATAGGAAATCGTTAGTGAATGATTTTACTGGACTTTCAGTCTGTCTGATTACTGACCCCAGTGATTGTATTCTAACCCTAACCGCTTGTGCCTATTAACCCACCTTACCCTGTGAATTGATGCTGCAGCGATTTCTGAGTGTCTGAGTGGATTGTAAATCGTTGCACCTCTTGTTGTCTAACCTGTTGTTAATTGTTTCTGAAAGGGAAAATGACTAACACTGCTAAATCGGGTGAGGGGCAGGTAGAAGTTGTGGTCGAGGAGGAAGGGAAACCTTCCCCCTCTACTCCTCTCCCTCCTCCTCTCACCCCTGCGCAGCGACGAAAGAGAGAAATTGAGGAAAAGTTGCGAGAGCAACAGGCGCTACTCGCAGAGGCTGAGAGACAAGAGGCAGCTGAATTGGAAGCTGCAACAGATGCCTCCCGCAAAAAGTTTATGCTGCAGCAAGCTGAGAAGACTGTTTCAGAAGCGGCCTTTGCACATGCAGGGTGTGAAACAACTTCTGATTCAGGATCCCCGCCTGGTACACCGCCATATGGGACTGCATCAACTGCTGTTTCAGATGTTGCAGCGGCCATGCAGCAGTTGCAGACTGCGCTGGGAGCCTTCCAGAAGGCCGGGTCTTCCTCCAGCACAGCCTCCAGCAGCCAGGGGAAGAGCAAGGGACGTCGCTCTTCTACCCCTGCCCGACGCCCTAACCTGCCACGCGACGTCTGTTTTCCAACAGACCCCCTGAATCCCAACACTCTCCCCTGGCATGATTTGAAAATCTAGGAGGGAGTGTGGAGAAAAAGGAAAGAGAGAGGGGTCTGTTTGAGGTGTGAGGGGCAGCACTTTCTCAAGATTGTCCCTACATGCCAAGTCCAGCTCAGTCAAAAAACTAAAGCTGACCCTGGAGACTGCAGTTCCCTCCAGTGCTGCTTGTGTACCTGCTGATGTCAGTGCGCCTGCAGCAGCTTCAGTTGAGACTTCTCTTGACCATCCCAGTGTGGGGACTGCGCGGGCAGCATCCTTCTGTTATGAGGATCCTGACCCGGATCAGGAACCGGAGCAGTCTGAGCTTCAGGCTATTGCTGCATTTTTCTTTCATATGAAAGAACAAAGGCGAAGCAAATCTGATCTCATCCTACTTCGGCCCCTGATCAACCACAGCCGGATCAAGGGGCTGCTGGACTGTGGAGCCACTAGGAACTCCATGTCCCCCAGTGCAGTCAAGAAACTGCATCTGGGCATGAAATTTGTGCAGCTGCAGCAACCGCTGCAGGTTAGGATAGGTGACTCCACTGTACTAACCATCAGGGAGAAGGTCAGGGGTATCCCTGTTACCTTCGACAGCGCTGGAGAAGTCAGACATACTCTGAACTTCTACATCTTCCCTGATTTGCCCTTTGATCTGGTGTTCTCCATGCAGTGGTTGAAAGCAGTCAACCCAAGGATCGATTGGCAGATCCCCAAGGTTGAGCTGCCTAACAGCAAGGGGGTGTATCAGCCATGCATGATTGCAGCTGAACACCACCCTAAGTCTTCATGCTTCTGCCTGAGAGCGAGGGAGTTTTACGCTCTCCCTCGCCAGTATGACCATGAGCGTCTGTTCCTAGCTCTGGTCAAGCAAACAGACGCTCCCACTGTTGTCTGTCCTCCTGAGATACAGCAGGTAGTTGAC
>BFEA01000035.1:2520330-2543517 GCA_003427395.1 Chara braunii
CAGATTGAGATGGCAAAGGAGGATGTCTACAAGACAGCCTTCAAGACCAAATATGGTACTTACGAGTATCTGGTCATGCCATTCGGACTTTGCAATGCACCTGGCACATTCCAGACAGAGATGCACCGCATCTTCAGGCCTTACCTGGATAAGTTTATGGTTGTCTACCTAGATGATATCCTGGTATTCAGCAAAACTACCAGGGAACATGCGGAGCACCTGGCTCTCGTTCTTCAGTCGTTACGTGACCGCCACTATAAGATTAACAAATAAAAGTCCTCTTTTGGGCTTCCCTCTGTTATCTATCTGGGTCATGTAATCCTGGAGATGGTCTGGCTCCTGAAGCAGCCAAAATTGTTGCTATTCAGGACTGGCCACAACCTCAAACAGTGAGAGATGTTCGGTCCTTCTTGGGTCTGGCCTCATACTACTGAAAGTTCGTCAGGAACTTTTATGCCGTGGCTGCACCCCTGAATAACCTCACAAAGAAAAACACTCCCTTTCTTTGGTCCCTTCACTGTCAGATGGCCTTCGCACGACTCATACAGACCTTGACTCGTGCCCCTGTATTGAAGCTACCTGACCCCACTTTGCCTTTTGTCCTGACTACTGACGCCAGTTAGTATGGCATTGGGGCAGTGCTTCAACATGATAATGGGAATGGTCTACGTCTCGTGGAGTACATGAGCAAGAAGATCAAAACCCAAAAGCTTCAGGACTCCACCTACGAGAAAGAGCTGTATGCTCTTGTCAGTGCCCTAAAGCATTGGAAGCACTTTTTCCTGCGAAGACACTTCAAGATCTTCTCAGATCATTCCACCCTGCAGTGGTTGAAGTTCCAGGGAGAGTTAAAAGACAAGCTGACACGATACATTCAGTTCATTGACATGTTTGACTTTGAACTGAAGCATAAGAAGGGCTGCTACAATAAGGTAGTTGATGCCCTCTCTCGTAGGCGTGACTCTTTTGCATTGATCTCCTCGACTCACTCCTTTGGAGAGGAGACCCGTCAGACCATTGCTCGCTTACTACCTCAAGACCCGACTTATGGACCCATTGTCAGGAACTTGCAAGCTGATCCTAATTCTGAACCTGGTTATGCGATGAGTTCAGATCTGCTGTATACCTACAACAGAGGGGAGGAGCGCTTATGCATTCCTGAGGACCGGCAACTTAGGACATTGCTGACGTTAGAATGCCATGATGCGCGTGGACACTTTGGGTTCCTAAAGTCGTATGCAGCCTTGTCGCAACGCTTCTTCTGGAAGGAGATGCGGAGTGAGATGCTACGCTATGTGGAAACCTGTGAGCTATGTCAGAGGAACAAGGTTCAGCGGAAACCTCCTCTAGGACTGCTCAAACCCCTACCCATATCTGATGGTCCTGCTCAGTCTGTGTCCATTGACTTCACAGATTTAGGCAAGACCACCCCTCGTGGCATGCGTCAGGTTATGGTCTGCGTGGACAGGTTCTCCAAATACGCAGAGTTCATCACCTTACCAGAGGTGGCGAGGGTCCCGGCTGTGAGAGCAGCCTTTTCTGAGAGGTGGGTCACTCACCATGGGCCGCCCACTTCCATAGTCAGTGATCGAGATCCCCGATTTTGCAGCGAAGAGTGGCAGTCCTACTGCAAGGACTATCTGCACTCTCTCGTGGACATGACTTCTGGTCGACATCCTGAAGCCAATGGTCAGGCTGAAGTGATGAACCAAGTCCTGTTCCAGCTATTACATCATGTCATTTTGCCAGATCAACAGGACTGGGATCTCCATCTGGCTCGTGCACAACTTATGCATAATATGTCTATCCATTCCTCGACTGGGTTCAGTCCTTATCGATTACACTGGGGACGTGAGCCACGTCAGCCTCTCGATGATATCATCGACAAGGCTAAGACAGATCTGACACCAGGCACAACAGAGTTCACCAGACGCTATCGTCTTGATGTGGAAAGAGCGCGAGCGAACTTGTTCAAAGCCCAGAAGGCCATGATTGAACAAGCTAACCGCCATCGCAGACCTTCCCCCATTCGCACTGGTGAATATGTCTGGGTAGCCAGTTCAAATTTGTCGAGGGAGGAGGATATTTCTCCCAAGCTGTTGCCTAAGTACTTGGGTCCGTAGCAGGTGTTAGATACAGTAGGGGCTGATCCTTTTGGTCCGTCATACACCATTGACGTCCCTCTGCATCTATGTACCTATCCGGTCTTCCATGCATCTAAGCTGCTTCCCTTCACTCCAGCTGATGCATTCCCTGACCGGCCCCCTCAGTGGGGTCCACCAATCCCTGGTAAGGGATATAATGTGGAGTCCATTGAGGATGAGTGGGGCACTGGCCCCAACCGGCAGTATCTTGTGAAGTTTGCCTTCCAACCTCCGACTGAGAACCGGTGGTATTACAGGAAGGGTCTTCTCAAGACAGCAAAGTCTATTGTGCTGTGGTATGAAGCGGCTCAGAAGGGTAACCTTCGTCGTTCACCTCGCCTGCACCCCTAGCTCGGAGGTCCTCGCTCCCGGGGAGGGTAAGCCTGCAATGACTTGCTGATTTCTGTTGCCGAGCTTGACTGCAAGGCTGTACACTAACCCATAGGTTAGATTCGTAATTTTGTTTGGCTGAGGGCTAACCGAGAGACCTGCCTGTAAGGAAATTCGTGAGGGACAGATCTGCAAATCCGGGAAAATACAAGCCCGGTACTAACCGAATTCCTACAGCTACCCTAACTGCTGATAGCAGGCCCGGGCTACCCCTAGGACAGACAGCCCCTAAGTGGCCTATACTGCTAGACGGTCCTATAGCCTATAGTCGGGTCCGGTAGAGGCCGGAAGGCTGAAACAGCAATGGTACCGTTCGGTCAGTCAGTCCGGTCTAGGTCTAGGGTAGGTTAGCGCGTCTATAAATAGTTTGGGAAAATCGGTTCAGGGCTTTTGGCAATTCATTTTCGCGTGACCKCGTTCGTGGCCAACCAAGTGTTGCAGCGCTRAAAGTCTACAGCGGCACCTGAGACTTCAGCTACGTGAGGCAGCCATAGCCAGCCTTGGAGAGACRRCCATAGCTGGGGCCAGTCTCAGCGCATCTACCCTCTGGGGGTATCTGCGTCAGGCAGGGCTATACTGAGGCTCTTCGTTGGGTACRTGTGGGCGCTGCTGCTACGGTAGCAGCTAGGCAGCCATAGCTGCCTTCTTCTTCGTCARAGTGACTCATCGGCACTGAGGACTACATCGCAGTTCATGATCTTCATCTGGGTGGATGGCGCTGGCCTCTGGGAGGCTGTTTCAGTGTAGCGCTGGACTMTGAGARTGGAGAAGTGGGTGTGTGTGTGATTCTGGAATGGCGAGACACTGGGTTAAACTCTGTATCGATAATTGGGGTTAATTGCGTTGAGTTGGCTCATCATCAGTGTTATATTTCCGATTGTGATCTTCGCAGTGTCATCTTGTGATTGGTTGTTGGGAGTTTGTCAGAGAGAGAGAAACACTGTGTGTATTCTCCCCATCTGTGCATGGTTGCTATTCCGCTGCTTATCTCTGGTCTGTGTACAGTTTGGACTCTGTCTCTCCTCCCCTTTGTCTTGTGCATGTATGGGCATGTGTGAGATACCTTGTGTGTGAGTGGCGAGAAAATTGCCAGACAACCAAGTTCATGGTGCCCTCTCCACTTGTCTTGCAGAGCCTCCCTGCCCCGCTGCTTGGTTTCGCTGCTTCCCTGCTCATTTTCCTTCCTTGCCCCACTTCCCCTCAACCTGGTTGCCTGTCGCGCGGATGCGTGCTTGGGTGTCATGCTGCTTGCCTGCCTGTTTTTTGAACCGTGTGCCTGGCTGTTACTTGGCTTTTGCTCCTCTATTGCTTGCCGTCTGCTCACCTGTCTACCGTTTGCTTTACTGCTGTCTGCTTTGTCTTGCTGGTTGTTTTCGCACCTGCCTGGCTCTCCACTCGCAACAAGGGTCAAAGTAGATTATGACTCAAAGCTTTCAAAACATCAATATGGCGATTCCGCAACTGTCATCAAAGTAGATTATGACTCAAAGTAGGCGAGAGCCCGACGGAACAGTCTCTCATTACCCCTTTCTCTCATGTTCCATTGTTTTCTTTTCCGGGTTTTCCCTACATTTTGGTCTTGTCTATGTTTTCCTTCTGACCCTGCTTGCTTGGACTCCTTGTCCTTTTTTTTCGTTCTTTTTTTTTCTTTCAATAATGAAACAGGGCTCCTTTATAAGTGTGGAGTGCAGCACATGCCGCAAGGAAAATGAGCGATAGCGAATTCCAGAAACCAAGCACTATCATACACATGAAACCAGATAGTCGTGACCTCGAACCAAAAGCAGAATTGCAACTCGAGTTCCACCAAATAAGAGCACATCAAAAGCTCACAAGTGACAATGTTGGAATAGTCTCATCATCATCAACAATGAACCAATGTCGACTTCCTATCTGGCACTCAGCGCCCAGACTACGAATGGCAGATCCTATCTAGCCTATCTACAATGCCGCTGGTGACGTCAACAGCTCCCCGAAGTACGAGCAGATCTCGGCCAATGCCGTTCGCCTCAAGCACCAGGTATGTCTCACGCATCACTCACAAACCCAATCCCCCACACAGATGCCACGTGCACCCAAGGACCACCATGCGCCCCATCCAGCACCTCACAGGCCAGCTCGGCTATGGCTGCCTGCGTGGACCTTAATCGCCCGTGAGCGCGTGGGCGCTTGCCAGTTGATAGCGCAGCAACGCTTGCGCAGCACGTAGCAAGTGCCCCAATGCCGAATGCGGGGGCAGGCTCTTTCCTATATGGAAATGGCCTGCCTGCTGCTTGCTGGCTGACTGTGCTGGGCCCCTGCCCAGAAGCTTCCGGTAAGCCCCAAGTGGCTGAGCCCCGGTCCAAGGGAATCAGACACAGGGCCTGGGGTGGTTACCTGTGCCCAACTGCCAGCGGCCTGTGTGCAGTCCATGCCCCGTGTCTAGCCCAGGGCCTGCCATTTGAGAAAGGCAGGCAGGGCCTGGGTTCTCTCAACCAACTGGCGCTGCGCAACTGCCTGAGTTTCCCAGTATCGTGGAAAGCCCACAATAGGCCTCTCGTCCTTGGGCAGGCCTGCCTTCACTTAGGGCGGCCGATATTGCTGAAAACAGAGCCCAGTAGGGCTCATCGAGGCCTTGAGCCTCGCATTCCCTCCTCCATACTTCGACAGTCCTCTGAGAAGTTCAATTACTCAATCTGGCGCTTTCCTTTCTGCAGTGACTTCTCATAGTGAGCGACAGCCTGTGGAGCGGTCTGCATCAGTTCCCCCTGGGTAAACCATGTGTCCTCTTTAGGATCAGTTTGATGTCTGAACCGAACGCGATATTGCAGCTTCGGCTTAGGAGGACGTCCCCTGCCTCTTGGTCTTAAAACTGGCATTTCGCCATAGTCCACGATGTCGGCGATGTCGACCTCTCCGTCCATGATTGGGGGCAGCATTGAGCGACGAGAGGGAAACTGATCAGTTTCCTTGGAGGGTGCGAGCTTAGAGGCGTGAAAAACAGGGTAGGCGCGGAGGTGACCAGGGATTCGAATTACATACGATGGCCCGTCCATATCATCCCCGACAACATCTAGAACCTCCAATGACCCGAAGTACTATGGCATGAGCTTGCGGGAGATTCCATGTTCCTGCCCCAGTTCTGAGGCTTTGACCCAGATTCTATTCCGTTACCTGGAACGTAGATGGGCGGCAATGCTTGTTCTCAGACTCTATCATTGCAGCCTGCGCTTTATGCATGTGTTCTACAACTTGCTGCATCATACGTTCATATCGGATAGGCGAATTCTAAGGTGCCAGGTGCTCAGGCAATAGAAAGTCTGGGGGCAATCGGCTGGTTCTCAGGTAATAGAAAGTCTGGGGGCAGTCTTGGCGTGAAGGTCAGTAGCAGACTGTTAGGGCTAACCCCTGTTGCGCTGCGCACAGCCTTGTTGTACAGCCTGGCGATGAGAGCAAGTTTCTCATCCCAGTCCACCTGGTTAGGATTGATATAGTGCCTCAGCAGGTGTTGTACAACGCGGTTCAGCTGCTCTGCTTGTCCGTTTGCCTCTGGGTGGTTCTCAAAAGTCATCTGCAGCTGTGTCCGCGGCTCTGCAGCTGCGGCTTTCCACAATTCACTGGTAAATCGCACATCACGGTCACTAACTATAGACTTTGGCAGTCCAAAATCCCTGACCCAGTTTTCTTTAAACAGCTTAATCACGTACTCGGTTTTGCCTGTTTCGGGCAGTGTGATTAACCTAGCATACTTACTAAACCTATCCACAATGACATAGACGTATCGCATCCCGCTCTTGCTGGTGACCAGCATGTCCATGAAGTCCATGGCCAGGCTCTCACCAGGCCTTTCCGGTATCGGAAGGAGCTTGAGAAGCCCAAGAGGGGCCTGTGTACGTGGCGTGTCCCTCTGACATACCTGACAAGTCTCCATGTACAGCTTGGCGTCTCTCATCATCGTGGGCCACCAGAACTGCTGCTGCAGGTTGGTTGCAGTCTTCTTATAGCCAAAATGTCCGGTGGCGTCATGACACTCTCCTAAAAATAAACTACGCAAAGACTCCCGATTAGGCACACACAAACGTTTATTCCCGACCTTCTCAAGGAACAGCAGGACATTGACCATTACAAACTCGTCAGAAGTTACTTTGTCCTTCGCTTCGAGCCTGCGTATGATCTCTGACATAGACGGATCCTCGCGATAGGCTACCACCAGGGACCGAGTAACATCGTCCGAAAGCCCGAACTCAGTGATCAACGCATCCAGGAAGTCCGGCCTACGTGACAGCGCATCTACAACTTTGTTATACTCTCCTTTGATGTACTGGGGTTCGAAGTCATACTGCTCAATGACTTCGATCCAGCGTTTCAGCGCATCGGAGAGCACCGACTGGGTTCTCATCCACTTTAGGGTTTGATGATCAGTCATGACGTAGAAGAACCTCCCAAGGAGGGAGTGTCTCCAGTGGGTTAGCGCCTTATAGATCACATAGAGCTCCTTCTCATAGGTGGACTTAGCCAACTTCTGAGAGGGCATCTTTTTGGACATGTACTCGACCGACCTCAACTTTGGCCCCTCTTGCTGCGCAAGCACGATACCAATGCCATATTGGCTGGCATTCGTGATTACTATAAATGGCTTGTCAAGATCAGGAAGTTTCAAGACCTCATGGTGTGTTAAGGAGTGCTTCAGATGTCTGAAAGCAGCCTCACACCTGTCTTTCCACTCCCAAGGGGTGCCAAGGCGTGTCAGGTCCGCCAAAGGGGCGGCCACTATGCTATAGTTGTTTACAAAGTTACGGTAGTAGCCGGTCATCCCTAAGAAGTGCCTCATCTCAATCACAGACTGAAGACGCGGCCAGTCGCGAATGCTGGCTACCTTCGCGTCTTCGGGCTTCAATCCCTCTGCGGAAATCTCGTGACCCAGATACAAGATCCGGGTGCGGCCAAACTCGCATTTTTCCCGGTTAATCTTGAACTGATGCTGCCGAAGGAGACTAAGGACTTTGCCTAGATGGCCAATATGCTCCTCGGCAGTCCTACTAAAGATAAGTATGTCATCGAGGTACACGATGACAAACTTGTCCAGGTAGTCATGGAAGATCCGGTTCATGGCGCGCTGAAAGGTGCCAGGAGCATTGCAAAGGCCAAAAGGCATCACCACAAACTCGTACAGATCGTACCTGGTCTGAAAAGCGGTTTTTTGTTGATCCTCGGGGCGGATTGCAATCTGATGGTACCCGGACTTCAGATCTATCTTACTAAAGTACCGACACCCTTGCACTCGGTCCAACAAGTCATCGATGCGAGGTAGGGGCTCTGCGTTCTTCACAGTGATGGCATTGAGGCCCCTATAGTCAATGCACATCCTCAAGGTTCCTCCCTTCTTTGGTACAAATAAAACAGGAGATCCGTAAGGGGAAACACTAGGTCAGATCCAACCCTTCTTTATGAGTTCCTTGAGTTGTCGGCGAAGCTCATCGAGCTCAGCTGGAGACATCCGATAGATCCTACCCTTCGGAATACTAGACCCTGGGATAATCTCTATCGCATGGACGACCTTCCTCTCAACAACCCCTTTCGACTCTTCAAATAGATCAGGGTATCTAGCGACCACTACCTCTATCTCTGGAGGCATTTTCACCGGCTCGCCCTCTGCAGAGATGTAAACTAAGTACATACCCTCCTTCGGATTTTGCTTATAATAATTGTAAAACGCGGCCGCACACATGCATCTGTAGGACTCAATCATACTACTAGCCTTGAACTGACGTAATCTGGCGGTCCCCCCCCTGGCAAAGTGTGTTTGACCACTTTTTGGTCCCAGTCAAACTGGGGCTGTGCAACCGAAAGATAGTACATATCCAACAAGATATCCATTGAGAGATCATCGCTGACTAGGAATGAGACTCGATGTCTCAGTTCCCCTCCCGCATACAGGAAACGACACTCGACGTCTTTGAGGTAGTCATTGACTACCATGCGCTGTTTGTTGGCACAGGTCGACGCCACAGGTCAGCTCAGGCGCCGCACTTGCCCCTGTAAGCGCAGCCTCTCAACGCACGCACAACTTATAAAGTTCCTCATCGAGCAAGTATTGTAAAAGGCCCCGACCTTGCGGTCGCCTATATCTACCTCGCCGACGAACAACTCACCCTTAGGAGCTTTAGCCATGGTCGTCCAAGATGCTAGCGGGTCCGATCCAAACCACTCCTCTTTTAGCTCCTCTAAGGACTCAAACACATTCATCGAACAGAGGATCGATTGGTCCGAAAGTGTTTGCGGGACGACAACGGAGTCAATAGTTGGGCCATCTCTCGAGATGGTGAGGGTGTGTCCACCACCTCGACCCTAGCAGGAACAACTACAATTCCTACTGGCCTGACGTGTTTCTCGGAGCAGTGCCAAAACTGCTGGCAACATTGCTACCCGGGGAAGCGAAGGAGACCAACGTCTGCCCCATCGTAGGCGGGATCTTTTCCATCACCTTCTTATTCTGACACTTGAATTGGTTATGGCTATATTGGCCACAACGGATATAAGCCTGCCGGGAGTAACGGTCTCTCCACACGTCCTTAGTAAGACCCGCTTTCTCCCATGGAGGAGCATTGGGGTCTACTTGACTCCTAGACTGGGAGCCTGCGCGACGTTTACCGGTCGCCTTACCTTTTGCACAGAGGCAGCGACTGCTCCACCCCCTGAAGGCTCTGCGCTGCCCGCCTCTGACCCTACTCCCTCCTGGAAGTCGTCGTCGAACTCTATGGTTGAACCATCATTATTGACGAACATTACGCGACCCTTCACCTTCCAGTTGGGAGGCAACGTCTTCTTCCTGCCATCCGTTGTGGGTTGGTGCCCATGCCCGATTTTGGCCTCTAGATCTAGGGCCTTCTTGCTGAACGAGAGAAAGTTGTGCACTGTGATCATGGCGGCATGGCCTCACCTGCCAACTGATTCCTGAGTTCTATGGGAGGACACCTCAGGTAAGTGGTGAGTAAGACCTACGGATCGTAATGCACTACAGGTACACAGATCAGACGCTCGATAGCGTCCGTGGCATCCCTTACTGACCTGAACTTCCTCGAGCTCAGGGTCAGGATCGCATCAGTGGCCTTTTAGAAGAGGGTTGTGCCGCGCTCTGCTGCAGTGCAACACAGAGGCAACACTGGAGAGGACGGGTAAGCAAGCTTACCCGTATGACCCCATCATGCCACCTTTCCTCCACCAACTTAAGGAAGTCATCCAATTTCTGGTTGACTGCCCAAGCGCGAAAGTCATGACCGTACCCCTGCAGTTGCACGTACCCGCTTAACCATCTTGCTGCACTCCTCTCCAGATAGGAGGCAACCACAAACACTTTCTCGTGAGGCAAGGTCAACTTGCACTTCACATAGACTGGCACTGACCTCAACCATGTGTCGAGGTCCTCACCCCTTTTATCTCCTGAGAAGGGTTTAGGCGAAGCAATGACAGTCTTGGGAACCCACTGTCCTTGTCCCGGTGCCTGCACCACTCCACGCTGTGGACCCTGGGGTGCAGGCTGCTGCACGAGCTGCTGCTGGGGCTGTGTACCTTGCGGCTTGCCGGCTGCGAGACGGTCGATTGCCCACTTACGATAGTCTGCAACGGAGGTTGGGAGATCACTGTCTGAACAGGAACCTGTACACTAGGACCTGCTGTTAACCCTCCTATCAAAAACAATCCCAATAGGGAAGCGGCTTGCACCGAAGATGGAGAGACTGCAAATGGGGCTACTCCAGTTACCGGTGGGACAAAAGGAGGAGGTTGTACCACGGTGTCGCACTTTTTCCCAGTCAGGCCACTTCGAGCGACCGGAAAACCAACAGGCTGTCACACAGGATTTTGCTGTTGTTTTGCAATAAATAAATAAATTAAATCAAGCAAATCCCTTCCTGTTGTGTGCGTCCGGCTTCGAGCGAAACCCTTGAATTGCAGTCTTCGCCGGTCCCCGGTCTTAGGAATCTTTTATCTTGATTCGGAACAGCAAAGATTATGCAAGTAATAATCATGAAATTCTGGTGTCATGCATGTATCAATTTTTCCCAGTTTTACTAATTTTGAGAACTGTGACACGATCATCAGAGAGCATAATCATCAAGCAAAGGCAATGTGGACGATGCAAGACTGACTGGCTTGAGCAATGACAAAGGTAAGTGAGGGAAGAATGAGAACTCGTAATAGTCTCAGGAAGCACAGATAGATAGGCATGGCCAGCACTCGTTAGGAGTCCTCACTCGTCCCTCTAAAGTCTCATCATTGATATCTCATTTGGCTTTGCGTTTCCTGTGCCTCGAACCACGCCTATGAACCTCCTGAGATTGTGGCCTCTGGATATAGAGCCAACTAAAACCCGCAAGCTCAGAACACTTCCATCCAAGTCCCATGACACGAAAGTCAACCATAGCACAAAACTCCTCCCATAGAGTAGGAAGATATGGTTGAGAGAAGATCCCTCGTCTGAGATGCCAAGACTCTGATGGTTCGGTCACTGCCTCGTAATCAATCTTTGCAGGAGAAATATACCTCTTGGCTAGATCTACA
Source organism: Chara braunii (assembly GCA_003427395.1). NCBI lineage: Eukaryota > Viridiplantae > Streptophyta > Charophyceae > Charales > Characeae > Chara > Chara braunii. Next base: position 2,531,403 of record BFEA01000035.1, read on the forward strand.
AGGTCTCCCCAGCAAGAGTCATCTATGAGAGTGAAAGGTACTGGAGGCTTGGGGTAGTCGGTGTAGAGCTTGGGTCCAAAGTTACGGATCAGTCTAATACCACTCTCATCAAGTTCTTTCTCTCTCTCCTCAAGGTACCTGACAGCCGAAATCCAGATTGATTCAAAGTGCTCATGGGCTTCTTTACCCTTCTTAACATAGAGTCTTAGGTCATGAATGATACCACCCGCGAAACTAGTGAGGACAACAAAGATTGACAGGTCCCCTTGGCTGAAGCCAATGACACTGACGTACTGATACTGGATAGCATCCCTGAGGGCTATCCTGTTGAGACTGGTCAAGATTGACCCCTCGATTGGGAATGATTGAACTGCACTCATGAGCAACAATGACTATTGAAACCGATCCAATGTCTTTGAAAGGAAACACCGTTTGACTGAAAATGATCTCTAGGACAAGTGAAAATGATTGAACGCTTGATTGAATCTGAATGATGCTTTATGGTAGCTCAGATGAATGAATGTTGTTGGGGTAGTAAGTCACTGTACACTGGTCACTTAGTGGCAGAACGCTGAAAATAAGGTTGTCTGTTGGCCAACATTTGGCATCTGAAATGCTGATAGGAAAGTTTGGACACTCCTATGCTCACTTGAGCCTAGCCTTTGCCTGCTCCACCGTCACTAGCAATGAGCCAGTGCTGTGTAACTTGCCATCGTAGCCATAAAAGTAGAGCACATATTCGATATACTTTTTCCCTTCGGTAATCCCAACCGCAAGTTCCCTCTGAGTCTGCATGTGAGAGTCCATGCCCTGACAAGCCTCATACTCCCAACCTTTTCTTATCTCTACTTGATCTGTTTTTCATCACTAGGACTTCATCTCTCTCATGACTTCTCTCTCGTCTCAAGATTCAAGTTGTGAATAGGGTAGACTACAGACAAGGGAGGACTCAACTGAACTCCTGTGGCTGCTGGCTTTGAGTGGGGTGGTGTCTATCTGTTGCTGACTTTTTGACAGACGATGGCTCTGCAAGTGCTTGCAGCTTTCTCAATAGTCAACTCTCTCTGTTGAGGACACAACTCGACCGGTGCTGACTCAAGTAATAACTGGCAGTGACAGGGTGAGAATAAGCTCTGATCATGGGTTACCGGTAAGGCTCCGGATGATTGATCACTGCCAATTGTCGATTCTCTGGATGCAGGTCACTGTCGATCAGGAACTAATCTAAAGGTTTAACATAAAAAAACTGGCAGATTTTTTGCTGAGTAGCCCACAGGAGTACTCGGAGAACGAGTCTAGGCATTCAATCACATGAGCTCATATGCCCCTGAGTTCCACTCTGGCTCGCTCAATCATCTATAAGAATGAGACTGTACTATGTAGTTTGCCACTGTAATCATGATAATTGAAAATGTACTCAATATACCTTTTTTCCCCGGCTTCTCGAACTGCGAGTTCCCTCAGAGTCTGCTTGTGGAGCGCCACATCTTGTTCAATCTCCTTTTCCCACCCTTCATATTTCTCCCTCCGAATACTGCATCTCACTACTTGTACATCTGCATCCCTCATTATTACAGTTTCATTAACAACCAGCAATCAATCGCTCAGTGTGACATTCTATCCTCGCCCCCCTTTTCCCTGTTGCCAGATGACGGGGCCTTTTGCTGTTCTGCCGCTCAACTCACTATATGAGTTAGCAGAATAGTGAAGATTTCATTAGGAGCTATATAAACCGTGAGATAGTCAAATGGCGTCCGAATAAGCATAGATCATGCCAAGACCCCCGTGAACAAGCTACGTATTTGGTTCTTGCCAGGTGTAGCTCCCGAAACAGGCGCTAATGGCTCGCTGGGTTTGACTCAGATTGGAAAGCTTACTGTGAGTGACCTTCACGACCTAGTCAACTTACAGCGTGTAGGACGAGTCTCACAAAGGGTTTAAATGATCATCATGATTTCCTTTTCTTTTGCTAGCTCACGCAGGAAGGTTTCTAGTTAGCTCTGAGTCATGCAACGATCCTCGTCGAGGGGTCCAATCAGACATACGGCGTCACTTAGTGATGATCCACGCCTGATAAGGACAAAGGCAACATTGAAGGCCTAATTAGCCAGCACTTAGAGCTAGGCTACTGCCAATCACGAACCCAGTTCACCGAGTACATGGAATGTCACAACCTGTAGCTCTTAACTTTTATCACTACCATATGGTACTACTCGTTATGATTCTTCCTGTAACAATCTCAGCATTCGCTTACATGCATTGCAGAGCATCACGGACTGTTGTTTCAAGTAGACACTCATCAAGATGTAACCAGCGGAATGTTACTCCTATCTGTATACTATATTGGGCTTCGCACCTTGCGATTGTCAGATTGAGTGGCAATCGCTGACTGTAGAGCTACGGATTACCAGGGCCAGGCAAGAAGGAACCAGCAGTGAGAGTTCAAACTCTTGACACTAAACCAAAGGTCTTGGTCAGAAAACAAAGCTTTACGTAAGCCTCACCGGGTATCATTCACGACAGATTTCGTCTGAATACCACAATTGGAGGGCCCGGTTCGAGTAGTACCCCGATGCCCATAATAGTAAACTTCGTCGGGAAGCACACAGAACATTCACGACAACAGGCCAAAATTTAAACAGATCACGAGGTAATATGGCAATGCTTACTCTACTGAGACACAATTCATGATAGGTCGTAGGTTTCTTCTTCCAACATCATACCAGACCGTCTGAGCTGCAGTTCTCCCATAGACGACAGTGGTATATTGCCTGGCCCGAAAGCCAGTGTCTGACGCTTGCTCAAACATTACCGAAAACACCCTTTTATACTGTGATTTTCAACCAAGATGAAACAAGTGAGAACCCAAACTTGGAAAAGTCCGAGCCCATTTAACCACTTTCCCATTTAGCGTTTTGAGCGACTTCCCATTTATAGTCACATACCATTCGGCCTTCACACAAGAGGACTACGGGCTTCTTGCCTGCCCGTGAGCCATCTACTCAGAGTGAGGGGAATAAACTTTTAAGCGCATCCCATTTAACCAAGCAACAGACTTGAGTACAAAGCCTACTAAACCCCCAATCATAGCTGGTTCATTTGAAAAGTAAGGTTGCATTTAAGTATTTAAAGGAAAAGGATGAATTAACTCTTCAATGTCTAATGGTCAGATCAAGTAGGCCTCAAACACTGGGCGTTAATCGTTAGTCAAAGCGGGATCAACCCCTATCAAGGAGAACCCGCTACTTTCCAGGTCTCGTCACCAGAGTTACGAAGGTGACTCGGGTAAAACACGAAACGGCTCATTTATTCACTGCGCAAATAGCATCCCCTTCCAACTTCGCTAGCCAGTATGAGGCTGATTACTTGAGGACCGTCGATGCCCATCAAGCAAGAACTTGACAAGAAGGTAAGCTACCTTTCTCATAATGGCTTTCCGCCTTCCCATCCAGTGGTTAACACTTCAAAGGGAAAGGAAGGAGGGGGGTCTAAGGAGCGACATCTCAATGCTTAGTAACAGTGATCTTATCTGTCACTTTAGTTATCATCCGTTCGTCGTTGCCGACATGCGTATGAAGAGCGACCCCTTCAAAAGTCATGATTAGTGTGGTGTGCACGATAGGGAGGTGTGTGCTAATCTGCCTGAGACGAATGCAGGTCTGTCGTGGGGCCAATGACTGAGCTAGTTTCAACTGGCGATTGCCATCCGCGCGCTGCACTTCAGGGGTCTCTGTCCGTGTGTACTGATATCCTGGGGTTCTTGATGGGCGTGCCAAGAAATCGTGCTCGCAATCCGATTGAGCGGAACGGGAAGAGCACGATCCAGTTCAAGGGTCAAATAGCTCAAGAGATATAAGTGAGAGCATGTTAGCACCGTACGTCTGATTCCGTTGGTTCGTGGACGAATTTCGGCTGTGGCAAGGGATCCAAAAACCAGGGGCAAATCTGAGTGATGAGAGCGGGGAATACTGCCATCAAAGCGGGGACGCCTGAGAGCAGAATTAATATACTAACACATCCTGAGTAGGGAATTCTCTAGGATTAATGACCGTGAGTATATTAATTTTGAGTGATGAGAGCAGGGAATACTGCCATCAAAGCGGGGATGCCTGAGAGCAGAATTAATATACTAACACGTTCCGCAGGATACCAGGACGTGTTAGTATATTAATTCTGCTCTCAGGCGTCCCCGCTTGATGGCAGTATTCCCCGCTCTCATCACTCAGATTTGCCCCTGGGTCTTGGATCCCTTACCACAACCGAACTTCGTTCACAAACCAACGGAGTCAGACGTACGGTGCTAACATGCTCTCACTCATGTCTCTTGAGCTATTTGACCCTTGAACTGGATCGTGCTCTTCCCATTCCGCTCAATCGGATTGCGAGCACGATTACTTGGCATGCCCATCAAGAACCCCAGGATATCAGTACACACGGACAGAGACCCCTGAAGTGCAGCACGCGGATGGCAATCGCCAGTTGAAACTAGCTCAGTCATTGGCCCCACGACAGACCTGCATTCGTCTCAGGCAGATTAGCACACACCTCCCTATCGTGCACACCACACTAATCATGACTTTCGAAGGGGTCGCTCTTCATACGCATGTCGTTTCGCCCCTCTGCCTCTGCCCCAGGTGACCGTGACTCTCTTCAGGGATCTAAAGCCCCTGGAGCATGTCTCTAACAACATGTGCATCAGCCCTCCATTCACATGCACCAACTGAGGAAAGTATGACATTCCTCGCTCACTCTTCTCGCTCGTGCGCTTGAACCCGTCTCACTGTGATCGAAACAAGAACAAAACCAGCAATATTGGTCGACTCAAATCAGATAAAGAGTCAGTTGACATCAACTTCGAGGAGCGTGCACTTCTCGTCCGCTTGGTGAAATTGCCTCTGTTCATTGAGAGTGGCGGTAATCGACTGAACTGACTACGCTGCGGGTGCCAAAGCATAACCAGTGATTGGGCGTCTCAATTACTGAGCAAACTTGTTTGCAACCAATAATGATTGCTTGGGAGAGTGACCGTTTAACGTCAGTGAATAGGAAGCATGCCGATCCTCGCACTCCTTTGCACATCCTTGGGTGTCTTCTTTCCACAACACACTATAGTCACGCTTCCTCCTCTCGTTTTTGTTGCCTTTGCAGCACAACGCTTTCACGCGTTCACTGACTTCTCTCCCCCCCCTCTTCTCGTGCAGCTTAAAATTGCCCCTCTCTCTCAACCTCCTCTCTGACTGTCCCGCTCGCACTTCTCATGCCCGTCTTCTTATGAGTTGACCCCTACTTCTCGCCGCTCAGCAGCCTAGTCCTTCCATTGTCTCGAGTTGGCCTCCGGGCGCTCTCAACAGGCTCAGCAGGCAGGTGGTCCCTTCGCCACTGGTCCAGCCCGTGCCAGGAGTGGGTCTCCGCATTCAGGTCGCTGGCTTCGCTCTCTACCTCAGTGTCCCGGTCCAAATGCCGCTGCTCCCGCTCCACCATATTGGTTGAAGTCCCTGCCTCCAGGTACGATATGGTCAGCTTTACCTCGTTTGCGACCCCGTCCCTCCTGCATCTTCTCTCGACCCAGTCTTTAGCCTCCGTAATGGCTGCCTATAGTCCCTGATCTGCTCTCATTTCCTCCTCCTTCCACCCTTCAACATTTATCTTCAGCCTTGCCTCCTGTTTGCAATGGCTGTAGTCCAAGATGGCGGTCACCGTGGGCCCGTCTCCAGACATCCGCTCCCACCTCCAGAGGAACTAGAGGCATCTTGGCCTATAGCCGTATAGCCCGTTGCTGCGCACCATGGTCGAAACCCCTCTGATGAACAGCGCACGTTACCAGGCCACTGACTTCCGGAATAGCCAGGGCTTAACACTCAACACACGCACAAGCAGACGGACTGCCTCATGCTCACATTGCCCCTCAGCCCTCTCCTCAGTTCGCCAACAAATAGCGTGGTGAGGCTGCTAATGCCCAGGTAGCCAGAGGCTCATCTCCCTCACCATTTATAGGATCGCTGCTCACTGCGATCCGCACGCTCTAAATGAGGGATTCAAGTACCCCTTTCAAATTCTGTAAACAAAAAGAAAATATTTGCTTTTCAAAATTTAGTGAGACAAGTAGAACAAAGAAAAGGATAACAAGAGGCTGAACCCCAACGGTCGCTTTTGGGGCGAAATGACCTGTGTGCTCTGAGCGATGGTCCCATAACGGGATGTCGACGGGCATCCTCTTCCCTTCAAAATGCGCCACCGGATTGCCCCTAATGAGTACCCGTGTCCGATGGTAAGGAGGGGGGCCATGACCTGTCACGGGAGGTGATGAGTCTCCTACCAACGCGGTCGCGGGTGCTCCTATTTTGGGGCCCTCAATGCCTCACCGGTCGGGCTCACAAAACTAAAACAAAAAGTTGGGCAGCACACACCGCCCATTTTCAGCTCACGATTCAAACCCAGACTATTCATCTTCCCCCCCCGCGACGTGACCAAGCGGGGAACTAGAATTCAAACAGGCCAAAATTAAAATAAAACTAATAAAAGAAAGGGGAAGCAAAATAAGAGGGAAAAATCCTTGCATCCCCCCCCCCTTTTCGGTTACAGAATGGTCTGATTCGACACTTAGGGATAGCGGTCCGAATTCAGACACAAGAGCTGGATATAAACTTTCCTTTCCCATTTTCCCCTTTTCTTTTCTTTTCATTCCGCTTTTTCCCTCTGCACCTAATCCACAACACGGCCATCGGGGCCCGACGTGTGGCTGAGAAGCCCGCGCTAACCCTTTACTGTCGCGCCCCCACTGGCGGTCTCGACGGTCACTTCAGCCACGGGTCAGTCTGCTGTATGGCAGGACGCCGAGCCCGCGTGGTTCAACAGGAAGTCCCAACGACGAAGCCTGGCATCCCACACGACCCTGTGGACTGGTATTCTGGTGTGCAGCGGAGGTAAGTGATCACACGCCTGGTACACAGCGGGAGTACATGAGCAGGCCCCCGACGCACAGCAGAGGGCCGGGACACTGTGCCCTCCGACAACGGGTCAGGCACCGGGCCCAAATGGTGACGATACGGCCTGAACTCGCCCGACCAGCACGGCCAAGCTCCGCTGGACGTCCTGTAAGAGTGACGTGTGGTAGTCTTGCATCTCTACTACATCTAGCAGGGTTGTCCTCGCGGTTCTTACATCATCATCCATATTAGTCAGGTCCATCTCCTCTAACTCTCTAATGTCCGCTTGTCTCCGCTGCATCCTAGACCTTCTTCTAATCATCCTTTCTTTCTCTGCCTGAATCTCATCTAAAGCCTTATGTAGCTGTGCCTCATGAGAACTTGCTCTCTGTACGGCGACCTCCTTGGGGGTTAATACTAACTGCTGGCTTGCCATGACGTCAACGGACTGACTCAGGGTCCGTGCAACTGTCGCCCCGACAATTCCTTAACTACTGGTTTGGGAACTTTGCTGCGCAGCAGTGGCCATGGCTGCTGAAGTAGCTGCCTCGCTTACGAAGGTTCTGCTTGCCTCTGCGTCCCTAGCCCTCCGCTGCTGCTGCTGCCTCTCCCTAAGCTAGCGGAACAGAAAACGGTCCCCCTCTGGTCCCAAGGCTACGTGGACCAACGGGCGTCTTGCCGATCACAGGATCCTATCGTCCGGGTTAGGATTCTCCCTGTCGCTCATAAGCTACAGAACTGTGCAGTGTCTGCACTAGGACAAACTATGTTGCCTACCGCAGAGTAGTGCTCAGACCGATTAATCGGTGGCAATGTCAGAGTATACGCATTTGGGTCCAACAGGTAAGTCCAGATTCCTATAAACGGAACTATTATCCTTGACTAGTCTGCAAACAGAAAGCAAATGAGGAGAAATTGTTCTACCTATGCTGTCTGTCAGATGTTAATGGCTGTACATCTAACGAATCAAAAATAAAAATAGAATCGTTTGGATGGTTGTTGGCAGAGTGGAATTTTTCCCGAACTTGTCACCTGAAATTTACCCCTCCCTCAGTTCTTCCCGATTGTCGCTTGACGTCAGCGTCCTTGAGCAATCCAGACAGCGTGTGTGTCTAAAGGTGTGCACACGGCCCACCCCTGTGCCCCGAGTCAATGCTGAGCTGGCCAGCCCTGCACCATGTTTACCCTCGCGTGCAGTAAGCCTTACACCGATTGGCTGATCAAGAGGCGTTTAAGGACGGCCCCCGAAGTCCTCAGGAATTATTTAACGTCGCAAACAGGATGACGATCACAACCAATGGAAGGTMCCCCGCCGGTATTTATTTATAGACGTCCGGTGCTCGTCTCCCCTGTAGGGATGGCCTGCCCCTCATAACCCATCTACAACGCAGCAGGCAAACAAAGGACAAAGCAGCAAAGCATGCGTGCTCTACTACCGGTGGGTTGGCATGGTGACCATGACCCAGTGCTTCGTCCAGGGCCCTTCAGATAGCTCCTCCATCTCCTTCCAAATGCTCCACGTGAACAATGCTGACTCTCAAGGTTGGGCGCACTCGACTCCTCATATGAGAGGACTCTCAAGACAAAACACACATCCTCACGGTAAGAAGTGTCGAAGAGGGTAGATAAGGTTAAGAGCAACGTACCTCAAAATAGCTGCCCCAACCACATATATTCTCACCAGATGACCTGACGCCGATTGTGATGACCAATCATTGCCTCGACACAACCAGCATTATACCGCCGTTCCACCTCAGCATCAATCGCACGTCGTATAGTTCTCATCACACTGCGAACACCCAATATCACCTCGTAGCCTTCTTGGTGATACCCCTCTCCACCTGGGTCGCCTGCTTGCCTTCGCCCTCCTCACTACACACTTCCTATGGCCGCTCACCCAGCAGACCGCATGCATGTACCGCATAGGCAGAAGACAAGCGCCAGATTAGCGCAACGTACCACAGCTCCGATACCAAAATGAAAGGAAAACACATGAAACCAGATAGTCGTGACCTTGAACCAAAAGCAGAATTGCAACTCGAGTTCCACCAAATAAGAGCACAGCAAGAGCTCACAAGTGACAACGTTGGAATAGTCTCATCATCATAAAAAATGAACCAATGTCGACTTCCTATCTGGCGCTCAGCGCCCAGACTACGAATGGCAGATCCTATCTAGCCTATGTACAATGCCGCTGGTGACGTCAACAGCTCCCTGAAGTACGAGCAGATCTCGGCCAATGCCGTTCGCCTCAAGCACCAGGTATGTCTCACGCATCACTCACAACCTCGATCCCCCACACAGATGCCACGTGCACCCAAGGACCACCATGCGCCCCATCCAGCACCTCACAGGCCAGCTCGGCTATGGCTGCCTGCGTGTAACTTGCTCGCCCGTGAGCGCGTGGGCGCTTGCTAGCTGATAGCGCAGCAGCACTTGCGCAGCATGTAGCAAGTGCCCGAATGCCGAATGCGGGGGCAGGCACTTTCCTATATGGAAATGGCCTGCCTGCTGCGTGCTGCCTGGCTATGCTGGGCCCCTGCCCAGAAGCTTCCGGTAGGCCCCAAGTGGCTGAGCCCCGGTCCAAGGGAATCAGACACAGGGCCTGGGGTGGTTACCCGTGTCCAACTGCCAGCGGCCTGTGCGCAGTCCATGCCCCATGTCTAGCCCAGGGCCTGCCTCAGATACATTTGAGAAAGGAAGGCAGGGCCTGGGTTCTCTCAACCAACTGGCGCTGCGCAACTGCCTGAGTTTCCCAGTTGCGTGGAAAGCCCACAATAGGTCTCCCGTCCTTGGGCAGGCCTGCCTTCACTTAGGGCGGCCGATATTGCTGAAAACATGGCCCAGTAGGGCTCATCGAGGCCTTGAGCCTCGCAATGCTGGGAACTGGGCCCAGCATCCCTTATAACAGACAAAGGTAAGAGTGGGGCCAAGGTCCCCACAGTCTACCGTGTTATGATCCCCCTCTCTTATTCACACAAGAAATAATAATACAATGTTGAATAGCTGAACCAGAATCAAAGTCCGAATCCCTCTTCTACTGCAGGTATCACTTGAGGTCCACCATAGCCATGGCCGCCTCCCTCACTCTTCACTCTCATAGGCAGAGGCTATGGCGGACTACTTGGGCCTCGCCCTGCTGTGCAAAGGACAACGCAAAGCAGCTATGGCTGCTCTAGCTCAGGCCGCCATGCCTGACTCTGCCTCGAAGCTTCTTGGTGTAGCTTTCCCAGCTGGGGTCTCCCTGCTGCAGCGCCCACCAAGGTGATGAAGATGGCTGCCACCATAGCCAGCTAAATACCTCTGGGGCTCCTCCCCCTTCCTGTCCTTCTTCCTCCTCCCAGTCCTTGCTTCTTCCCCAGCAGCGCTGCTCCAAGCTAGCGCTGCTCCAGCCAGCGCTCCAACCAGTGCGTCGCCAAACGTGCACACCGAGAATGAGGCTGGGCTCTTCGCCCGGCCTGAAGATATAGCGGCCTGCTTGCCTCTTGGGCGGTGACTTCCAGGCCGCTCCGCCTTCCCAAGCAACCAGTACCTCCTCCCTTTCGGAGGGAAACATCATTGCAGACTCTGATATTGCCCGTACAGGCCCTAGACTCAGACTGGTTGGACTGGTACCCGCCTAGACCTAGCCTACAACTACTGGGCCTCTTCAAAATGCCACTTTTGTCTTCTTCTGCTCGGCCTCCAGTACCCACACATCTACCTCTTCAGGGTGTGGTACCGGCCTACCTGCTACTTGAGTGTTTTCCCCTGCTGCAATCCCTCAATGTCACAGCCACAGGTGAGTACCGGCCCTGAGGGCCCAACGAACGAACAAGTGCCCTTGCAGGCCACACACACACTCAAGCCAACCAGCACTCAGACAGACATGCAGTCCAGCAAGCGTGCATACACAGACTCAGCAAGGCATTCAGTCTATGAGCAAAATTCAGAAATCAGCTGTGTGTTTCAGTCCATGTTTGGTCGGGTCATCACAACCAGGAGGATATGAGTACAATCAGTGTGTGGGTGCACCGTACCAAGAGCATTACTCGGCTTCGGTCGTGAAGGCCTGTTTTGCTGGAAACCGGGTCCAGCGTGCCGTAGAAAGTCGCAATAGTTCTGCTGGAAACCGGGTCCAGCTTCCCAAACCAGGCCACCAAGTACCTTCTTTTCAGACCTGTTTTGCTGGAAATCAGGTCCAGCGTCCAGTGGAAAGCCACTGTGGTTTTGCTGGCAACCAGGCCCAGCGTCCCATATCTAGACTCATAGTACCTTCTTTCTGGACCAAATCCACTTGACTAATATAGACACATTGAGTAAACCAGAGAGGCGATGCCTTCTGCTGCTTGGATCCTATTTCCTGGCCCCCTTTGCCGCCCCGCCTTGGTCTGCTGTAAGTTGTGTCCTGTTCTCCCTGTGTCCACCATGTCCATTTCAGACCATATTCTTGGATCTCCGCCACCTTCCCTGGACCTAGAATTTTGTTGTTATAGACTTCCTTTATCTGTTGGGGTTTGTCTGGTGATGAGTCCATCTGCCTGCGTGTTGCCGCCCATTGTGCCCTTATCTCCGTCTTTATTAACACTCTGAGCTCTGCCTTCCCTTCATTCTCGTGCATTGGTTGCCTGCCAATTGTCCCCTGGCACCTGCTCTTCCATATGGTCCACATCCCATATTGTCGCAGTCTTTGATAACTATTGTATTCGAACTTCGACCATTTGGAAGGTGTTTGTATCCACAGCAAAAGGGAAATCTCACTAGTGGGAAATTACTCCTTACTCAGTTTTTGCCACAGCACCCTGACTTCCTGCCAGAGCTTCTGCGCTTTCGTGCAATTCAGCAGACAATGGCTTACCGTTTCTCTGGAGCTTTCATCGCATTGTATGCAGAGCTCCTTTTCCTCGCTCCTCTCCTCCTGTCTCCGTCGTCTGTCGAGTCACACATTCACTGGTAATGCCAAGTAAATACATAACCACTGCAAGGTCCTAACTTTCCCAAGTCTTATTGCTCCCAGGCTGCACCATGGAAATTTTTGTATCTGTCCCGGAGCAATGCCCATCTGCCTGTGCCATCTTTGCTGTAGCTGATCGTCTGGCGCCTGCGATCTCTTTCTTAATTTATATCCCAACCTTGTCATATATTGCAGTATATTGGTTCTGAGGGCTATCCTCCTTGACGATTTCCGCAGGTTCCAAGCCCATTCCACC
>BFEA01000035.1:2587526-2598229 GCA_003427395.1 Chara braunii
GGCCATCGCCTGGACTATTCCTGGTTGCTGGACTGCAGCAGACACGCCTACTTACCCCTGTTACCACTATAGAGGTTCGATCTTATCCATTGAGAGTAAAACCCAGCTACAGTGATACCGGTGAAATGAAAGAGATCTAGAAAGGATGAGGGATGGCGATACAGTCTGATACTAAACAATTCGTAAAAGAAGGAAACAACCCACAGTGGCCCGATACTATGGCTGTATATTTTGTTGAAACCCAAGGTCTAGTACGGCGAATTGAAGGGCACGGTTAGGGCGTTGGGGTGGGAAACCTGAACTAAGAGATTAGTTGGAGAGAGAGGGACGGGGAGAAAGAGATTCGACGGGATAAGCGAAATGGAGATTGTGTGGGGTGTAGGAGGTGTGAGAGGTGGGAGTTATGAGTGGTGGGACATGGGTAAGAGAGTGAGTGACGAGGGGCAAGATGGGGACTAAAGCTGATTCGAGGGGGCAAGATTGGTAGTTGTGTAGGACGAGGAGGGGAGGGAAGGAGGGGAGGGGTGGCGGGGACAACTGGATGGTTGAAAAGTATGTGTGCGAGATATGGGTGGATTGGGGGTAACAAGCGGTATGGCGGTATTGTGCTGTGTGGGAGTTACGGGCGGATTGGGGGTTACGGTGGTTATGAGCCGTGTAAGATTTGGTGAACGGGGTGGGGTTTATGAGCGGAGAGGGATTTAAGGTAGGAGTGGTAAGGGGTTATGTCACACCGGAGGTTATTGAAAAATATGAGAGGCGTGGGAGTGGTGGGGTACGAACAATTCGTTGAGGGGCGACGAACGAGACAGAGGTTGCCAAGCCGGGGTGAGGTGGGGAAATTATTGAGGAGAGCGTGAACTTCGTGGGGGGAGGGGTCTTGCCAGGGATGTAAAATCGGCAAACGACGGAGAACGTCGCCTACGGAGGGGGCAGGCGGGGGGCGGGGGAGTGACCGGGGCTGTAGTGAGGAGAGAGGGTCTGAGTTGGGGATAGCCAGTAACGAAGGGAGGGGGAACAAGCTTCAATGTTTCTCACTTCAGCCGGTGTTTTCTCTTATGTCGAAGAAGAGGTTGAAAAGGTCGAATGTTGGACTCCTGCTTTCTGTATGAACCCTGTGGCTACTCCTCCAACGATCTACCGTTGATCCCTGGCGTCTTCACCTGGAGTAGGGTGTCGGCCAGATGCTGAAACTGCTGAACTTGGAAAAACCTGTTCTTTTCTTTATTTTTTATTTTTTTTATTTTAAATAGAACCTTAGGGCTCTGGCTCCTTTTCCATTCTGGGAAGCATCAATCCGGTTCCTATTCCACCGGCAAGTCAGAAAAGATTACAATGAGTACTCACCCACGCTCCTCCCCCTTATGCTGTCGAACGACATTGATTACTCCCCCAGGGAAGGATGTACCATCCCTCACCCCTGCCTAAGTTAGCCTGAGCTACTTCTGAATTGGATATCGCATCTTGTAATCTGATTGATTGGGGTCAATCCCACCTGCTCCTCTCAGCTCCTTGGTTGTCAAAATTTTCTTCCTCACTGGAACAGCTGTTTTGGCTTTATGCGGTGGTCTTATCTAAAGCCCTAAACCCTATCGCAATTGATTGCTGCACTCTTTGCTGGGAACAAGAAGCTCATCATACTATTTTACAGCTTTTTCAGACTCTGTGCCCAATGGAATAGAAGATGGCTTATTTTTTAGGTTGCGGAGAGGTTGACCGGATTTTGTGTCTGATAAAAGGCCAAGACTAGTGGGATTTAGGCTGGACTCTTAGGGGTTTAGGTGTTGGTGGGATAATAGCGGCGCTAGAGAAGCTTGATTGTTGGAGGGCGAGAACGTGCTGGCTGGGATGTGGATTGATGTGTTCTTTCCTATTTTCTTGAGGTTCTGGCTCCATGTGTGTTGGGAGGACGCTTATGCGGTTGGAGTGTATGGATGGAGGGAGACTTTGGGGGGGGGGGGGGGGGGGGCTATGGGAGGGGGGGGCCTTGTGGGTGAATCCAGTGGTTATTGTAGGGAATGTAAAGGGTGGGTGATGGGTGTTTGGCTCTGGTCGGTGTGTGGTGGGATTGCACATGTAATTTTGTTTCTATTATGTGTTTTATAGTGATGATTGGCTTCTCGGGATTGGTGGGATGGCCTTCACAGGTTTTGTCTCATCTTCTTTTCCATAATCCCCAAAGGACTCCTTTCCTGATAAGGGAGAAGAAGAATGCTTCGAAACCTTTGAGAGGAGGGTTTTGTTCCAGTTCGAGGAAAATAGTGCCAGGGCTTATTGTGACGGACGTGTTAGAGAGGGTACTCCAGGTGTTCTCTATTTCGTGCCAGAGTTGTCTGGCCTCTGGGCAGAGTCAAAGAAGCAGTGGTTTGTAGATTGCAGACTTTGCACCAAGATTCTTGATCTGTTCTGTTTTCTTTACGTCGTCTTTGTGCCAGCTAGTGGTTCACTGGGACTGCCCTGAAGGCTATCAGCCATCGCAGATCGGCTAGTTTCAATGGCCTGGTGCAGAAAATTGATGGCCATGGTGGGAATATTTGAGATTCAGCTAGTGTAGTCTCTTCTTTTGTCCACCTTTTTTGTAGGGTGTTGGTAATTGAGTTGGGTTTTGAAAAGAGAGGGTAGCCTAGTTTGGGCTTGTAGTCTGTTAGCTTGTGGAGACATGGCATGGTGGAGAGGCGATTGGGGATACTCCAAGACCATTCTGTTGGATCTATTTCCAGGTCCTGTATACTTGACTGCGGCTTAAAAACCCTGTTTTTGTCCCCTTCGACGACCCTTATTCTTCGCGGGGTGTTTGTTGTGAATGATGCTTTTGCTCTGCTTTCTATGTTGAGGTAGCTTGATGGGTTGTGTAACGAGCGCAGAGGCAGAGGACGAGGAGAAAGCAGAGGGAGAGAGAGAGTGAGAGCACACACACACACACACTCACTCACGCGACTGAACTCGACCGGACGCAGACACAGTGGCAAGGCACAAAGTTGAAGTCTTGTATTTCGAATGCCGAAACAGCAAGTCACACTGAGTACGAGTACAGCAGCAGAAAACCGGTATGAGACTGGTCCCCGTACCGTACGGGGAGCCGGTATAAGTACCGGTGACACGTACGGTACCAGGGGCATTACTGCAAAGGCTCCGAGGGCAGAACTGAAAAATGCGGTATTTGAAAGTGGCGCCCGAATTGCAGCATGGCGCCAGTTGTCCAAAATCCTACGGTACCAAAGGAGGGGTTTGGAAAAAGGGTGCCAGGCCGAAAACGGGATGCAGCCGAAACAGCAGAAAGATAGACCAGGGATCGAGCCCTGGCGGAGTCCGTAACAGGTTGCCTGGCTCGTCGAGGGTGAAGATGTCACAGCATATCCATTTATTGTTTTGGGTCTCGTATGATTTGAATTTCAGGGCTTCCAATATTGTCTTCCGCTGTGTTATTACGACCCAATCGTCGTATTGCCATTTCTGTTCTGAATGTAGTAGACACCTACATTCTATTGGGATGCTCTTGATGATCTGATTGATGCACGATTGAAGATGGTGGGTACCTTTCAGTGCTATACTCAGGTCCTTAGATTTCCAAGCGTTGGAAGTCTCTTCCCCGAGATGTTGAGGGTAAGATTCTCCTTTCTCATTTTTTATCCAAGGGTTCCCAAAGAGTGGTTGTCTGAGGACTTCATCTCTTCTTTTGGGCCCGATTCTGTTCTTTGGGAATATGTTTCTCCAAATGCGAGGGATTTGGGCTCAAAGGGACTTAGAGGGTTCGTTAACTTGTGCGTTGTCTTGACGTAGGTGTGGGTTTCTTTTGCTTTTGGGAAGCGGCCAGTGCCAGAAAAGTCATGACATGTTATTCGGGGATTTGAATGGGGCTAGTTCCCTGATGTGGCTAAAGGCAAGAGGAGCCTAGTGTAGTGTCTCCTGAAGAGAGATTCTCAGAATCCACTTGATTTGGAGGGTCTGGATCTGGCAAGCTGGGTCTAGGAGGCCCAATCCACCTTTGGATTTGGTTTGGGTAATTGTTTGCCAGGCCACCTTATGAATGAAGGATTGGTTGTCCGGGTTGTCTGACCATAGGAAGGCCGCTGACGTTTTCCTGATTTGGCATTGTAAGTCGTCAGATGGGAACCATATGGAAATGGCGTACCACATCATGGCTACAATTGAGTTGTTCAGGGCTAGGACTCTGCCTAGCAATGATGTGTGAACTCCTTTCCATGTGTGCATTTTGTTGATCACGGAAGAAAGAAGGGAGGTGGCCGATGTGTTGTGACACCCTTTTGGTGTTAAATTGATTCCTAGGAAGCGGATCGGGGTGGATAGATCTGCCCAGCGCATCCCCTCTGGGGAGAGTTTTGTGGGAGGGGGGGCTTCTTAGAACCACCAATCAATAGTTTTTGTCAAGTTCACTTTCATTTTAGAGGCCAGTTGGAAGGCTTGCATTGGCCTTGTTAGTGCTTGGAATGATGAGTTGGATGCCCTAATCAAGACGGTGAGATCATCTGCGAATAAGAGGGTGGTAGGAATATGTACAGGTTGTCCTCTCTTGTCTTTGATGTTCAAGAGTCTCTCTATGGAAGGGTCTTTTATTAGGAAGGCTGCAATGGCTTCCATTACGAAAAGGAAGATTGGTGTTGCTAGTAGGTCTCCTTGTCTAACCGACCTTGACATTTTGTACGGGTTGGAAAAGAAACCATTGATTTGTACTATTCCTTGTGCTTCATTGCATAGTACCCTTACCCATTTCCGGAAGATTGCGCCGACACCCATTTTTTCCATGCAGGATTGGAGAAAGTCCCAATTGACCTGATCGTATGTTTTTTCAAAATCGAAGAAGAGAACTGCTGCTATGAGCTTCTTTTGATTCATTATTCTGGTGGACTTGCTGAGGGCCATTACATTGTCTAAGATGAGTCTGCCTGGGATGAACCATGTTTGGTTAATATGAAAACAACCACTTGTCATTCGGTTTATTCGGGAGGCTAGGAGCTTGGCTAGGATTTTGTAGGATACGTTTAGTACGGAGATAGGTCTATAGTTTCTGATGTCCTCTTTACTTGCTTTTTTGTATAGAAGGGTCACTACTCCTGTACTTAGCAATGGACCGAGAGATTCTTTTTCCCAGGCTCTATTGAGGAAGGCTAGGAAGAGGGGGCCAAGTTTGTGCCAACTCGCCATCCAGAATTCTTTACGAAGGCCGTCTTTGCCTGGTGCCTTATTGGGTTTTAGGTCCTTGAGGGCTGAGAGCAGTTCTTCCATTGTGATGGGTGCTTCTAGCTTGCTGGCTGTTTCCGTTGATATTGTTCGGTCTAGATGAGTTAGAAATTTGGCCCTAGCTCTTAGTATTTCGTTTTGCCTACCTGTTGGGGTTTTCCTTGTATGTAAATCTTTGTAGAAATTGGTGGAAAACCCTGTTCTTGATTTTGGATCCCGACAAAACAGAGACTCATAACATGCCAAAGCCGCCCCTAGCAGTACACTAGATAGTCCTAGGTGTGCACATGGGGCCTCTGCGTAGACCTGCTGAGGCCTATGGCGTCCCCAGTGGGGCGCTTCCTCATTGTGGAGCTCGGTGGCACCAAGTGCCGTCGTTTTCGGATCAAACAAGAGGTGGACAGGGGGCCCAATGCAGGCACGAGCGCGGAAAAAAACAAAAGAAAGGCAAAACTCCAATCAGGAGTAGACTAGTGACTCGTCAGGGTCAAGCATGTCTAGATGAACAACATTTGGGCTCAAGAAATCCCTCAGTCAGAAAAGCAGCACTGAGCAAATTCTAGTCCGCTTCAGCGGACTGAGAGGAAGGCTCAGAAGATCTGTCTATCTTTTCCAACTAGACTTAAGGATTTTGAAATAGCTACGAACAGAGAAAAGGGAGAAAACAGAAAAGCCAAATTAAGATCTGACAGTCAATCCTTCTGGAAGGGATGCAATCAATGCTGCCAAGATCTCTCAGCAGAAACAGTCGCAGTTATTTTGAAAAACAGGGGTGCAGCAGTCGTGAATCCTCCCAATTGTGTAGCAACAAATTAGCAATCATATCTCAGAATTTCTCAGAGTGAGTACATCTGACGTAAGGGATTTCTGGACCCTGCTTCCAGCATTGTTCAATACAAAACTCGTTTCTTGTTTCTGCATTGAACCCAGTCAGGAGAGAAACTCGTCAATGTCGAAGTACAAGACGTCTCACCGCATGTCAATGTCTCCAATAATCACAATGTCTCGTAACCAAAGGACGAAGCTGATAGGAGGGAGATAAGACTTAGAGGGTGGAAGAGAAAGTATCCATCAATGTCATCGAAGATAGATCTCCCTCATGTCCCACTCCTCCCTCGGGCATCTTCCCTCTGTCCACGTCAGCGTACAGTATCCCAAAGACGATCCTGGCGAGAACCGATCACAACATAGTGCCAAGTAGGCACAGATCTCCCATGAAAACGTCACAGCAGCACGCAATGTTGACAGCAATAATCAGGTAAGTTTCTCTCTCTCACACAACCAATCTCACAGCCCTGATCTCCCTAATCGTCGATACCCCAATCTGTGTCGAAGTCAATGTGGCAAGCGCCACGTCAGCAATCAAGTCCCCAGCTGGCGCCGAGAACAGAGAGGCGCCAGCAACATAATGCAGCAGTCTCGCGTCGTCGTCACGCACTATGCCAGTGTCAAGCCAGAGTCCAGCGAGCATCGTGCCAGCATCGAGCAGCAAGGGGCTGGGTCAATACGCAGTGTTGACTAAGATTGACCAACCTCTGGTCTCTCGGATACGAGGGCTCAGACTGACCCGCAGTCAATGGCCTGGATTTCACACAGTTGCAGACTTCCACTTGGACCAGATTCTGCACGGATACCTGCAAACAGCCTGATCGATGGCCTGGACTGGGTCCATGTAGACTTTGACTCATGAGCCTCAATTTCCGAGCTACAGTCGACTATTGACTAGTCCACTGTCGGGCACAGGGCCTCTGAAGCCTCTGAAGTCCCGTTTTTAGGCCTCGGTTGGGTGCATACAGCACCGGGCCTCGGCTCAGGCCATCACTGTGGCCTGATGTGGCCATTGGCCCCTGATTCGGCCCTAGGACTGAAATGACGACTTCTGGACGACAACAAAAGCATATTTCGAGCGGCTTATTACATTTCAAAAAAAAAAAGAAAAAAGAATTTATGTACCTGTCAGCTGTAGCCAACTTACCAAGCAACCAATTGCAAACACCACAAACAGTAGTGATGCTTTCTGCAGCAGAATGAAAAGAACACCATTCGAAAAGATTATTGCCTAGGATGGCGCTCGTGTTGTATTTCTGCCATGTCCCATGTGGATGATTTTAACAGAATCTAATTTCAAGTGATTCCTAATTTAGCAATTTTACTAATTTAGTAATTTACTAATTTGTCATCATTCCTTTTTTTCTTTTCTTCTTTTTCATCCCGTTACCCCCTCAGGGATGGGAGACTCCTCTGACCATTCCGGTTTGATGAGTCATCTGTATTCGTGGATACAGGAAAGTTTACGACCTACAGAACAGCTCCTGTTCAAGTCATCGTCACGCACCTTCAGCAGGGGAAACCTGTCCACATCCTTGCCCGCACTTGCCAGCTTCTTTGGCTTGTTCCTCAATTTCTGTGGAAAATTGGAAGTGGACATTGCAGCATTGCAGAAAAAAATAAGAACAATACTCCTACTGGGACGGTTACAACCCTTTTGGTGCCCATCAGTTTTTTTTTTTTTTTTTTTTTTTTTTTTTTTAATTTGGACCATTTTTCTCGATTTATGCGTGTCATCCTTGCGCAGGGGTCATGCTAATCTTCTCTGTATCGTTCCAATTTTAAGGGATGTCCCGAAGGACCCCATCAGTTTTTTTTTTTTCTTTTCCTTCATTCTTTTTTTGAAATTTTCTTCATTCCTTTTTTCTTTTTTCGCCATCTCGTTTGGGTTGTTCTTCAATTGCTGTGGAAAACTGGCAATGGCCATGGAAGCATTGCAGGAAAAACGATAGCAATGTGCCTACCAGGACTGTTATGAGTGGGCATCACGCATTTCTTTTTTCCCCTTTTGTTTTTCAACCTGAGGAGGGCCTTAAGGCCCCAGCTCCCTTTTCTATTCTGGTGGGGGCATCAGTTCGGTTCGTCTTTCATCAGGAAGTCAAGAGTCTTATCGCTGAAGAATCCCCTGAAACTGCATTGCTTATTCTTTGTAAAGGTGGACGATAGAGTAACGGGCATGCCTTAGCCCTTCTTAGGTTCCTCTCAGTCCATGGGCACATGAGCTGCCAGATTGGTGAGAACAACTGGACAGAGCGGAGACACCACCGTTTCAGTGCACTCCTTGCTGCAGTATGTTGCTGTGTTGCTTGTTTGGAAGGAAGGAGCACAGTAGCCATACCCTGTTCATATTCAACCACAAACGCGACAGCAGAGGCTGTAATACAGCATGGCATTGCATCGACAGATAGTAACACCGGACCAGAGAAGATGAAATTAGAGGAAGAAAATGGAGAAACGAGGAGAGAGAAAAAGAAAGAAGAGGGTTAGAAGCAGGAGGAGAAGGAAGAGGAGAAGAAGAAGAAAGAAGAGAAAGAAGAGAAAGAAGAGGAGTGCAGGTGGATGAGGAAGGCAAGACACGATAAGAGCGCAAAATTGGGAACCTTCATAGGAAAAAACAATGAGAGCACAGATGATTCCCGTCGCGGTCGTCCCTATGCTGTGTTGCTTGGCTTGGTAGGCTCCGACGAGCATGTCGCGGCTAGAGATTCATAGAATGTCGGATTCGTAAGTGCTTGCTTCAGTCGTTGTTACGTCCGTAATTGTGGATCCTCTTCTTTGCACTGGAGTGCTGGAGCCCTGTGAGTGCTTTTTCTGAGTTGTGACACTGCTACAACCTGAGGCGAATGCCATTGAAGTTCGCCATGTCACCATTCTCCAGCCAGATTTGCCTGAGCTGCACCTTGAGCCTGATCTCTTCGTCTGGACTTCTATCTTGATGGCTGCCTCCATATGTGTCTATTTGCACCTCAACTCTGCTTCTATTACATCTCCGGTTGTTGATCACACCTCTTGGATGGATTTGTGGAATGTGTTCCATTGCTGTGCCTCTCTCTTTACAGACTGCCCACAACAATGTCGCCTTCCTTACCATTTTATACCACAACATTTCGGGGTTATGAAATTGTGACAGGATATTAAGCGATACATGTAGCTGAAGCAGATGGTTAGGAAAGGTGGGTGAGAAGAGGCGGTCGCATAGGTCATAATCTTTCTCCCATTATATAGCCGTTCCCTTACATCGGAGAAGGCCATGCATTGTCGGTTGTCGAAACATACTGCATAAATATCCGCGGTATGTGGATTGGTCTCTTTTCTTCACATATGCAGCCATTGATTAACAGTTAGGTCTACATAAAAGCTATGAGCAATTGTGGCCTTCCTTCTAATCTTAATCGGCTCAACGGAACTTAATGTCGTCCATGGTGGTTGGTTATCTCCTAGGGATCTGGCCCATCTTTCTCTTGACTGCAGCGGTGGGGTCTTCTGTTGGAACTTTGGATGAACAGTCTGTACCCCAATTTGATATGGGTATTGTTAGTGTACTCTACTTCAACTCAGACACAGCAACAGTTCGGGAGACCTCCCGAACATGAGAAGCACCGACTACTATCTGGGTGTAACAGGACAGCCAGGAGGACCTGCAGAAGAGGGCTGCAGCAAAGAGCACATAGCCAGACAAGGGCAGGGGATATCAGAGTGTTCACGGATAGGGCGCAAGAACAACGAGCAATGGTGTTTGGACAGGGTCTTGCTCTCGCAGAAGTCTTGAGCTTCAAGTAGATCTGACAGCGGTACCCCCTAGCTGAGAGAACTTTGAGAATAAAGGCAAGCGTATAGTCAACCCTCCACGAAGATGGCGAAAGCAACGCTGCTCAGGGGTCCTTCAGCCAGGAAAAAGGAAGCATGCGTGCATATCTTGTTGTATTCTCATGACTTGCTGGTGGAAAAGGAACCGGACTGATGCTCCCCAGAATGGATATGGAGCCAGGACCATACGGCCCTGTTTTTTTGTTATAAAAAAAAAGAAAAGGAAAGGATGTGAAAGGAGAGGAGAGGAATGAGGATACAAAAGACAACGTGAAGACAAAAGCTCAAAAGCCACCTGCAGACGCGCTTGCTCAGCTGCTTCCTTCCGGGCCTCAAACTCTTCACGGGACAGAATCTCTCCGTTTCCCCGGTAACTGGACAAACAAGAAATGATCCCATGGCAATGTAATGCAATCAGGCAAACAAAGATGTGGGTGAGATAACGGTTAAAATAACTCTGTTCAAACCCTGCCGCAATTCAATGTGACTCACAATCTCAAATCTGACCCTTACCTAATTTAGGACACGTTGCTGAGAGTTGTGGTGATATATTTCACAGAGACAGTCCTTTTCGCTTTGCCAAAAACTATGTAGAAGCAGGGTTGCATACCCACCGACCGCCGCACTAGGGGAGGATGCTCTTATCACCCCCCCTAGTGACGCTGCCCCGGCTTGGAAAAAAAAAAAAAAAAAAAAAAACCCACCGACCGCCGACCCCGACCGCCAACTGTTTTGCAGCCAATCACTAGGGCCGACCGCTCGGCAGTCTGCTGACCAGTCAGTAAACAGCCATCCACTGATTTTTTTTTTAATCTGACTATGGGGCTGTAATATGCTTGCTGAATACAGCCCAAATCCGCTGAGAAGTT
>BFEA01000035.1:2639191-2652959 GCA_003427395.1 Chara braunii
AGAGAGAGAGAGAGAGAGAGAGAGAGCAGTCAGTGGCCTGGATATAAAAAAGGGGGGGTGTTTTTAATTGTATTGAACCTCCCCACACAGTCGCGATCCAACTGAATGTCTTGATTCCAGTTGGCTCCGCTATAATCATGGTTGCTGCGGTGAAATAAGCTCGGGTCAATTCAACCACTAGTTTCCTAATGGCATCGGACTATATCTTCAACCAGAGAGATAGAAACTATATATAACTCTGGCGAGCCTCAAGTTATATCGCCTTTGCTGGCCAACATTGCTTTGCCCGGAATGGAGAATGCTTCGAATGAGTGGGCTCAGCAACAGGCGGCCGAAGGCCACGTTATCCAAGTAAGATACGCCGATGATTTCGCTGTTCTTCACAAGGCTCGAAGAGTTGTTCAAGGCGCTCAAGGGTTCCTATCACAATGGCTCCAACCCATGGGCCTGCACTTTGTGCCTGATCAAACTCGCATAGTCACCACGGGAGAAGGATCAGACACACTCTGAAACAAAGAAGTGAAGAGAGATGAAGGGGTTGAGAAGTGGAGAGACTCTGTAGGAGGCTAGAAGGGTCAATAATCCACATAGCTCATATGGCCGCCATTTTGAAAAGACATGTATGCCAATTTTTTGTGAACCTGGTCGGAACTGCACGTTCACGCCAACTCAGCAGAAACATAACACCAGTGGGCCCTTCGTGGCCATTGTTTTCGAAAACCTGTAGTCTTTCTGGCTCTCGACAGGACAACTGATGTTCAGAGAAAAAGGCCACAAAAGGAAAGCAATCAGACAGCACTCTATGAGATTTTCTCCCTTGCCTGAGCTGAAAAGCTCATGTGTTTGCATGACTGAGTGTGCTCCTGGTTGGTGTTGGGTTCGAGGCCCACTCAGGGTTACTCCTCCGCCTGAGCAATACTGAATCTTATTGATTATTGATTATATAACATTATTGATTATTGATTATGTACCATATAGCTCAGACAAATCACTCTGTCCTGTGCCCTTAGCAGAATCCATGGCGCGACTTACCTGAAAGATTGTGTGGTGTTGCAGTAGAGTGGACTCGAAAAGGGGGGACGTGCGTGGAATTTAGCAGCAGAATTCGAGAAAACTATGAAAAAAAGTTAAAAAAACACCACAGTGGCAATTATGGATCCAATGACAAATTTCAAGATTTCAATGGAGCTCACTGAAGAAACAAGAGGGATGGTGGAACACTGGAACTCAAAAAGGGGACCCATAACTGAAACCAGGAGTGGAAATCAAGAATTGATTCAAGAAAGGTCTGGGAAAATGAAATAAAGAAAAGCTGGACCCGGCCACCCGTGGTGCAGTATCTGAAGTTTTGGCGCCTTATTTTTGTGTTTGATGTTTTTTCAAACAAAAATCTCACATGTCTTCTTTTCGCCATTTACAAACGCACAACAGAAACATCGACAACGTACCCAAGTTCTACCAGCTGCCTGGCAAGATCTATGTCATCAAGATAGAACAAATCGACGGGCGTGATTTGGCGGTCCAGGTAGTCCTCATATCTGTCAATGACAAGAAACAATGACCCCAAAGTTAGGTTTTGAAGGCGGTGAAAAAAAGTTGTAAAAATACTTTTGTTATACTTTGTAATGCTTTATTATAGTTTGTATTTCAGGTCTGTAGTAAGTTGAGGGCAAAAGTTATGAACACATAAATGCAGAAGGATTGCAACTGGTTCTATGTTTTTGGTTAAAATGGGGTAGATCCTCACATTATTATTGAGCCCCATGGCCCACATCACATCAGAGAGATTCGGACTCACGATCTGTCTGTTTATTTAACATTGTTGTCAACAGTTAGATGTGTTCCATCCAGCCGCCACAAGCCAGGCACACTGGTCATTGTAGAGCAATGCAGACATCAGGATTCAAACTCGTGATCTCTCTGTTTTTTCAACTTTATTTAGGATTGTCAATAGTTACATGTGTGCCACTGAGCCACAAGCCAGGCACACCACTCACTGCAGAGCAATGCAGACCGATGCCCGCACATGTCGCCTGTTTTGAAAATATGTTCAAGGATTCCAGATCTGTTGCTTTAACCTGACACCAGCCCAATCGCTCTTCTGTAGATTAGGATCAGTCCGATCAGAGCAGCACTTTGCAGTTCATATCAGAGATTATAAAAAATTATAATCGGATAAGATAACCGAATGAGAAAAAGGTCCCCGATGAGTCGTGAAACTTCCCCACTTCTCATGAATCAGACAAGACGAAAAATTCTTCTTCTTCTTCTTTGTATTTTTCCCAGTTCTCTTTCCTCACAAATCCAGTTGGTAAGTGGAAAATCAGTGGGCGTAGCTCAGTTGGTACACCCATGAACTGTTGAAATACAGACCTAAGCTTGAATCCAGATGGAACTAGCCAAATGAATTTTGGAATTACCTGGGGCAGGTGAGTTCCGCGATGATATCTCAAGGCCAGACCCCTTTTAATTTTAAGAAAAGAAAAAACAAAAGGAAAAACAGAACAATTCAACGAAACAAAAGAAAGAGGGTGTACAGTAGTTGTCAACATTGAGGACATACTCACAATAGGACTTTCTGGATGCAAATGTGGCCAGACACATCCAGGTCTGGCCATAAGTGCAGTCAGATGCATTTACGATAGTGCTGTAAAGGCAGAGTAAATACTAAGTAGTAAGTAGTAAGTAGTAAGTACACTTTTCAGGACATCCATTAAAATTGAAGTTTGGAGTCTTTGGACTGAGCTCTGAAAAGGGAGAGCAAGTGCCCTTTTCATGACATCGAATAAGATTGGGACAATCTTCCACTTTCGGTTAGCGCACATGGACACATGTCTGGGTTGCACTAGATAGCTGCTGGGTTCCCTTCCCAGTTGAGAGCAAGTCTAGGCCCAGGTCACAGCTGCTTCAAGATGATCGTGCACCCGGATCAGACGATCCGACTAAAGACAGCAAACAATCGGGGTACCAACTTGTGTACAACTTGACAGATTGTGCAGAGCACTACAAGGACTGTAAAGAGTGCCTCATAAAAATAAGTTTACTTTGAACCACCAATACTTGGCCCATACATCGGCCGTGGGGCCCTCATTGAGCCAAAATAATGTTATATTTTAATTCTTCCTGGATTTGGTATTATCAGTCATGTGGTTTCTACTTTTTCCAGAAAGCCTGTGTTTGGCTATTTGGGCATGGTTTATGGTGCGCTGTGTAAGGCGTATTTCATCGATATCGGACGCCGACCGAAGGCAGGACACAAAGTGCAGCAAGACACGCTGGACACGAAAGCAAGACGCAAAGAAGTGGGCATCTGGTCTCCTTCCTGTATTTATCATGGAGTAAATCAACCAAGGGTAGCGTTGCCGAAATGCGCGTGGAAAAGCACTTGGTCAAACCGAGCAACAGGAGGCTTGCACCTCCGAGGCCGGCTCGGGAGACAAAAGTCGGAACGAATCCGGAGGCCGTGAATGTGAAAATGTCAAATGGTCATTGACGAGATTTATCAACGGTGGTGAGGAACCCGAAAGTTGAGGTGCATACACGAAATGAGCCCGCGGCCGATGTATGGGCCAAGTGCTGGTGTTTTAAGAAGAAGCTCACATTTGACTGCCATTTTGGCTCAATGGTACGGAGTCTACGGACCTGGGGCCAAGTCCCACTAGGCCGGATTCTTCATTTCTGGCCATTGATCTTCGTAATCTACAGTCAGAAATCAAGAATTCGGGTAAGTAGAACTTGACCCCTGGACAAAAGTTCGTATGTGAATTATACTGCTAATCACTGACGCCAGTTCAATTATGATCATACTGTGGCTGAACGGTATGAACTCTTATGAAGTCTACAGAGTAGAATGGACCTGCCATTGATAATGAACAGTTCATGAGTGCAAATCCCATTGTGCTGAGAAACTCTCGGAGTCGCAAGGATTTAGGAGCAAGTGGGGCGACTGAAATGTCAGTTACATCTCACATCTGGGGCGACTGAAATGTCAGTTACATCTCACATTGGTTACCTCTTCAAAGAAATGGAAAAATATGGAAAGTTGGAGGGGAATTCAATGTTCAAGGAAGCGGTCCCTTGGCCATTACAGAGGGCAATTTTTGAGTTTTGAATTGTTTTCGTAATTTGAGAATTCAACTTATTTTCGGTAATCCATCATTACATAATAACACATAAAAACTCAAATAAAATACACATAACCAAAGGAATTGCGTGAAATATGTAAATTGATCTAATTGAGGCATTTTTTTTAAGTGCTGCCACTCAGAGGTTTGCTGTGCCCATTGGGGAAGGAATGCTGGGGAGTACAGTTTCCAGTGGCTGATGCTTTGATGATTAATGATGGACAGTGGTCCCTAGTTCCAGCAGGTGCTGTTCCGCACCAATGGATTTAAGACCTTTAAAATTTAAGTCAAAAAAAAAGAAAGAAAAAGCCCACAAATTACAAGTGGTTTACTGGACAAAAATAGTACGAACAAATCAAAAGGTGGGTGTGGATTGTCCAAGGGAAGAGGAAAAAGACAGAAAAGGCACTGCAAGTCTTCGAATGGTCTTGGTTTCACTTCGGAGTCCTGCTCTGCACGCAAGGTGAAAAGAAAAGGGTGCAAAAATCTTTAGAAATAAGAACACCTTGAATCAGCAGCTTTTCTATAGGCTAACAGGACCATTCCCAAAGTAACAAAGGATAAGAGCAGAAGGATGGGAAATAGGGTAAACATCAAACAAGAAAAAAACAGGCAAAGCAGCAAGGCAAAAAATGGAGGCAACACATAGGCTGGACGGCACTGGGGAGGCGGGAGGGCAGATCATACACGAGTAATTGCAAAGACATAAGGCAGTAAAGGAAAAGACCAGCAGGATGGAGAAGACAATGAACAGCAACCAAGAAACAACCAGGCAAGAGCAGGGAGGCAACTCATAGGCTGGAGGGCACAGGGGGAGGCGGGAAGGAAGAAAGCACACAAGGTACTAAGGGAAAGGCGTGGCAACAAGGCATAGGTCTATAGGATGACAAACAGCAGCAAGGGACAAAGGCTGGAGGGCACGGGGGAGGCAGGAGGGCAGACGACACACAAGTACACCAAGCAACCACACACAAGCACACCAAACAGGCCAAGCAAACAACACGTAAGCATGCCAAGCGGATGACACACAAGCACACCAAACGGAACAAGCAGACGGCACACAAGCACACCAGATAGACAAACTAGGAAAATTTCAAGTCCCAAAATTTTTCAAAGACCGAAAAAAATAAAACTTATGATAGATTGTTTCGTCGGAGTTGCACCGACTCATCAGGAGGCTGAACCCTCGACAATCTGTGGAATCCCCGTATTGATGGTTTGTGTCATGAACCCTTTGACCCTTGTTGAAGGCAGACGGTCCACAAGCGGAACACAGCAGCAAGCAACAACTCAGCGAAGCACCAGGCAACACTGCTGGAGCAACCCAGCTGCACAACGCCAAAAGCAACTGCAAGGAATGACAGGGCAAGCGGGCGTGCAGCATGGCAACAGCATAGCGAAACACAAGGTAACACCAACACAGCAGCCACACTACACGGCACACAAGCAAGGAATGCGGAAGACAGGGCATGCAGATGGGCATCAAGGCAGCAGCGGAGTGAAGCACAGGGCAACACTAACACCGCAACCACATGGCACAGTCAATACAGCAGCTTGCAAAGAACAACATGTGACGCAAGCGAGACAAGCAGCAAGTCATCAGTGGAGTGCAGACAAGGCAGTCTACACATCCAACACGGAGCAAAGCGGCACATCACCTACTCACATCACGATAGAACCCCATAGACTGTTGGTTCCCACCACCTGCTGCTGTATTTCTTTATTTCTGGATTTTTTCTGAGTACTTTTTGTATGTCTGCATGAGAACCTTTCAGAAGTGCTAAAGAGTTGATGAGCGGTGGTTTGGAGTGCCTGGAGGAATGTTAGGGGGGGCGCTCTATTTGTGATGTCTATGGTGCGTATGGTCTGTGGGTGGATGACAGACGTCCGTCAGAGTACCTCCTTGGCTCAACAGGTGGTGGGAACCAACAGCCTGCAGGGTTCAACCGTGATCTGAGTAGTTGATGTGCCGCTTTGCTCTGTGTTGGATGTGTAGAATGCGTTGTCAGCGCTCCACCACTGCCTTGCTGCCCGTCCCGCTTGCGTCACACCGTGTGGTGTGGTTGCGGTGCGGTTGCGGTGTTAGTGTTGCCCTGTGTTTCGCTCCGCTGCTGCCTTGCTGCCCATCTGCGTGTCGTGCCTTCCATGTCCGTTGCTTGTGTGCCGTGTAGTGTGGCTGCTTTGTGGTGTTACCTTGTGTTTTGCTTCCCTGTTGTTGTGCTGCACGTCCGCTTGCCCTGTCGTTCCTTGCAGTTGCTTTTGGTGTTGTGCAGTTGGGTTGCTCCGGCAGTGTTGCCTGGTGCTTCGCTAAGTTGTTGCTTGCTGCGGCCGCTTGTGGACAGTTTGCATTCAACAAGGTTCAAAGGTCTGGCCAGTACCGTGAGTTACCCTTCACGTGCACTTGGGTGGGTACACCGGGTCATGGATGAATCCAATGTCTTCCATGCTGGGATGGGTGAAATATCCCTCACGGGGCTTCGTTTACATCCCAGCTCACTTTACCTCCCCTTTGGTGGCAGGTCATAGGTTCAATTCCGAGTGAGTTGATCTTGGACTTCTGGTATGTCAGCAAGCTATTCTGGGTCATGGATGAATCCAATGTCCTCCATGCTGGGCTGGGGTGAAATGTCCCTCAATGCTGGTCGGAGCTGGGGCGAGTCATGTTGCTCCGTAACCTAGCCAGGTGGGGGTGTGAGGCCTGGGAGAGCTTGACAGGGAATAAGACAGTGTTGGACAGTTTTAGAGAGTTTTGTTTGGGAGTCTAGGGGTTCTGAGCATTCGAAAAGAGGTAAATAGTCATTCATAGTTTTTTAACCTCTCCTTTAATTCTCTCGAATTTCTTCAATAGTTCTTAGATTGATTCTCAGCCGAAGCCGGGTAATGGCCCCAGCATCTCAAATGACTTGTGCAACTCTATATGGGACGCTGGCCCCGGTTCCCAGCACGTGCTGCTCCCCACGAATAGACTGGAGCATTTGTCCGAAAAAAAAAAAAAAAAAAAAAAAAAAAGTCCCTCAATGGGCATCACTTTCATCCCAGCTCACTTCACCTATTGGTTAAGTGATGCACGTCATAGGTTCGATTCTAGTGAGTTGATAATGAACTTCTTGTGCATTAGCAAGCACTTAGAGCCGGTCGGACGCCCTTGGAGTGCTTGGTTGAGGACTGGCCGGTGCCACGAGTTATCCCTCACATGCACGTGGGTTGAGTAGAGTCTAGGTACACCGGGTCATGGATGAATCCAATGCCTTCCATGCTGGGGTGGGGTGAAATGTTCTTCACGGGGCTGCACTTCCATCGCAGCTCACTTTGCCAATTGGTTTAGTGATCCACCTCTTTGGTGACTAGTCATAGGTCCGATTCCTAGTGAGTTGATCTTGGACTTATTGTATGTTAGAAGCTCTTAGAACCGTCGGACACCCTTGCAGTGGTTGGTTGACGTCTGGTCGGTGCCGTGAGTTACCCCTCATGTGCACTTGGGTTGAGTAGAGTCTGGGTACACCGGGTCATGGATGAATCCAATGTCTACCATGCGGGGATGGGGTGAAATGTTCTTCACGGGGCTGCACTTCCATCCCAGCTCACTTTGCCTATTGGTTTAGTGATCCACCTCTTTGGTGGCTGGTCATAGGTAAGATTCCTAGTGACTTGATCTTGGACTTCTTTTATTTTAGCAAGGGTCAAAGGGTTCATGACGCAAACCACCAGTACAAGGATTTGCAGATTCTCGAGGGTTCAGCCTTTGGCGACAACCTCACGGTTATCATAAAAGCCAGCGCCTCACGTCTGCAGGCCTTGACGGATAGAATTCAAACTTTCGCAGTGGCTGCTGACATGAGGGTCAAATGGGAACAAAAACGGAGAGCTGGTGGATGGGCCCTGGGGGGCTGGAGCCTTCCCCATCACCCTCCGTCAATTGGAGACCGAACGAAGAGGCAATCAGAATCGTGGGGATCAGGCTAAGTGTTTTGGCTATACGAAAGGGGAATGTTAAAGGGGCCTAGTGATCAGAAAAAGGGACTGGATCATCAAGATGACGCCCTTATAAGACCCTACATCCCAAGCAAGCCTTCTCTGAATTAAGGAATGACAGTACTATCTGCTGGAACCCCTGGAGAAGGAATGAGGCCGGCTGGAATAGACGACCGTTGGGGGACTTCCAGGTCCCGTACCGCCCGACTAATTTTGTGCTTATACCGTCCCCCTCTAACGAAGACTTTTCACCTTATTCAGTGCCCATCGGTGGATGATGGATGCCCTCCCCGTGCCCTGTCCCCGCCCTGTCCCCCCCCTGTCCCCACCCCCTTCCTCCACCCCCGTTTCCTCCCTCTCTTTTCCTCCCTCTCTTTTCCTCTCTCTCTTTCTCTCTTTCTGCAGATTGAAAGTCAACAATGGCAACAACGACAGGCGGTTTGGCCACCCAAATGTCTGACTGATGATCGCTGTGGCAAGCCAAGCAAATGGGGGCACGAGAGGAACAGCTACAAGGGAAAAGATCCAGCTGAAGGGGAGCACCGATGTCAAATCTTCAAACTTTTCTCATCTCCAGGACGAACCCAGGCTGGGCCATGAAAAGGAGTGGAGGGTTCTGCTCTCAGCTGCAACCTTTATAGTCAAGCCTCGCTATATTCAACTGCATGAGCTGGGGACAATAGCATTCTTACAATTTTTTGTGTGGCCTACTAATGTGGCTACACTTTCGGCAACAACAATTGCTTTCAGCAACAGAATGGTCGCCTTTTAGTCAGGTCACATGGTAGTTGAAGCAGACCAAACCTTGTTACGCTCAACTGCACAAGCTGGGGACACTAGCAGACTTATGTTTTCTGAGTGAGTGTGGT
This sequence comes from Chara braunii, assembly GCA_003427395.1. Taxonomy (NCBI): domain Eukaryota; kingdom Viridiplantae; phylum Streptophyta; class Charophyceae; order Charales; family Characeae; genus Chara; species Chara braunii. Next base: position 2,648,157 of record BFEA01000035.1, read on the forward strand.
CGTAACTAGGTCAGCAGCAACAACAATTGCTCCCGCTAACAGACTGCCTGTCTTGCTAGTCAGGTCACATTGTAGTTGAAGCAACTGTAGCTTAAGGTCACATGGTAGATGAAGCAACTGTAGCTTAATGACGTCGTTATACATGCCTGTGAAAACATTCAATTGTATCTGTGGGACGCTGGACCCGATTTCCAGCAGGTGCAGCTCCCCACCAATAGATGGAGCCCTGGATGGTGCTAGTGGTGTCTGCTCGTATCAGCACCACTAGCAAACAGACAGGTGTTCTAAAAAAAAAAAAAAAAAAAGACCCTACAAGAAGCACTCCCCCTCAGCTGCACTTAAAAGGGACTCGGTGATCAGAAAAGGGGACTGGGTCATCAAGAGTGACACCATCCCCATCCCAGGGGCAATCTTTCAAGTGCGCAACTTGCATGACCAAGTAGCAGAGCTACAGGCATTCATCCCTGACCTGCCTGGCGCAAGGTGGCCCCGAATAGAAAAGATGTCGGACCTTGACTGCCAGCTCTCAACTGACGCCCTCACGAGGGTTCGTGTGGTGGGCAACCAGGATGCCGGATTCTATGTCTCCAAGATGGCCGCCCCAATCTGTGCTCTCCCCTTTGATCCCGAGGAGTGGGAGTGGTCAGCCTGTAAGCCGGTCCCGTCTGGCAATATGTAAGGGCAGGATACAAGGAATCCCACAAACTCTAGCCCTCTACATCAGTGATACAGAACAAGTGGACCCGAGATTCTCCCCTATTGCCTTCTGAGGTGGCAGACATATCTTGGTAGTAGTATGCTCATATAATGCCAACCTCCCGCCAAGCCATCCAGTGGCAGATACTTCATAGATGTCTTCCCACGCCGGACTGGGTAACCTCCCGCTCGAACCCGGAAGAGAATGGAATCCTGTCCCCTGTGTGCTCCTACTGGGGATAGTCCTCCTCACAGGGCAGACGAGCGGACCTGGAGCACTGCTTGCTCGCTTTCCCAATGCCATTGCAGGTATGGAGGTGGTGGGACGCCTTGTGGCGCAGACTTATGGATACCCTGTTCCAGTGGGATATTAAACTTATCCTATTAGGGAGGCTCAGGGACTTCCCACCAAACTGGACATTCTTCCAATATAACCTTTTTAAAGATGCAAGACTAGCTGTCCTGATGACCATCTGGAGGGCCAGATGTTCCTTGGAGAGAAAGGAATGCACTTCCGGCTTCATCTAGGCAAAAGCCGAGATTGTGGAGGCAAAATGTGCCACCACAACCAAACCTCCAGGCAAACTAGCTACAGACATGGCCACCCTCACTGAACCCGTTAAGCAACAGCAAATGATACAAGAATTCAGGGAGCTGTGGATACATCCTCGTGGGATAATGTGCGAAATGTGAAACAATGGTAGAACTGGGTGGCAAAAGAAAGCACTGGCATTTAGCGCTAGCGCCTTGATGCCGGCGGACCAGTAAGGCCCAGTCCTCCCAGCTAGACTAGTGCCTGGGGAGAGGAGCTCCTTGGCTGCTAGGCCTGTGCGCGCGCCTGACAGATGCACGTGGCTCCTTGATTGGCCACGTGGCATCTGCTGTTGGTGACGAACAACCATGACGCGCGGGCAGGGGTGGTGCCAGCCATGAAGTTGATGAGGAAACGCATAGGGGCGCAACTATCCGGGTTTGCGATGGAGCTGGTGGGGGAGCTACAACATGGAGAAATGCCTTTTGGCACTGATGACGATGTTTGGCATATAGCGGATGGTGGGCAACATGGAGAAACGCCTTTTGACACTGATGACAACGTTTGTCACATAGACGATGGAGAGCACGATGAGGAGGACGTGGCCAATTACTTTGCAAACCTTTGTGCGGTCTACATGGATGGAGAAGCACCTGTTGACATGCATGACGACGTTTGACGTGAAGAGGATGGTGGGCAAGATGAGGAGGATGTGGTCGATTACTTTGCAAATATCTGCGTAGTCTACGTGGATGGGGTAATCGATGATGGTGAGCAGAAGGAAGAACACATCGTCGGATAATCGATGATGGTGAGCAGGAGGAAGAACACATCGTCGGATATTATGCAACTAACGCTGCAGTATGCGAGGACTCCCGAGGAGTGCGAAATTGGTGAGCTGGATGATGATGATGATGTCGTCGACTGCTATGCAACTATCAGTCCAGTATGTGAAGAGTACGAATCTGAAAGTGATTATCAGGGCGGCGATTGGGAATATGCCCTTGGTGATGCTGGTGGGTGGGACGTAGAGTCGAGGCTAATGGAAAAGACGGCAGCAGTGGCGACGGTGACATACCACACGATAGCGATTACAGTAATGACACCGACATACCACACGATAGCGATTACAGTAATGACACCGACAACAACTACAACAGCAACAACAACAACAACAACAACAAAGACAATAACTCCCGGTGCTGACGTCGACCCTCAGCCTCACCACGGTACTGACGAGAGGGAGTATGCCCTTGTGGAGGTGGGCGAGTGGGTGGGGGAGGTAGGGATGACGGCTGCGGCTGCGGTAGTGGCAACGACCACCGTACAAACAAGGGCAACTATGGCAACGACATCAACAACATCTGCAACAACAACAGCAACAACAACAACTACAACAACAACAACAACAGCAACAACGACAACGACATCAACAACAACAACAACAACAATAACAACAACAACAATTAAGCCTATAACAACAACGTGGGCAATGTAAGGGCTGCCATGATGGTGGCGGAGCGGTGGTGGGGAACTACTGGCCTGAGAGGATGGCCGTCGTGGGGTTTGGGGTTGAGAGTGCGTCTCTCCTTCCCCCCCCCTCCTGACCTGGTGTACTTTCATGTTCATCTGTTTTTCTTTGGGTGGCACAGGGTGGGAGTTGGTTATATGTTCTCCCTCTTGTCGAGTTCGGATGGATTGCTGATTGGAGTTGCTCTCTGCAACTTCAATCAGAGGGGGAGATAGGGCTTCGCCAACCCGATCTGTTATTGGCGGGTTTGAAGATTGCTTGCTGGGGTTGGATGACAATAATTTTGTCGGCATGCAGGAAGTCAGAAATTAACAATTCTCGATTAGGAATATTACTTCATGAACAGGAGGTCAATCTTTCCCTTCTGTAGGGGAGTAATCAATGCCTCTGTTCTTTTTAAACATACAGGTTATGTATGCATATATATAGGATGGAGTGTATTGCTTCTTTGACATCCTATCATTGCATAACGAAGCTGGTTATAATTCACAGCTTACACACATCACATTAATGTGTGGGATTCGCCCCCTCGTCTGATAGATAGGTTTTCTTTGACATCTCAACTCATCATCATATAGGGAAGCTGGTTTTGATTTCCAGCTCAATACGTCATACACATCACATCAAGGTTAGGGTTTCATCTGATTGATTAGATTGGTATCGATGCCCCAGTTTGTTTTGGAAATACCGTTGATCAGATGGATAGGGTTCTCCCATCATCTGACATATATTGTTTAAACGTGCTGCGTGCATACATAGGTAGGTGGAGTCATCAACACATCTCTGCATAGGCCCTAGGGACGCTGGACCCGGTTTCCAGCAGATACATTCACATCATTGTACAGGGACGTTGAACCCGATTTCCAGCAGGTGCAGCTCCCCACCAATAGATGGAGCCTTCGACGCCGGGACCTGCTTCCGGGGATGCTCTTATCACCTCGTTAAGTAGGTTTCCCGTACACGAAGTTTAAAAAAAAGAAAAAAAGAAAAAAAAAAGGCTAGCGACACTGTCGGACCAAATACCTTTACAAGGGTATTTGGCCATGTTTTTGCGGTTCGCATGAGTCGCATCGGTGGTGATGATTGAGGTAGTGGCGCAGTTATTTTTTTTCCGTGGCCCACAACCGACTCTCAGAAGCCGGATCGGGGAGCGCACGTATGGTGAAGTTAGAGAGTGTGTGGGCGCACACTTTGCTGTACTCGTTGATTTCCAGATGTGTGTCCGTGTCGCGATAAGGCAGAGGAGTTGGTAATTTTTGTGCAGCGATGTAGTTTAGAGAAAGATTAGTTTTTTTAATACGACTGTCTGCACTGTATACAAATCGGCATTGTCATGACCAACGTCAAGGTTGGCTGCAAGTGCCCTAACTAGAAGTGATTGTTAATGAGTCCAATGACTTATTTAAAGGCGGTGTTTCAGCCGGTTTAGTACGGAGTTTGTGAGGTGCGTGGTTATTGTGTTTCTGGCCTAAACGGTAGGGGCCTCTTACAGCCTCGACAGGGCGTGTGTGAATGGAGTCCAACACAAGGAAAAGGTTGGAGTGTTCCAAGTTTAATATAGTAGAGGTATGACCTTGGGAAAATTGTTATTTTGCGAGGGCCAAGAGGCCCAAGACTAACATTGGCGCGACCCTCGTGTGGTAAATAGTGCATGCAACATGTATTAAACCACCAGTACTTGGGCCATACATCGGCCGCGGTCCTTCCCCGTTAACACGCCGCGGCCTTAGGGGGTCGGCCAAGGGAAGGTCCGGTCGTTGCTGAATGGCTGGGCCCCGGTTCACTCGGCATGACACCAAAAAACAAAGAAAGAAAGAAAAAGAAATTAAAATACACAAAAGTAAAAAAGAATAAAAAGGGTTCAAATACACAAAAGTAAAAAGGAAATAAAACGAAAGGGAAAAAACAAAGTCACGCGGGCGAGAGAGAGAGAGAGAGAGAGAGAGAGAGAGAGAGAGAGAGAGAGAGAGAGAGAGAGAGAGAGAGAGCTCAGCAATGGGAATGCATCTTCCCGCTTCCCGCGAAAGCGGGAAGATTCATTCCC
>BFEA01000035.1:2653315-2666985 GCA_003427395.1 Chara braunii
CTCGCCGCCTCTCTCTCTCTCTCTCTCTCTCTCTCTCTCTCTCTCTCTCTCTCTCTCTCTCTCTCTCGCGCGCGCGCGCGCGCGCGCGCGCGCGCGCGGCGTTTTCATAGTCTATTCGGAAACGGGAGAGAGAGAGAGAGAGAGAGAGAGAGAGAGAGAGAGAGAGTGGGGCGGCGAGTTCGCCGCGGCCCTCCGTGCGGGCCGCTGCCTCTCTCTCTCTCTCCTTCTTCTAAAAACGAAAACGGGAATGAATCTCCCGTTTCGGAATACACAATGGGAACGCGCGAGAGAGAGATAGAGAGAGAGTGAGAGAGAGAGCGAGAGAGAGAGAGAGAGGGGGGGGGCGGTGACCTGCATGGAGGGCCGCGGTGAATTCGCCGTCTCTCTCTCTCTCTCTCTTTTCCGAAAACCAAAGGAGAGTGAATCTTCCGCTAGAACATGCAAAGATACACCAACTTCTTTGTGCATGTCGAGGAGGTAGTAACCGTCTTTTTTTTTCTTTTTTTTTCCATGTTTTTTAGAGTAAATCCGTTTTTCTGTCGTTGCTTTCCAAGTACTGGTGGTCCACATGACGGGCACCGGGGTTCGGTGGCTGTGGGTTCGGCCGATAGGGTATGGCCTTGGGGTGTTTCAGTAGGCCCACAGATGGTGCAAAACCCAGTTATGTTATATCTTGCGCCAGTTAGACTCAGACTTGTGCCTAGCCCTATTGGTTAGGGCAGTTGACTTTGACACTGCAGGTATGAGGGTTGAAGCCAACCAATGACAAGGGGGTTGCGAAGCGTCGGTGAAGGAAACTGAGGGGCTTTGGGGTACCGGACTATCCCCCCTAGTTTTGCCAACCATTTCCGAGCGTGGGCCCGGCTGGTGGGACGTCGGGGGTGCCAGCCAGTTCCCCTCTCTCCTGTCCTCCTCAACTCTTCCTTTTGATTTTATTATGATCATTCGCGGTCTCAATTTTTGACTGGGTCCGATACCGGGTCCGGGATTGGGCATGGAACCAATGGGCCTAGCTCAGTTGGTACACCTCTGAACTGTTGAAATACAGTCTCAAGTTCGAAGACCGCCGGGAGCAGATCAATAAAATGTTGCAAGGGGCTGGGTACTCGGGTAATGATGCGACGAGGTCGCCTTCTCCTTCATTACCACTGTCGTTACTGGATGAACCTTGTGCCGTGATGCGGGCAGATCCATCCATGTTGAGGTGTTTGATGGCCGAGCCTTTTGTTTCAAGTAGATCAGTGTCAGTGCGTTATTTGAAGTCTACAATTGTCTCAGTTTTTTCTCGAGATGTGTGCTGTTAGCGGCCACGTTGCGTTTGTATTGGGGAAGATGGTAGCAGACAGGAGAATGAGGAGGGAGAAAAGGATCTGCCGGAGTGAGCGCACACGAATTGATGAGAATGAGGAAGGAGCAACAAAGGAGGTAACAAGAAAGAGGAAGAACAATGAGACAGAGGGAAACATAAGGGACTTACCTCCAGAGATGGGCGGTCCGAGGTGAACAAGGAGTCGAGTAGTAGTGCCGAGTTGTGCAGTAATTCGGCGAAAGATTAGGCAGCGTATCTGCCCGGGATCTAGAAGAAGATTCATACTCAGTTTTTTCTACAATCGGCGGGTGGCAGATAGCAGGCGCGGGCTGTACTTTGCAAAGAGGGAGAAGAACGGGCGTGAAAACCACAGATCTCACCTGTTGCTTAGCGGATGCAGGCGAGGAAGGACTCGAAGTGGGATTTTTTTAGTAGGGTGAATCTCATGGTAGCGTCAGAATTCGGAGTTAGGAAGTAGATTTTGTGCTACTAAGGTTTGGAGCTGCGCAGAGGTGGAAGGGAGTCGGATTATGGTAATGTACCTTCCCATGTTTTAGCGGTGATACGTTTTTATTTTGACAGTTTGGTGAATGCCGCTGGAAGATGGGCTCATTACGAAAGCTATTTCAGCAGAGCTACATGCTGTGGTAGCAGCGTTCATTATCATTGTGGTAATGGACGTCTTCGTCCCGACAGACACCTTGCTCGTTTTCATCATGCCATCGTACTCGTGGAGTTCATCCTCGTCTTACTGATCGTCGGCTTCGTAATCGCGCTCCATCCATTCCTGTGGGTGTTCTTGATTCACGGCTGGTTGCCTCCACAGGCGTTATATGCGCGCGCGCGCGCGCGCGTGTGTGTGTGTGTGTGTGTGTGTGTGTGTGTGTGTTTGTGTGTGTGTGTGTGTGTGTGTGTGTNTGTGTGTGTGTGTGTGTGTGTGTGTGTGAGAGAGAGAGAGAGAGAGAGAGAGAGAGAGAGAGAGAGAGAGAGAGAGAGAGACTTTAAAGCTGGCGATGCGGGATGAATTGAAAGTCGAACTATGGTGTCAGACCGTCCACATTGGACAAACGAGAAGTTGGCGGTGCATACGTCCATGTTCTAGCGGAAAATTCGTTCTCATTTAGTGTGCGTACCTTCCCCTGTTATAGTGGAAAATCCATTCCCATTTCGCACATTTGGTGAGTATCGGAACTGCCCCGGCGTTGCTCCTACTGTGTGTTATCTTGGTGTAATCCTGCTGCTATTTGTGATGATTACACTATCGTTTGTGCGGCTTATTGCCCCGTAGTGGTCACCCTCGTCGTCCGTATGTTCCCTGCGTTGTTTGGCGAGGAGGTTCTGTTGGTGTTTAGACTGCTGCTTGCGCCCGTCTTCATTCGCGGCTATGCTTGTTGAGGTGGCAGAGTTGTTCCTTGTGGTCGTAGTGCTCGTCAACAAGGCGCACTTGCCTGTTTTGGATTCGCTATCTTCTGGGGACTTGCAGAGCGGTGCTGGCCATAGAAGCGCACTTGCCTGTTTTCTACCAGAGGATTCGCTATCTTCTGGGGACTTGCAGAGCGGTGACTGGGCATTGAGTGTGGGCATCTATCAATGTTCTATCGGGAGATTCACTCCCATCTGCTGCAGTCTTTTGCTCGTGGTCACGGTGGATCATCCTTTCCGTTCCTCTAAGTGTGGTCGTAGCCACGAATGTTGTGTTGTCGTGCGATGGTCGTTGCGTGGAAAGAACTTGGTCAAAGACCAGGGCAGGTGCGTCGAGCGAGGAAACGGAGACGGAAGAGCGGACGAGAGGAATGCGAACAAAAGCCAAGGTAGGAAAAGGAGTAGGGGGAAGAATGCAGGGTTATAAGAGAGGGGTCTTACCTGGTGACGAGCGAATGACCATGCTGCCAGTGGAATTGGCGCAACGGCCATCATAATTTGAGCTTGGTCACATATTCCTCATTGGGTAGGATAATTGTTTTTGAGTCCATACCGGGTTCAAGACTACACACGATATTAAATTAATTTTTCTGGGCCACGGAGGGGTATACGGGTAAGCGTGCTTACTCGACCCCTCCAGCGTTGCCTCTGTATTGCACTGCTGCAGAGCGCGGCGCAGCCCTCCCCTTTCGGGGGGAGGAGGGGGGGAAGTGCATGTCAGATCTCGCTGAGTTAATAAGGTTGTACAGTTAATGAGTGAGTGGAAGCGGAGGACAAGAAGGTAAGAAGGAGAGAAAAAGAGTGAAATTAGTGGGGGACGATGTGTACTTTGCTCTAGTACGGAAAGACTTGCACCAAGAGTTGTGGGTACTTAGCCCAAGGGACCAAGGATCTGGCCGGTGAGAAACCACGGGTGTCTGTGCACCTGCCCCGTCCTGTTGAGAAGGGGCTTGAGTGTGTGCATGCCTGTTGAGGCCATAGAAGAGGCCAGATCTGTTGGAAGTTGAAAGCACATTGCAGCATGGATGAGTGAGCATGGGGAAACAAGCGGATGTACCAGCCAGACCATCTATAATTGGTCGTGATTGGGGTTAACCTTGTTGTGCGGAGATACAACACCAGTGAAGGAAGAGCTCGAGAAGGAGAACATGAGGAGTACCCCAGGAAGGGGAGGTATAGAAGCAGAAGGGCAACAACACGGTTTGCCTCCTCAGTGACGTAGTCCGTTTTTCTCAGTAGCACAGTCTGATCTTTTTAGTAAAAGCAGACTATGCCTTCTCAGCAAAGGTGGGCAACAGTGTTTCACGGCAGCAGACTCTGCTCCTAGCAGCAAATGCTTTCTACTTCAGCGTGCTGCCGATGTCTGTTCCCTACGGTACTTGTTTCCTATTACTATCCCTACGGTACTTGTTTCCTATTACCATCCGTTGTTATCATCACAATAACTTGCTGTTAATCTCTGCATCAACCAGCTGCGATTCAAATTGTTGCTGCTTATTGCATCAGCGGGATGTATTCTCATCAGAGTGCTGATCGAAATACTGCTGGCTTGTTGCAGCACTGTGGTGCAGTCTAAGGGGGGGATACGGTTTTCGACTGCTGAGTTAGATGGTTACAGTATTCAACACCGTCAAAATTATTTTATGCCTATTCGGATTGCGACTTTGCGAACCGAGATCCTTGGATTCGTGGTTCCAGACATGGACTACGAGTGTCTCCTCGACGCTCCTTTTTTGCATAGGATGGAGATTTGTGCATTCTTTGCCCATGATGGGGTAGCCTGGCTCTCTCTCCAATATCCTCTCACTGGTCACGCACGGGCCTTCATGATAAGTGATAGGCACCACCCTCGTCATCAGCGTTATGTTAACTCCCTTGAGCATAGGGAGTCTGAGAAGATGATAGAGGAAGTGCGGGCGAAGTTAAAAGAAAGTGGGATAATTGACAAAGAGACAACGGTCAAGGGAAATCATTATCGGAAGATGCTCAGACTCCTGGACAAAACTCAAGAGTTGAGCGATAAGGAGGAAATGGAAGGATCCAAGGACGTTGCGGGGCCAGCAAAGGTAGGTACGACGCGGTTATCCTTCTCTGCAACCAAGTCCTTTTTAGGAAAATAGTCACCAGGTCGAAGAGGAAGTACAAACGCGAAGGCGTGAAGAAAAATTCAGTGGCGGTCTTGTTAGAGAAGGACTGTATTGAGGCACAGGAGAAAGAAAGGAAGATGATCAAGGGGTTAAGAGAAGTCTCATCAAAAGGAGGGAAAATTACCCTGGAGAGATGTAAGATAATAAAAGTAGGAACTCGTGATTTCCATCTACCTGCAAAGAGGGACTTCATTTGCAAGTTGTGTCAGCATTACATCGTTGCCTTCTCCTTTAATGATGAGGAGAGGGGATGAGTGGATGCTGATATGATGAAGAGGCCCTAATTTTCATTTTCGGCCCGTTGCTCAAGAGTTGAAAGTGGGGGTTCCCGTTAACCACTTGTGACCGTCCCTGACTGTCCCTCACACGCCTTCGAATGACAGATCTACATAATATGTCAGAAAGAAAAAGAGAAAGTAATGAAGTATCTGAACCAGAAAATAGTCTCCAATGTGGATAAACCAGTTGATGATTCTCATGTTAATCTTTGGTTTTACTTTTGAACGCTAGGCCTACATTGGATACACAACCTGCAGAAGTTGAATTTGGTGACAGTCCGCAATGCACGCAGCTCACCCAACGTGGACTTACTAGCCAATTTTTTTGCTGGAACGAGCATTTACTTCCTGATAGACCTATACTCTGGCTAAGACCGTTTCCCACAGACCCTACTAGTCGACCGATCACCGTCATGCATACACCTAGGAGCCTCATACGAATGTGTATGGTGCCTCAAGGGTGGACGAATGAGGTCGTAGTCATTCAACAAAACATGTTGAAGGTCATGGAGGACATATGCTCAGAAATTACATTCTCATATATTGACGACAACCTGGTTAAAGAACTAAAAGAGTAGGATGAGACCTTGGTAGATGGCCGAGTTAGACGATTTGTATGGGAGTATGCTCAGGGAGTGGCGAGACTGGTTAGGAGATTAGGTCGCTATTATTCCAAAGGAGGTGACCATCATCGGTTTAAGATGCTTCCTGGAAGGAAGAAGCTCTGATCCAAAGAAAGTGGATAAGATTTTGCAGTGGTCTATGTCGCTAAAGATGGTTGGGGAAGTGAGGAGTTTCCTTGGGGTCGAGGGTTTCTGGCGGATGTTCATACCGAGCTTCATCAGGTTAGCAGAGCCGATACGAGAGATGGTGCGAGGAGGAGCTAACCTAGCGTGGTCTGATCAGAGAGAGGTGGCCACACATGCGCTTCAAGATAAGGTAAGGGATGTAAGGATCGTGCTAGGAGTGCCCTACTTTCACGATGACGTAAGGAGGTCCTTCATCATCGAGGCCGATTGTGACCCTATAGCCTTATCGAGCGCATCAATCCAGCAAGGGGACCCTCCCAGTTGTTTCACGCAGGATTTTGTAGGACTTTGTCGCAGAGTGTCCCCGCTACGGCCGAGTGCGTCAACCCGTCAACCATACTTCTCGCTAACCCCTACGACAGGATAGGGCCACGTGAGGTACAACCTACCTCCACCTGCGCGAGTTCTCACCATCTCTTAGGCGGGCGTATCCCCGTCGAGCTACCGAACGACTTGCAAAAATCTTTTGTATGTGATCTTAGAAGTGGCCTAACCGAGGACGTTTCCCGTTCCTTGTAGCATAGGGGGTACGCGCGGTTAACGTCCGAATCGGACCCGTGCACGAATCGTCGCCTGAGGCACTGATCTCTCAAACACGATCCTACACCGGTTGATTAGGACGGTCAAATTTAACCACGTGATACATCTTATGAAATTAAAATGAAACTTTATACGTAAATCACGCCTAGTCCCTTTCTCCACATTTGACCCATAACTTTTCGACGAAAGAATTAGACGTGCGTCATGCGTGAGACTTTGAATAAATATTGCGGCGACGTACATTTTATCATATCAACCAGCAATGCATGAATGCACAAGTGATCAAAATAATAAGGTAATATGTGATACCCACAACCACGTGACCCTCAATAATTTTGACAGCCGTATTCGACACTCAAGTGTCGGTTGACACGCGTTCTGAAAGATTAATCTTTCGACGCGAGACAATTACAAGTGCGATTGTGAGACCTACGTTCTTCAACACACTACAGAGAGTAGGGGTAGTAGGCTCGACCCTTCGTGGCAGCCAAATTCCCGACCTTGAAAGTCGGACTCCATCTTCAGAGGCCTAGAAACAGGTAAAGGGGTTTGACTTTGACAGTTGTCTCGGACCTCAACGTCCAACTATATTAAAAAATATAAAAAGCAGAAATAGAAAGGAATCTCATTTTTCTCTCAACACGAATCTACTAAATTTTTTTGTACGATCAAAGAAGACCGTGTATATACACAAGATATAAATATAACGGGGTTATAAAACACAAGGCAATCACTCTCACAATCATAATATGATTTCCTTCAAAATATACACATGATCACAGACAACGTCAAATCCAGACTTTGACTCACAAAACATATCTGCAATCACACGAAAGATTCCACGTCGACATACCACATACTACACGGGGTCAACTTAAATCACTCTCTGCACTCACACCCCTTGCCTTATTCACACAAGCCTCAACCTTTGTCAAACCTTCCAAAAGGAAACACTTGGTCCCTTTTTAAATGATCATTTAATAAAAGTCCGGGTAAAAAAAAAACAAAGAAACAATTCAACCCACAATGGTTAAGACCTTAGGTTAAGTAGTGAGAATGAGTTAGAGTTGAGTCGGAAACCGACCTATTATAAAAAATAACAGAAGAATGAAAATGACCTGAAACACAACACAGGTCAGTGCCCAAGTTATGCCTGAGTGAGTACGAAACACTCATTGAAATGGTTTGAGATATGGTTGTCATCCCTTCTCTCATGCTTTGTTTTAACTAAGATACGAGAGAAAAAATGTTAAAAGTTGGGCTACCAGCCATGCCGCCCGTATATCCAAAGCTGGCACGGGACCTGTCGGAGACGACCGGTCGGGCAACTAGGTCGGACGGGGCCCCAACCGATAAAAAAAAAAAAAAAAAAAAAAAAAAAAAAAAAAAAAATCGATGTTGTACAACATAGTAAACCAAACAACTTTTGTTTGAGGGGAACTACCAAATTCTTCATGGAATTTAAAATACAAATAAAATAATGCAAACAAAATTATCTTACACCCTTTGAAGGTCTTTCAACCCCCTTTCGGACCCTTAACCCCCCCGACCCTCCAAAACTAACATGAAAAAAATTAATCGTGAGACCGGATTTTGATCTCTTTCCGATGATGCAAAAAATGCTCTATCATCAAGGGAAAATAATTTTTTTTTTGACTGTTTTTCTTACTCGACCACGGGACCGTAGCAGAAGGGTCCTCGTCGCACTGACTCGACTGCCTGACCGAGCAGTCGCACCTATACGGGTCTGATATATTAAAAAAATGAGAAAATGTGTGACTCGATCATTAGATTTTGAATGAAGAATGTTCAAAAACCAAAAGGGCTCAATGAATGATAATATTATAATTATGAGTCAGACATATTTGAGACCTAAAGGAATCTTGAGATGATGTTGAGTTATGATTGGGGAAATGACACCCTAAACTATTGCAATGGAAAAGAGACCTCTGGATTAATGTCCGCCTTGGTTTGGCATCTCCATTCAACTTAGCCATACAACAACTGGTGGAGGAGTTATTTGCGGCAGGAAAACCTGGCATGTTATGAAACTCTCCACTAGATATTGTTGTGGGTTGCGGGTGGCCTTGTCTGCGCAGAAGGTGAAAAATACACCTCGTTGAATCGGTATTTCCGTTTAGCTTAATCACATACCAGTCGGTGAAGGAGTCGTTTGCGGAAGGGAAACCCGCCATGCTATGGGATCCTTAACTAGGCCTTGTTGTGGGTTGCAAGTGGTCTTGTCTGCGAAAATAATTTTTCATATTTGTGAAAATGGGGATAGCATACTTGTTAAATAGGTTTTGTAAGTGGGGTTGATTGAATTGTTTGTAAAAATGAGAGAGTCACTTGCTACATAAGATTTGGGAGTACGAAGGATGAAATTAGTTTTGAGAATTAGAGAACATAGCTACCAAGTTTATTATGTGATTGAAATGGATGATTTTGTTTGGAGTAGCAATGACTTGTGAGATTGGGCTCGGTGGGGCTCAATCCATAGCACACATCGATGACTTACATGGAAAGGTCATTTAAGCTATCCACTGGTTAGTTTGAATATTATGGTGCTTAATCACCCCACGAGGCAGGATGTCACCTAAAAAGGGTCCGAAAAGGCCATGAGAGTAGGCTCGAACTCGAGTTGTTTTTCAACCGCCTAAGAGTAATCACTTGTCGTATTATAATCTATTTCATTAAAGCCCTATAATTACAATAGGGCGGAAGGAAGGTTGATGTGATTAATGTTGTCTATCCGACTAGCGTTGACTCGACAATACGTAAGCTCTTATACTTCCTATAATATCTTAGGGAATACTATGTGCTCGTGAAGATGACAAAGAGTTGAGGATGCTTGATTGTTGCGAGGTTAGTAAATTCTTGTGGTTGTGCTTAGCTATTATCGGACTGAGACGACTGGCACAACGAGGACGCCGATAAGTGGGTCCGGAAATACTATGAGGCCACTGACAAATGCCCTTACAAGGGTATTTGACCTTTTTGCAGGTCGCATAAGCCACATATGTAATGATAGTTGAGATAAGGGTGCACCCTTTTTCTTGCATGGGTTGCGTCTGAGGTAATGTGGTAAAAATGTTTGTGGATAGATCAGAGAGTGTGTGGGCACACACTTCAAGGCATGCATTGGTTGCCCAGACGATTGGTCACTCTGCGAACCGGTGGACCCATGGCGGCAAGGCCGGTGTGTGATAAGCCAGGATTCGTACTTGGCGGCTTTCCGTACCCTTAGGGAAAAATCCCACGTAAGCCTCAAAGTACGGGTTCTAGATGATTGGGAAGAACGGGGTTTATTTTTCCTTTTTCTTCTTTTTTTTTTTTTTTCTTTTTCTTCTTTTCCTTCTTGTTCCTTCTTGAAAAGAGAAGAAGGACGGAACAAAAACTTATTTTTCCTTTTTTCTTTTCGTTTTTCCAGAACTGCCCCTGATGGTCTTTTTCCGCTCGGTCGGTTAGCGCCCTCGTTGAGAACTCCAAGAAACAGTTAGATGGGAATTTTGATTTCTTGCGCACACGGCTGTTTTTCAAATTTTTGCATGCCGCTTAAACCCGTTTCCCCGCTTTGCATCCCCGCGCCATCTTCTCTTCTTCCCGCACGTTCCCTTCTCACATGCCTCTTCGTCATCCCTCGAGCGAAGGTCGATCCTCTCCTTACCCATCATCCTGAACGATTGGTTGTGTATTTGGGATGGTCGGATCAATGTGGGGAAAGCGGGAAGCACGCACCACTTGAATAACCACCCCAATCAGACAAAGTGTTCGACTCGCATCCTTCGATCCTTTTGGGACCTTGCCCTTCTTTTGTCGTGCTCATCTGCGCCCCGCGCTACAAGGCTACATGCACCACATGCTGACACCTCGCCGCCTTCCGCACAATAAATTCTTGCAACCCTCCTCTCCTTCTCTTTGATCTCGGTGGCAATGTTGTGCGAGCTATGTGCGAGGTCCGCGGCGTCGAACAAGCTTGATGAGCCCAAGTGACGGGCGGAGTGACGACATGGGGTCGGCTTAGCAATAGACTTGGGGTAAGCCAATCGGAGGGACTGAGCGGTGGTGGAGATCTGACGCCGGCAGTGGCAGGGCCTTATGGCTATGGTTGTCGGTGGTTCTGAGGGACTGGGGGCTGGGTTCGGGGCGGCCAGCCATGTGAGAAATTTTGTATACTAAGAACTCACTTTTATCTCCATTGTTGCTTTGTCTCAGTGTGATGTGTGCATGGTCCCGATGCATGGGTATTCTGTTATATGCATGATGTGGTACAAGAGTCTATGGATGATTGAATGTCTCATTGTCCAGGAGGGCTTGATGAGTATGTGTGTGTGTGCGCTTACAGGCGCGGTGGTGGGGATTGCTGGGTGTCGACCGTCTGCATGGATGCATGAGTGTGTTGGTCCTTCCTCCCTTCCCCGATCCCTTTTTCGGTCTTAATGTCGTGTGTATGCGGGGGACCAAGCGCCAACCTCTTCCCTCTCTCCCTCCCTTCTGGGCGATGAAGGATCCGACGAAAACTCGATAACCGGAGAGATCAATCGTTCGTATCTCCGCGACGTGGATGACATCTCCGCGACTCGACAGAACCTTGGATCCCCGACTCCGCATTCAGGTTGACGCACACACACACACACACACACACACACACACACACACACACACACAGAGAGAGAGAGAGAGAGAGAACTAGGTGGGTTTTCATTGATTCTTGTATGAAGCCCGCGCTCGTCCCTGTGGACGCAAGCACGGGCCCTTGCCCGTGCTCTACCTTTATATCGGTCTCTCACAACGCGCTGCCCTCCTTCCCGATCGCAGACGACGATAGTGTGTAGTGCGACGCAGACGTACGGATTGCTCTGCGACGAACCGAGCAGATCCGTCTGCATAGCCCCGCCAGGGCCTACCACATCGGAGGGAGTGGGTTTGTGTTGATTGATCCGTTCTCTTCCCCTCCCCTGATACTGCCCTACACCGATCTCACGGTTTTGGCCTGGTCCGCGGCACAGGCGACGTGGCCACCTCGGTTTAACTGAAGCTGGTGTTGTCAGGGGGATTCGTGTTCCTGGCGAAGACTAGTCCTGGGATACGAAGGTGCGGCTTGGTTCCCATACCTCTCCCGCAATGCGGGCGTGCTCCCGACTAACTTTCGAACTTGGGTTCCCTCGACCCACCCTGCCCTCGGCAACCCCGCGCTAGGAGGTCCGCATGGGCTCGACGAATCTGACACCGAGGCCTGAAACTTCCGAACTGACCACCCTAAGATCCGCGCGAACCAGGCGCCATAGGGAACGGAAAACTCTGTTCTCCGTCGTTTTCTTCCTTTTTCTACTTTACCCTTTGATTGTTTCCCCTTCCATTGATGGTTGCTCCAGAATGAGTTTTTTTCCTGTCCCTTGCCCTCGACGATGGCTCGAACCCCCAAAAGGCAACTCTTGGCTCAAAACAAGAATCCCCCGTTTCGCTCAGGCGATTCAACCCCACGACCAAAAATCCCCGGCCACACCCCCAACTACTCTGATCGGCGTTCGAAGTACGGAACGCCACGCGGGGTGTGAGGTTTGCGCATCACAGAGATCCCGCAGAACGATGCGAGTTAAACAAATCAACTTTTTCATTAGTATAGTCATGCGTGCATCGTACGCGTGTATAGAGGCTGGCATTGCCGCCGCCTCCATCGAGTTGCCTGAACCCGAGGCCGTCGCTGGATGTGAGCTCCCTTGACATGTTTGGAGTCACTGTGATGTTTGAGGGCGTCCGCTATGACCTCGGCAAGGCTTTCGAAAATGGGGCCTCGTGTAGGCTTGAGACTTCGCCTACTGGAGTAGTGGAGGTGTGGCTTTGGAAAAGTTGCCGCTTGCAAGGGCCAGAATTGGCGGCCCGACTGGTGGAGTTGACGGTCCTGCATGACTAATATTGACTATCCCCTTTCGTTTTGTCATCTATCCTGAGCCCGGGCCCGACTGGTGGGAAAGTGGGGGTGCCAACTGTTTCCCCTCTCATCAATTCTCCGCTGTTTTTCCTTTTTCATTTATTTATTTATTATTTTAAATAATCAGTTCATTTTTTGCGGCTGGGCCCGGTACCAATTCCAGACCTGCCGCGGAACCGATGGGCCTAGCTCAGTTGGCACACCCATGAACTGTTGAAATACAATCCGAGTTTCAACTCAGAGTCTGCCGAAAGCAGATGAATGAGATACTACAACTTCCACCATTTTGTATTACCTTGGTTTGGCCAGTACGGTGACGATGGGCCTCGCTCCACCACTCTCGAAATGTGCAAAACGAGAGGGAATCTTCCGCTAGAACAAGGAAAGATACATCGCCATGATTTTTGTCTTTTGTGCATTTTCGGAGTAGTGGAGCAACGCCCGACATCTCAAAGGAAAGATACATCGCCATGATTTTTGTCTTTTGTGCATTTTCGGAGTAGTGGAGCGACGCCCGACATCTCAAGGTCATCGCCCACTTAGAACATTCGTTAAACTAGGATGGTACAAGGAAG
The DNA here is from genome assembly GCA_003427395.1 of Chara braunii. Taxonomy (NCBI): domain Eukaryota; kingdom Viridiplantae; phylum Streptophyta; class Charophyceae; order Charales; family Characeae; genus Chara; species Chara braunii. Next base: position 2,666,328 of record BFEA01000035.1, read on the forward strand.
ATTGCACTACCTCTACGCGTGGCAGGGTGCAGAGCGGACTAACCCCAATCTATGACCTCTTCTACTGCACTTGGAGTACAAATGCGGGGGCGTACACATAGGAAGGTGACCGTCCTGGTGTGAACAAGATCGGCCTTGCTGCTCACTCACTCCTCTGCCCTCGGTTTGTGTAGATTGTGGCCAGCTCCGAATGAATAGGGATGTCAGAGCTGGCCAGATACAAATCAGCTTAGATCAGGGAATACTCGGCCGATTAAGTTCGTGACCTAAGCAGCGGACTAATCAAATATGCCCCAATCTACTGTGTGTTCGTGGCCTAAGCAGCGGACTAAGTTCGTGGCCTAAGCCACGGGCCAACCAAATATGATGGTCAAAACAATAAAATAAAATAAAATAAAATGATGGTCGGGCGGGTGAAGGGAGTGCGTTATTGTGTCATCGAGGTCCATTGGAAAATGTTGTCGGTTCTATCCGTGGGCTGCGTTAACCTGTTACAACTGGTAGTAGTCCTATCGGAAGAAGAAGAAGAAAAAAAAAAAAAAAAAAAAGAAGAAGAATAGTGTATAGTGAAAACAGTGGCCATAGACTGCTTCTCGTACAAGCATCGATATGTCATCATTACTTCTCCGCATGTACTGTTCTCAGCAAGAAAACGCGC
>BFEA01000035.1:2667605-2712912 GCA_003427395.1 Chara braunii
TTTCATCGAAATCCTCAAGGTTCCCCGATAGTCTTTAGTAGGGGCATCCCCAAGTAAGGACTTCCTAATTACAATTTAGTCCTGGCCAGCGGATTGATTGCAAACCAGTACTTTCCATACTATTTGCCAAACTAGGTCTAGGACAGGCCTAGGCTTTCCACACTGCCCAGGTGGACAGTGAGGACCTGAAAAAACGAAGTAGTAGAGAAGTCTAGAAAAATTACGACGAAATATACAACCTATAATTACACTTCCGATACGTGAAAATTTATTGCACCATCGTAATTAATTTATTTACTGCTTACAGATAATTACATAAAATTACAAATATACACGTTACTCCTTGTACAACCGCGCCATTTTGATTTTTTCGTGCCAGCATACCAGGCACTCAAGCAGTCTTAACCAAGACGCCTTGAATACCTTGGTGCCCTTAGCAAACCGTGCTAGGGCTCTGAAGAAAAGCGTCGGGGGGTAACCCCGACGCAAGAGTTCCTGCTTCATGGCTATCACCGGAAGGATGATCGCGCTTTCGTTGTTGGTCATCTGTTGAATACGGTGGAAACTCCCCATGATAGCTCCGATCTTGACTTTCTTGTCGGAGCAAGAACAGAAGTCCTGGAAGCAACGAAACGTAAGCTGCGAACCCTGGTCGAGACAACTGTTCTTGACTTTCGGTTCCATAATGAACCGGATTCTTCCCACCGTGATAGTGACCTGTGCACCGATGAAGTCAATCGTATTAGATTCATCATCAGTGCGCACGAGTACCAGCTTGCTTCCATAACACTTGTTGAACTTCTCCAGGATCTGAATTGCCCTCTGTACAGATTCTTCCTTCCGTTGATGGAAGGCCACGACCAGTGACACATCATCCATGAATCTTACCCCATGCACTAGCCGTCTGTCTCTCCCGAGGGACTTCAGAAACTCAACTTCATACTTCGCACAGAGCAGACAAGCCAATGGGGGACTGGAGTTCTTCCCCATGGGCACTCCGACCCTCTGCCTGTAGAGTTTCTCTTTGCAGGAAGTGTATGTATGCCGCAGCTTGAACGCAATAAAGCGTATCAACAACCGGAACTCCATTTTAACATACCTCTTCCCGAACAACTTTGTTCCCAAGGAGACCAATTTCCTCCCCCTCCTGCTGACGATAATGCGGTGATAGCCTCTTCCTTCCCACTCCTCCAATAGCCAGCGCACTGCTTCTATGATAGCTGCATGCGGCAAGGAGGTAAATATTTTTTTGATGTCAAACCCACCTCCAATCACCATCGTATTGTCACCGAACAGTTGGAGTCTTTTCTCCGCTTGTTGTAAGTTCGGTTTGAGTTGCGCTGTGGCGATCAGGTTGAAGTGCGAGGAACCGGGGAGCTTGGCCAGCAAATAGTTTAGGGCCCTAGCCACCCACCGACTCCCTGTCTTCGTAGGCTCACTGCACGCAGGCGCAATCGGTCTCCACTTGGTAAGATCCTTGTGTTTGGGGAGGACATACGCCTTCCCAATGAGACCCTTGCTGTCCCAAGTTGCTAACTGCTCCAGTCCCAGTCCCTTGTAATCTTGCCTCATCTCCATTAATATCTCCTTCTCCTTGCTGACAACTATATCGTAAGCAGTATTCCAAGTGAACATCATGTCCAGTCCACGCTCATAAACTATTGGACACATCACAGCCAAATCACCCGCATTTCTGTCCACCGGAGTAATGGCCAACTCCTGCAGATTTCTCTTAACCTCAATGACCGGATCTTCATCTGTGTCACTTCTCATGCTGCATCCGTCCGAAAAACAATTTTTAAGCTTGAGGTCTTGAAGGTGTTTTCCCACTCTGCCTCCCAACACCGATGTAAGTCCTTGCCAAAAGCTGTCCCTCAGCTCATTCAAGGTTGTCCCCAACTTTGGACGCAAAACGTTCTTACCATTGAGCGCCACTCGAGGTACGTGCTCCACGTCAGCAGTCCTGGTAAGAACATGCCCTTCAGTACGCGGTAAGTTGAATCGTTCACAGGTGCAACTAAACTCCTCCCGTCGACTGAGCAACCTATGATTGCACAAAATATCGGAGACATTTCGGTTTCTCTGCCAGACAAATCTCAGCTTCCTGCTCAGTTTTCCTGCGATGGCAGGATGCAGTTCACAACTAGCGATCTTGCTAACCAATATATCTCTAACTTCTCGTTTCTTTATCTCCTTTCTGAATTTGACCTTAACAGTGATCTTCCTCCTCAAATTAACACGAGCCTTCTTCTTGCCTAGTACGCTTGTTTTTGAAGGTTCTTTACAAGTTGACCTTACAAGAGTGCGATGGCAGGATGCAGTTCACAACAGTGACCTTCACATCCTTTATCGTCTTCCTAGTACCCTTGTTTTTGAAGGTTCCTGCACTACTATACAGGTGCATGAGTTTATCGATAGACATACTGGATAACTCCGTACGCTTGAAGGCATTTCTAAAAGTTGACGCAGGTAACCCTTTCCTCTCTCCCTTGCCTTTTTAGTTAAAATAATAGGAGATACCCAAAACTGCCCTCCGGCTTCGAAAAACAGCTTAGCCTGCGCTAGCGCTATTTTACCGTCCTCCCCCACAACCGTGGATGACCCAAACAACCTCTTCACAACAGCCCAATCCTCTCCCCAAACTTCAACACCTTCACTGTACAGATAAGTACTTTTCCTACCCTCTGCAAGCGCTGTTTGCAGAATGCAAGTAAGACTAGCATTTCCCACTGGTCTGCTCCGAGACCAAAACAACAGTATTCCCGCTTGTTTCTTCTGCACATGCGTGACAGTTTTCTTCTTTCCCCTTTCTCTCTTGCCTTTCCTCTTTTTCGTCTTGCCAGTCCTGCGTGTACCGATGGTGTTCAATGATGGTGAGAAGCGCTTGATTAACGATTTTTCTAAGTTGGCAATGCCTTCAACATCGGTAGTCGCGATTGGAATGACGACGTACTTTCCGCAGCCGAATTTCTCCAGCCAGTTGTAGAGAATCGGTGCTTTCTTGTTGTTTCTTGCTTCAACACATCTAATGTGTTCCCACCACCTTTCAGTCGCTCCTCTGATGGATCTTCCAATGTACGTCCTCTTACACCAAGGTGAAACAAGGCAATAAACAACAGGCTGTTTCATGACGAACCAGTCCCAATTCTGCGGGACAATGTCAACGAGTTTCCTTGCCCAGGGTACTTGCCCACAAAACGTGAGCAAAACCGTTCCAGTTGCAAGCGCCTTCTCGATTGCCAACCTAAGTTTGACCAATCCGGCATGCCCCCACATAGCATCCCGTAGCTTGAGCAGCCCCACGATGGTGGTCCATGTCTGCTTTTCCGGGGGATGACACCATCATTGCGAGTGTTCCCCTTCGTAACGATCCGCCTCAGGCTGCAACTCCTCCAAGCCCTCACCATTATCGCTGCTGACCAAACCGCCTGTTCCTTCGTCACATAAGTAATGCCTTTTCCGTCACAAATCTTCTTCACCTCTCGAAAATCCTTGCTCATAAGCCTCTCTCTAGTCTCTCATATCTCTTGCACGATGCCTGTCTTACTGCACGAGGCGCCCGTAGCCCTCGCAACGTTGGTTGGCGTCTGCACCGCAGTCTTCTTTCTCTGGCTCATTTCATATTCCTCCCTCGTCTGCAATCTTGCCTCCTCTTCATACTCGTCCAAGTCCCCAAACCTTCTAGCCGTCCGCTTGCCTCTTGTCTTCCTTGGCGGCAATTTCCTTCCTTCTTCCACGAGCGCATCTTCATCACGGAGGTCATTCTCGAAGTCGACGTCGAGCTTGCCTCTGTCTCTTTTCGGAGTTTTCCCATTCATCGCCAAGGTCAGTTTCACCTCTGTCCGGATCTCAGCTTTAAAAGCACGTAGATCCCTAGCAACTGCCGCAATTGTCCTCATCTCAGCCTCTTCCGCCAAACGTTTTACAGGCTCGGTCTCTTGGAAACATCTCCTCTCCATATCCGCAATCATCCGTTTCATCTGTTCATCCCTCTGCTCCTGCTCAAGCAGCATCTTCCTTCGCTCAGCCTCCCTCTTTCGTTTCTCTTCTTCCGCTACCTTTCTTTCCTCTTCTTCCTGCTGTTTCTTTATTTGGTGGTCTGTCCATTCCTTGATCCTTCGGAAATCTTCATCCTTCTGCTGCCTCGTTTGCCAATATGACGTGTTGCTGTTGAACGTACCTTGCCCTTTGCTCGCTGTACATTCTCGGGCAAAGTGTCCTGTCTGCCCGCAGTTAAAGCACGTACCAGCGGGGTTTCCACTCGGTGTGCCCGCATTCGCCATGTCTCCCTCTCTTGTTCTTTCTCTTCCCACTCCCTCCCTCTCTCGCCCTTTCTATCTCCTTCTACGCGCTACTTTCCTATTCACAGTATCACGTGCTAGCCGTCCGTTGCCTACTAGAAGCCGTGCGTACAAGCTATTACCAGCCAACGCTCACGTTAAAACCTCACTGATCTACAATCTATGACACTAACCACTTGTCGACATAGCCACCAGTGTGAGTACACCCTCTTATCCGGTTACTACGCATCACAGAATAGTGAAAACAGTGGCCATAGACTGCTTCTCGTACAAGCATCGATATGTCATCATTACTTCTCCGCATGTACTGTTCTCAGCAAGAAAACGCGCATTATCCCCGACGCGTTTCGGCCAGGCTGCGCTCCCGGCCTTCCTCAGGGGGCTTCTCCCAAAATCGCCTTGCGGCGCCACCTAACTTTTCGACCAAGTATCTGAGAATAGAGGGCTGACGACCTTACCCTCTTGTTTATAGTAATCACCTAGCTACAGTCCCAGTCACACCCGCGTCGTCCTAGTCCGCTGCGTCATTCTGTTACGTATCGGCGCTATGCAGCGCGGAAATTTGAATTTCGAAGTTGCAGCCCGCCTGCAACAGATTTTCCCACCAAGTACCCTCACGGGTAATAGCACGGGAAGCGGCTCGCCCCAATATGTTCCCGGCCAGCTACACTGCCATGTTGGGCGACGTGCTTCGATATTCATTGTACTATCAGCTTAATAGCCATACTCTAATCAGTCGTGCCAAGTCCTACTCCGCTATAAATTTCCAAGCTGAAAAGTACTATTAATTCCAAAAACCAGCAGCTTTCAGACTATTCCCGCGTGGCTCGCAAAACTGACAAAATCCCGCGTACTTCCCTGTAACAACCTGACGTGGACTACAAAAATTTCGCCACCCAAAATTTCGAAATTGGAATTGACATCAGCCCGCCTTTCCTGACCCATTGCAGAGGTGGAACTACCTGCCCGTTGGACCCAGCTCCTCCGACATAATTTCATCGAAATCCTCAAGGTTCCCCGATAGTCTTTAGTAGGGGCATCCCCAAGTAAGGACTTCCTAATTACAATTTAGTCCTGGCCAGCGGATTAATTGCAAACCAGTACTTTCCGTACTATTTGCCAAACTAGGTCTAGGACAGGCCTAGGCTTTCCACACTGCCCAGGTGGACAGTGAGGACCTGAAAAAACGTAGTACAGAAGTCCAGAAAAATTACGGCGAAATATACAGCCTATAATTACACTTCCGATACGTGAAAATTTACTGCACCATCGTAATTAATTTATTTACTGCTTACAGATAATTACATAAAATTACAAATATACACGCTACTCCCTATACAGCCGCGCCATTTTGATTCTCCGTGCCAGCATACCAGGCACTCAAGAAGTCTTAACCAAGACGCCTTGAATGCCTTGGTGCCCTTAGCAAACCGTGCTAGGGCTCTGAAGAAAAAGAAGAAAAGGGGAGTGACAAAGACAAGGGAAGAGGTGACGAGAACGAAGACGAGGACTACAAGGGAGATGGAGGTGAAGGCAAGAGCAGAGGCAGCGTGGCACTCATAGACACGGCCGCGGTCATTTTCACCACAAAGTTGTAGTGGTCATCGTCTCTATAGTTGTGGCGGTCTTCGTTCCCCGTAGTGATGCTTGCCCGTAACGGACGTGCTTCGACGCAGCTTCGTGGCGTTGAGGTCTTCATCCTGGCAATTTGGCATTTCTTCCCCCGTCGAATGCGACTGAAACTGGCCGTACTGACAACCAGATGCGTTCATGTGACTAGTGGGCTGCGCATTACGTAAGTGGAAGTGAGGGAAACGGCGGAATGGCAGAAGAGACGTGGAGAAGACAACAGTGAAGGGAGAGTAGGGGTAACCGTTAGAAAGGAGAGGCGTTTTATTTATTTTATTTTATTTATTTATTTTATTTTTGTGGTCCGATGAGTAGGAAGGCGAAGTAGGCGCAGCGAGGGAAAAGTGAAAGAAAAGAGCGGAGAGGCTGGTTGATTCTGGGTATAGGATTGTACTACGTACATAGAGAGGATGGAATAATAATAGTGTAAAAAAAAAAAAAAAAGGATGTATCTTCCCACGTTCTAGCGGGAGATTCATCCTCGAATCTCGTGAAGGCCTTCTTCCTCGTCGGGCGTGTACCTCTACATGTTCTAGCAGAAGATTCATTCTCATTTTGCACATGTGATGAGGGGCGATCGCACTGCTCCCCGACATCGTTATGTTGTTCGGCGTGGTTGAGATCACGGTCACCGTGCTGATCGTCCAGATCCCGGCCTGGCTCCTCGTGGTGATGGCGATCCCTACGGTGCTCGTCCTCACGTCCATCATCGTGGCGGTCGTCACTTTCGAATCGCTCGTCATGCATGCTGTGGTGGTGCATGCCATCTCGCTGGTGGTGATCCTCCAGGGACTACTCCTCATAATCGACATTTGCGCCCCGGCGGTCGTCATCCTCGTTTTGGTAGTGCGATTCGTCCCGATGGTCTCTGTGATGGTACGCCTCGCCCCAGTGGTCTTCATCCGGACGAGCTAGCTTTCTTCCTGGCCTGGGATTGAATCTGGCCGTACTAACGGCCAGGTACTTTTATACCGCAGCCTTTGCAGCAATAGAGAGCGAGAGGGAGAAGATGGAGATACGGAGAGAGGAGTGGCATGCTCGATCGAGCAAAAGGAGAAGCGAGTCCGTATGTGTGTGTTTGTGTGTGTGTGTGTGTGTGTGTGTGTGTGTGTGTGTGTGTGAGAGAGAGAGAGAGAGAGAGAGAGAGAGAGAGAGAGACATACCTCCCTGTTCGCCGCGATTCCCCCCTCGGTCGGCATGGTGGTCGTCGTGGTTTTCATCGTGGTTTTCGTTGTCGTCAAGGCGGATATCCTATCCGTCCTCATCGTGAAGTTGGCCATCGTCGTTATCTCGTTGTAGTCATCCCGATCCCGTCCTTGCTCCTCGTCGTGATTCCACTTACAGGGGCGCCGCACTTGGCCAGGATCTTGTGGAAGATTCGTTGCACGCTTGCTCGCCGTATCTCCCATGTTCTAGGGGACGAGTCATTCCCATTTTTGATCCGATAGCGGGCGCAGCAGCCAGCGGGACAAACACCTGGCGTGCATTGGCCCAGGTTCTAGCGGAAGGTTCAATCTCATTTTGCACATTTGGTGAGCAGTGGAACGTGACCCATCATCAAGCCCTCCAGCGCATCGTTGTAATGTCCATCATCGAGACCAAGGTGTGATCCTCGTTGTTGGGATCGGGGGGGGTTGGTGGACGTGTTCTCCGTGCTGCTTTTCGTGATAGTCGTGGTCGTCGTTTTTTCGCCACGAGTGATCGCACGGTGCTGCTCATGTGGTTCGTCCTGGTGGTTTTCGCGGTCATCATCTTGATTGCAGTAATCTGCTCTTCGTCGAGCTTGGTGGTGGTGATATTCGAAATCGTGTCTGCAGCAGCGGCAGCAGCACAACTTAGGTATCGTGATCCTGCTCGTGCTTATCTTCGTGGTCCTCGTCTCCATTCCCGGTGGTGCTCGTCATTCGGGTCGGCCATACTTCGCACGGGTGGGTGGCTTACTCCTGAAAGATGCGCGCGCATACGAGAGAGAGAGAGAGAGAGAGAGAGAGAGAGAGAGAGAGAGAGAGAGAGAGAGGAGAGGGAGTAAGTAGGGGGTGAAGGTACTTACCTGGTAGTTGTGTGCCTGCTTACTTGGTCTATCTTTAACGTGCGCGTATCTGGATGACCTTGCGGCTAGGTGCATTCATGCACTGAGAGAGGGAGAACCGGTGCAGGGAAACTGACAAAGGCGAGCTGTGGGAAGAAGAGGGTTGACAGGAAAAGGAGGAGATGCGTTCATCCTGGGTAATCGTTATGGCGGTGTACCTTTCCATGTTCTAGCGGAAGATTCACTCTTCTTAAGGTGCTAGTGGTGACTCTGGTGAGTAGCCCAGCGAGGCCGATTAGCCGTACACTGCAGCCTGTCATCATGATCGTCTTCGTCAAGATCGAAGGCTCGATAGATGTCATCATGCTGTTCTTCGTGATGATCATGCTCATTGAGTCATTGAGATGTTCATCATGCCATTTGTCTCCAGCCCAAGCTTGCTGCAACTTTTGCCTGTTGTCTCCAGCCCAAGCTTGCTGCAACTTTTCAGCGGGTGTTGCCCTGTCCTTCACCTCAAGGCTGCTATTTTGAAGAGGTCTGCTGCTACAGTCCGCAGATTGCTGCTGTTTTCATAACAAGGCGGCTGTTGTTACATCAGGCGAGCTGTTGCTAGTCTGCAAAACAGTGCTGCTATCTTTTGGAGTTCAAGTTGCAGTTTCTTTTTTCAGACAGTTTCCGTAGTTCCTACGTAGTAAGGATTGACAGGTTATGGACTCTTCACTGGATCTTTGGTGTTGGGAGCCGGTGTTGCTAGTACGGTGATGGTGATTGGTTGGCAATGAGGTCAGCGTTGCGGTTGCGGTTGTTGAGGCTGGTGTTGTTGATTGGTGTTACTAAGGCTGGTGCTGGTACTATTGTCAGCAGCGGCAGACTGTTGCTGGCGTGTGATCAGGCATTGGTTGCAGTTGTTTTCAGCACCAACGGACTGCCTCTTGCTGCAGTTGGTTGGCCGCTCAATTGAGGAGATAGCAAGCGGTCCAAATTACGGCCGCAACTGAGAGTTGGAGGTTGGCCGCGACTGAGAGTTGGAGGTTGTCATTGCCGCTCGAATTGTGACCATGCTGCAGCATCTGCGACCGTCGATTTCAAGTTCTGCGATTCGCGACCATTGCGGGACCCTTCGAATCTGAAGGGAACAAGGTCCTCTCCACATGAGTCTTAGGGTACCCTTCCTAGTCTTGAGCGACTAAATTTACTCCCTTTACCCTTCTTACTCTAAGTCTAATCTGTGGTGCGGGAGAGGAAGGCATCAGGTGGGATTGCAACCCATAAAACCGCAGCAAGGCCATGTGGGGGGCTCGTCCACTGATTGCGGGAGCTCTGTCAGAGCCCAAGCAAGGTTCTGGAGCCAGGGAGCACTCAGGTATACAGACGTCTTATGTGTGTGATACCGTATTCCCTTGGTTGTACTACTCTCTAGTCCGCCTGCGAGTATGACTGAAAATACTTATTCTTTTACTTCAACTATTTCATGATTTTAAAACCGAAAATAAATTATTCATGTATGAAGTTCAAATGATTTTGCATGAAAACAGAGAGAATACACGAGGGAGGGGTGGCAAAAAGGTTAGTTTTACTTGTGTTTGACAGGGTCAACCAAAGGTTGAGCACATTCTAAGTGTGTCGGCTCAGTGCTATATTTCTTTTTTGTTTGTTGGGCTGTCTGCTCGACTCTTAGAGGTTGGACCTATCTTGACTCTTGAGTAGGCGGTCCGGTGGCATGTTTTTTCAAGGGTTTCTGAACGGAGGATGGATCCCATAAGTTGGGTGTTTACATTCCCTATCTTTCTTTTGTTCTTGGACAAAATTTGGCACATTCTAAGTCCGTGGATCCAGTTCTGTGTTTGTACCCCATAAGTTAGGATGACCTTGTCATGAGCCGTGAACTTAAAAATGAACTGAACTATGAAACTTAAGATTATGTATGTTACATGTATTATTTAGCAGACTGCACTGCCCTAAGTGAGAGGTTGAGTCAATAAGCTAGTTAGAAGAAACAAAGTAGAAAATGATAAAATTTATAATATAATATTAAGTTATTAACAGGTAAGTTGAGGTAACCTCAGGCAGGTTGAACTTATCCATAAGTTGAAAGATCCGGTCGTATGCCCGCAACAACAAAATACGCAGCAATTTAATATAACATTGTCTATTAAACATAATTGAAACAGGGGTGAACACTTCTTAAAAGTTGGGCGGTCGAATCGTATGTCTTGAACAGAGAAGAAAGTTGTGAAACTAACTATTAAATGTTGTGGTTGTTGCCTACACTGGACTACCCCATAAGTAGGGGCGGTCTGGTCATACCCAGTATGTTTTTGTCCAGGTAGGCTAAGCCTATCCATAAGTTGGGCGGTCTAGTTTTATGCCATATGTGGTTAATTGGGTTGGCTAGATGCATCATATAAGGCGGTCTAGTCACATACCTCATCTCGTTGCTCAGGCAGATACTAAACATCCTCATGAGTTGGGGTGATCCAATTATCTGTCATATGTTAATTGTTTAGGCTGACTAGACGTACCCCATAAATTGGGGCGGTCTAACTAGACGCCTTATGTCATTTGTCTAAGGTGAGACAAAGCTTACCCAATAAGTTGGGTTGGCTTAGTCATGTGCATTATGTTTATCATTTAAACAGGTTAGGCGTACCCATAAGTTACGATGGTCTAGTCCGACTAGTCGCATATTTTAGGCAGGTCAGATGTACTCATAAGTTGGGCCGGCCTGATCCTATGCTTTATGTAAGAAAGGGTAAAAGAGTTTAAACTACCACTACCCCCGCCGACCTAAATTCGGTTTTCCTAGCAGTACAGAGCGGGTTCTTACGAGGAGCGACGACCGACAGGTGCAGACGGGGCCGATCCAAGGATTTTCAAATGCCAACTTTGGTGATTTTTCGCGCTCATAACCGTGAAATAAATGTTGCGCCGTTTCGTCGCATTTTCATTTTTGCCACTCTACCACGTGTGGCTTAACGGGAAAAGTACCCCAACTTTCGCGATGTTTTGCGCTAAGGAAGATGACTCAAAAACTCTCAGAATTTTAGGGTTTTGTAGATTTGGTCATCATCTTTATAGAAAAAAATATAATAAATTTTAATCGCAAAATAAATCTCGGGGGCAATTCGATGCATTTTTGAATTTTGTCACTTCGCCAGTTCCCCCCATTGTGCTACCGGTAGCCCTCATGGACTTGCGCTACCGGTTCCCTCTAATTCATGATAACGGGGATAGTAGTGGTACTAGTGGTTTTGAAAATCGAATGAGCTAAGTATTTTGATAACTTGAAATAATTTGAGTGTTGGTGACAGATATTATCATGCTTACTTGTGTGTTTGTGAGTTTTTTTTAGGGGCGTGTTTTTGATAGCTTAGTCGTTGAGATGCTCGCCAAGTATTCGAATGATAGATAGAGTACTGACGGTCGGAGGAGGGAGTTTGAGATAAGATAGGATGACCTTACCGACAGTCAAAAGTATAGTTAGTTCGTTGTCGGTGCGAATACCCTTACAAGGGTATCCGCCCTGGTTTTTGCAAATAGCAGGGAAGTAGGTTTGGTTTAAAGTCTAAGTATACCGCACGAGGCGCGACCGAGTCTATGGTTTACATTGACTGAGTAGCTGATTAGAGTAGAGAGTGTGTGGGCGCGTAGACTTAAGGCGCGCGTGATTTCTTTTTATCTTGATGAATGGAGTGCCGGCGTGGGCGCCGGCCAAATTTTTAATTTCTGATTGAACTAGGACTAAATAGATTTTGTCGTTTGACTAGTAGGCTTACCGGTGACTTGTGCGCACGTGTGGAGGGTGGCGTCAACAACAAGTATGACTTTTGAAAGCACTTCGGTAAGTTGTCGCATCGCGCAGTGCCTCTTTATTTAGGCATCCGTCAGAGTTAAACCCAGACCCAGGCCTAACTCTATTGGTTACAGCGCCGGACTCTCATCAAAAGAGATTCAGGGATCGAGATCAAGCGGCGACGACGTAGGAATATCAAAATAGCGTGGGGGGGGGGGGGGGGCTACCTCCTCCGGGGTTTTGTCTGGAACAAAGGGCCGAATCTCAACAGATCGTGACGACAAGGCCACTCTACTGCTTACAACACCCCGTTCCCTGTCTAAGTCGTCTGCAAAGGGTTTTGCGGGAAGATTCGTTTCTCGAAAAGAGAGAGAGAGAGAGAGAGAGAGAGAGAGAGAGAGAGAGAGAGAGAGGGAGAGAAGGGGGGGGGGGGGGGGGGGGGGGGCAACGGGGCTAGTCCCCTTGTTTTTGCGGTCGGCAGAGTCGGGGCAGTATTAGTGGCGACCGTCGTCTTCTGATGATTAAAACTTCCAAGTATTCAATTTTATTTTTTTCGTCACTATTATTTAGTTTTATGTTTGACTTTTCTAAGGTCGGACGTGAGAAAGGTCCATGTAGGGGTCGTCGCGACAGTCGAGGACCTTGAGCATACGCCCCTTGTGGCGAGCCCGTGCAAGTTCCGAAGTGTGCGGGTGTTGGTGAATTCCCCCGCCCCGCATGTTTTGAAGTACGGGCCGAAGAGAGCATTTCGAAAGGGTCTGTGTGGGGCTGCAGACTGGGGGTAGCAGCGGACGTTGCGAGCGCGCAGCCTGCCACCCGCCATTGTCGTGAGGGGTGGGTGTAAGCATACCCGTTGGGCCCCATGAGATGGTAAGTTTGCGCGTACACCGAGCGGGGGGCCACCGGGCGGAGACCCGCAGCGGTACAGGCTGCAACAACCTTTCCCACGAAACCCCCCCTACCTCAGCCCCAAAGTTCGCATTTGAATATTTGCTACTACCACAAGATTTGCGTCGAGGCCTGTGTCACCAAGCCTCACGCTACAGATCGCAGAGAGGCCGCGCCCCGATCCTGTGCTCTGCCATGTGGGAAAGGTGAGTGGAGACTGGTCGTGGGGCGGGGCCAGGAGTACTAAGGTGCGGGCTCGCAGGGGCACCGCTGTGCAAATCGCCGTCGGACTCAGAGAAAACAACGAAAGAGTTAATCGGACTGTCGCTCGACAAAGAGCCGGAGCCGATGTATTGTGTAGGTAGGTGGAAAGCAGTCGGACGGCAGGTTCGGCCGGGCTGCGTAGGCAGCAGCGAGCGAAGCAGGCAACGGGCGCAGGAAAAAGGAAGTGCACCCGAACGCGATATTGGGCCGGGTCCATTCACAAAACAGAAGTGGGGGAGGAAGGGATATGGCAGGCTAGAAAACGTATGACTCGCTTGATCCTTGAGGGAATCAGGCGAGCCAAGATTCGTTCCATGGGTTTTAGGCCAGGGCGAATCCTATGGAGAAGGCGGATCGGAAAATAGTGAGGCATAGGGGGAGGTAGGCAGAAGGAGGTGAGCGCAGAGATATGGCGGAAGGTGAGTCGGGCGCAGTCCAAAAACCAGCGAGCTCTCGATCCTGAGAGGGATCGGGGAAGGGGAGATGCGATCTCGGGGTTTTGACCCCGGGCGAATCTGTTGGTAGTGTTAGTTGTGAGGATAGGTCGATAGGATTAGAGGTTAGTATGAAACGAGTTGCGCGGAGGTGGTGGAAGGAGGCTAATGGCAGAGATGGGAGGAAGCGATATTTCGCTTGGTTCTTAATGAAATCCAGCGAAATAAAGTCATGAGCTGTGTTCTTGTTGTAGTGCGAACTAGAATGTGAAGTCAGATTGAGTAGAGGATCAGTAGTTTAGGGTGTTAGTAGAAAAAGTGGCCGCCCGAGGCTATGGCGGACGAAGGAGGGAGAGTGAGGATTTTGTCCGGCTCTGCATGGAGTTGGGCAAGCTAAAAGGTTAAAGAGGGGTTTTGGAGGGATGCGAGTTCGATGGTGTGACTGGATTCTACAGTGAGGGTGCGGGTTCGGTGCTACGCAACCCATAGGTTGCGCTACGGGTGGAACGACAACATGATGAATGCATCTGGCCGTGTTTTAGTGGCAGATGCATACCAAGTCTGGCTCGCTCTAACAAACTGCAAGGGGGGGGGGTTGTATCCCTCCGGGTTCTAGCGGAGGGTTCGTTGTGACCTTACTCGCAGGGAGTGAGAGGGAATATCCGTGGGGAAATAGAACAGCGAGTTTATGGCGCCGTATTACCACACATGCATCTGCCTGGGTTACTCAGTCGATGCGCCGCTCGCCCACAGATCATTGACAGGAGTGCAGGGGGTGGTCGCGAAGGGAAGGCGAAGGGAGAAAAAATGTACTTGAGGTGTGCGAATAGTCTACGTATGAGGAGTGAGGGGAGTTGATAGCCACGTCATGTACGTTGGTCTCCAACTTCACTGAGACTCATTCGTATGATTGTGGATAGGCTAGCTACGCTAAGTAGTACAGGCCAGGCGTCGGACAATAGGAGCGACATGGGATATGGTACTGGTATGACCAAAGAGTGTCTGGGATCGGCGCTCGAGTCCTTTAGGCTTTTCTTACCTGGACGGTATCCGGGGCAATGCACTTCTTGCTTGACACGTGACTATGTGGACTGTTTCTGCAATTCGGTAGCTTGAGTGTCTGTTTATCGCCCCCGCTCGTACCCCTCTGCAGCAACTGGGCAAGCAGGTGGCACAATCTGTGCGCCAGCACCGCAGTTGTGCGTTTAACAGGCACAGCTAGCAGTCGAATGGTGGATGAACTAACGGGATGAATTGGGCCGTGTAGCCGGCCTAGGCCTTGACAATTAATAGTGACCGCAGGGGGGGCAGCACGTACCTTGAGAGCACGGCACTGTGGGATGAGCCGAGCCTCGAACTATGGTGCCAAATAGTGTCTGAAGTGGGGACAACAGAAAGGCGGGACAGTGAGACTGCAGACGAGTCGGTGCGAGGCTCAACTGGCTGAGTAAAGTTGCATAAGTTCAGCCAGGGGGAGGGGGCGCCGACCGGGGCTTGGTAAGGAAGGCACAACTGGCATTTGAGCGCGGCCCGCCTGCTGAACAGCCAGCTGGCCACACCGTTAGTAAGGAGAAGAGGCAAACGACTGTTGATGGCTGATGCTGCGTCGGTGGACTGTGTACGCATTGCTGCTGTATGCTGGCAAACTGTTGCTGGGCCTATGGATCATGCTGGGTACGGCTGCTGGTCATGGCTGCTGGTCATGATTGGCTGCGCATAGATAGTTGCTGCCGTTTTGACTGCGCACATTGTCGCTGCGTACTGGGCACGAACTACTGTTGATTGCCACGACATGCGAAGGCTGCTGCAGGCTGAGAGAAACGGTCGCTGCTACTGCTCCTGGCGGCGGCTGCTATTGCTATTTGAGTGCCTTTGAGCATCGCTGCTGCTGGTACTTGTCGTTGTTGACTGATTCAGGCTGCTGTGCAGCCGCGGTTGGACTGAGGAGAGGTGGTGAGACTTGGAGAAGTGGTCAGGCTGGACGAGTAGAGGGTTAGTGCTGCGACTTGGGGAGTCACCAGGGGGTTGAATTTCGTCAGTTCTACTTCAGAGGTTGAAAAAGTTGTCATATTAGCTGCCATTGCGGGGCCCTCAGGCGATTCAAGATACCAAGGCCCTCTCCTGCAAGTCTGAGAGCACCCCTCTGGGATTTGAAAGTCTAAAATCTTTCTCCTCCTTCCCGTCTTACTCTAAGTCTAGTCCAGTGGGTTTGAGAGGAAGGCGGCAGGCGGGATTGCAACTCGTAATCCGTGCCAAGGCCTCTTTGGGAGGTTCACCCCACCGATTGCAGGAGCTCTGTCGGAACTCAGGAGGAGTTCTAGAGGCAGGGAACTGACAGGTAAACCATTGCTTTCCCTCTATAAATCCAGTTATAGCCCCTATCTGTATTTCACATTGCATCTCTGACTGAGTATATGGTGTGCAAACTTACTTTGACTTTTGTTTGACTTTCAGGACGCTGAACCAGACTAAGTAAAGGAATGTTTGTCCAATCTCAGTTTCAGCTTTATTGGTTGTATGAAATCAGACTGTTAAAAGAAACTGCATCTGGGAAGGCAGGATGGCGGACTGATTTGCATGATGGTTGACTGGGTCACTAAGGCTGGGAGGTCCTCATAAGTATGGGGAGACCCAGTGCCTTGTTTATTTTGCATTTTCTGGGAACACTCTCTTGTACTTGGCTTTGTATAAATCTTGGCAAACTACTTTCTCTACGGGAAGCGCTGCCGAAATTTCTACAAATCCAAGGAGTTAGTCAACTTTTGACTTGTCAAAATTCAACTTGTCTTTTCTTTATATCTGACTTGGTAAAAATCTGAAAAATCTTCTTTTCTAAAGGGAGTGTTGTCCAAATTGTTGCTAAATCAAGGAGTTAGACAAAATTGGACTTTGAAAAGTCAAAGTAACTTTCAAATTCTGGACTTTGCCTTGTATAAATTTTAGAATAACACTTTTCTAGAGGGAATGCTGCCGAATTTTCTGCAAAACTAAGGAGTTAGTTAAATTTTATCTAAGTTGAACTCAAGTTGTCTTTTGAGTTGATATGACTTAGTATAAATCTGGAAAGTCTCCCTTTCTAAAGGGAGTGCTGGCCGAATTCCACTGATTCAATGAGTTAGGCAGAATTTGACTTTCCAGAGTTAAAGATTATTTCTGCTTTCATATTTGGACGTATATAAATTCTAGAAAGACACTTTTCCTACGGGAAGCGCTGCCGAAATTTTCTTAGTTTAAAGGAGATAGATTATATTTTGACAGGTGACGATTCGGTAGCCATCCTATAACTTTCCGATGCGGAAATCGAATAGGCGCCGCGCGCGAGACTTGGTATAAAACCACGCGGACGCAGGGCCTACTCATATTGACTCGCAATGCAGGCGTACGCAAGCAGTCGCAATGATGGCGTACTATGTAGTGCCCATAATCAAGCGGTCTCTCGTGGATCCGAGTCCCGCTTATGACACTCAAGTGTCAGACTCGAAGTGTCGTGAGGGTCTAATTTCTCACGATATTGCACGGCTGAAGGAATAGTCGTGCAGCCGCCGCGAGACCTCCGGCCTTTGGTCTGAGTGTCTCGGTAGGCAAGGCAAATAGGCTCAGCACGGGGGAAGATTTCTTCCCTACAGAGTCTAGGGCTTCGAATGTCCTGGACAAGGACCTTGAATCCTGGCCCAGGACTAACGTCCGACTATAAAAATGTCTAAAAAGCAAAGGGTAAAAGAGGATCTTTTGTTTCTCTTACACCCATAATCTGTTTAACCCTTACGCGCGGTCCCAGTAGGCCGCACGAAACACTCGAGACATATATCTACACATATATATAGAGGGTTATTAATATAGGACAATCACTTCTCACAGTCACAATGTGATTCCTCTCAGCCATATACATATGTATATGAGCGCAGATAGTCAAATCCCAAGTCCGAATCACCAAGCATACATGCAATCACATCAAAGATTCAACCAGAAAAGTTCAAGCACTACACGGGTCAACTTCAACCATTCTCTGCCCTCACACCCCTTGCTTTAGCCATACAAACCTCAACCTTAGCGCACCTTCCCAGCAATAAAATACTCAGTAACTTTGTTAAATGACCATTCAATAAAGTCCGGGTAAAAACACAACAAAACAGACAAAACCACAGGGCTTAAACCTTTAGGTTAAGTGGCAGGAGTGAATTGGAGTCGAGTCGTAAGCCGACGAATCGGCAACCGACCTGTTATCAGTGATAACAAAAGATGATCCTCAAGGGATCATGCTGAATCTAGTCCTGAACTTGAATCAAACAATCAAGAGGGTCTGTAACACATGACAGGTCAATGCCCCAGGCTAACCCTATAAGTACATGGAGAACAATCTCCATATCATGATCTTACCCAAGTCGACCGACGACGGGCCGCGTTTCGGACCTCAGCCCCCCCAAGATGTCGGTTCGCTTGCGGGTTCGATAGAGGCGTACTGCCGCGCATACCCCCTATGCTACAGCGAACGAGAAAAACCCTCGGCTGGTTCACCTGTGCGATTGCAACTGATCAGCTTTCGTACTGTGGACTGGTAGCTCGGCGGGGATACGCCCACCGAAGGGAGGTGACAGCTCTCGTAAGGTGGAGGTAAGTCGTGCCTCGCGTAGGCCCTATCCTGTCGTAGGAGCTCGCGAGAGGTATGGCTAGCGCACTCGGCCGGAGCGGCTTGCGAAGACTCCATGAATATTTTGCGACGAACGATTTAAACCAACTTCTGCGTGACCCGGCCGGGAGGGTCCCGCGCTGCCTTGCGCGGTGCCGGACCGATGCGCTCGACACCGTGATACAGTCTCAAAAGGAATACCATGAAGATTATCTTTAATTCTCATAATCGGGTTAAGTGTCAGAGTTTATCCTAGGTCTAGTTGTACTTTGTTTTTCATACTTGACTTAGTAAAAATTTTGGGAGCTCATTTTCCTAAAGGAAGTGCTGCCAAATTGTTTACAAATTCAAAGAGTTTGTTAAGTTTTGTTTTTGTAAAGTAGGGTTGTAGTCTGATTTCATTTCCAACTTAGTAAGAATTTGGGAAGTTCACTTTCTTAGACGAAACGTTGCCGAATGTTTTGCTAATTCAAGAAGTTAGACAAGATCTGTCTTTGCAAACGTTTAGACACACTTTGACTTTCATTCTAGTTTAATTTAGTGCAAATTAATTTGGGGAGTTCACTTTCTTAGAGGAAACGCTGCTGAATGTTTTGCTGGTTCAAGTAATTAGACAAAATTTGTCTTTGCAAAAGTTTAGACACACTTGGACTTTCATTTAGTTTAGTAAATTTTTTGTAGTCCACTTTTTTAAGGAAGTGTAGTCGAAGTTTTTACAAATTTAGAGAGTTTTTTTTTTTTTTTTTTTTTCTTAAACAACTCATAGAAGTACTAGGGGTACTAGTACTATCGAAGAGGCTTCATCTATTGGTGGGGAGCGTCACCTWCTGGAAACCGGGTCCATCGTCCCTTTTAAAAAAAAAAAAAAATTGTAATTACATATTCGGAAGTCAGATCCCACTATACATCATTAGGTCTGCCAGCATTGTTTGTCATATTTTCATAGGATTGACTGCACAGGGTTACTACTAGATATGTTGAAATGAAGTACGCTTTGGGCCTCTTCTGTATGCTCGGCCCTTGCTCCTCAATCTGCTTCATACCATTGTATGTCTACCATTGCTAACTGGTGAGGCGGGAAGGGATCGAGAAATTTTGTGGATGGTCGCAGCGGGATCTCCTGACCAACCAATATCCAGTCTTTGAAGAAAATACGGTATTTTGTTTTGAACTCTTCCCATTGGCATTCCTAGGTAGGCCTGCCGTTTCAACTTACGGAGGTATTTCAGCCCCCGTTGTCACTGTCCAACCAATCCCTTGAGAATTGTTGAATTGCTTGCATTATATCTTTGGATGAATAAAACAAATTCAATTTGTTTTCAACTTTTTGTCACTGTACTGTTAGTTTTTGTTAAACATATTGTTTTATCATATATGTGGCCTCTCTCTCCGCTGTCGGCGCGAATACCCTTATAAGGGTATTCGACCTGGTTTTTGCAGGTGATAAGAAAGGTTGGGGTTTGGTCAGAATAAACTGCGTGGGGCGCGACCGCATCCAGGAACCGCCTCGGCTAAGTTAGGAAGTATGTGGGCCTGCAGTTTAAGGCGCGAGTGTGATTTTTCTGATTGAGTAGACGGCCGGTCTACTCGACCGACCTGGACCGCGTTACGGATCGGATTAAGGAATAAAAGTCTGGGGTTTGGTTGGCACACACGACCAACGGTAAGGGTTGTCGCACGGGGTGGCGCGCGAGGGCCACCATGGCGCGGTCTAAGTAAGCCTGCACGGGTGCCTAGTGTTGGCACGTCAGCTGCAGGCAGGAGAGAGGGGGCTCGGGCTATTCCTCCTAGGCCTAGGTATTGCGTGGCACCACTTCATATCGAAGTGGGCGCCCAGTTGTTCCAAGCTTGGGCTTAGCCCCATAGGTTACCGTGTTGGACTACTGTCATGGAGGTATGGGGATTGAGGCTAGCGGGCGTCGGTGTAGGAGCGGCGGAATGAAGGCGAGACTGAGGGGTTGAGGGTCCCGCGGGACTATCCCTCTTACTTTTTGTTGGGGGAGTACAGTCCCGGGCCCGTTTGTAAGAGCTAAGGGGACCGTAGGTAGGTCCCGCTGCCTGTCTCCGGTAGACCCCTCAGTATCGTTTTGGGTTTCTGTCTCCTTTTATTATTTTTTTTGTGGACCCGATTTGGGCCCCGACACCGGGTCCGAGCGCGGCTGTTTGACCGTGGGTCTAGCTCAGGGCATTACCCACGAGTTGTCAAAGTACAGGCCAAGTGGCCTTTGGCCTCTTCGTGGGGCACTGCCCGGGTGGTCCTTCGGGACATCCGCTGATATTGGAACGATACAGAGAAGACCAGCCTGTGCCCCTGCGTGCGGATGATATGCATAAAGTGGGGGGGAGAGGGTCCCGCGCTGCCACGTGTGGTGCCAGACCGATGCGCTCGACAGGTGGCGCCGTTGCCGGGGATAACGGAAGCCTACCGTTGTTCCTGGTGGAACGACATCCGGGTATGGGAATGAGGGAGGATTAGGCACATGGGTAGATAAGGGTAGAACTATGAGATGGATCGTATAGTAATCTATATGGCTGTGTGTAAGTGAATGTTGATTTGATTGGCGGTTTGGCTGATGGCATGGACGAGGCGAATATATGAGCAAATTTTATGGTAAGGATGGACCTTACCTAGGTGAGCCTAAGGGAGATAGAAAACGAAATGTCTGTCAGATCTAGGGTATCCGACTGGCTGGATCTGACGGAGCAAGCACTGGTAGGGCTGTCGGATGAGGTCAAGCTCCAGCGAGTCCTAAGATATGTCCTTCATAGCCATCATCAGGTGGTGGGCAAGTGGATGTCGCCAATGGTAGTTGGGCGAGGTTCAGAGACTTGATGCAGAGAAAGTACAGGTTGGGGGATGGCTTGCTGACCACAGCGGACTTGGAGGCCATGAACAAAGATGACTTCTCCACGATCGGGGCGTTTGTGCACGAGTTCAAAAGGAAGGCGAGGAAGGTGCACGGGATTTCTGAAGAAACGCAGTGCGCCATATTTTTGGGTCTGCTTACTGGCTCGGAGGCCTCGGAGGTGACGGGTCACGGAGGGGGAAATGAGAAACTCACCTGGGCCACTATCGACAAAGGGGTGGAAGAGGGGAGCCTGGACCAGGTGGAGCAGCACCAGGTGCGGCTGCAAAGGCGTAAGAGAAAAGAAAGGGACGCCACCACATCCGGGACCCCGGGGGTGAAGAGGATCGTCACGGACGTATTGGCAGCGTTGGGGTATGATAATGAGGCGGAAGTGCAAAAGAGAGGGGTGACTGTGACCAAGGTCGGGCATCAGGGGCAGGGGAGGAAGAGGCTAGGCGCGAGGACTACGGCGGAGAAGAGACGGGCTCCCAAATCCTGACCAAGGCCCAGAGGAAGCAGCGGAATTTACTAGTGGGGGGTCAAGGATCAGGGAAAGGGCAGGCCCTGCAAGCGGTCGCCGCGCCACCACCTGCCGCCACGACAACGTCAACGTCGGTCGGGCCGTCATGCATGGGGCCGCAGCCGGCTTGTGGGCATTGGATGCCGCATTGTCAACTCGCGCCCTGGCCCAGCTGTAATCACTGTACCTCCTGTGGAGGGAGTCAGACCCATTCTGGACAGATGGTCCCCTATGCGGGCACGGCGGCAAGTATGGGGCCCCCAAGCTACCCCGCGACCCAAGGTCAATTTGTGGCCCAACCGCCACCCTCCCGACAGGCCTCGCAGGCTAGCATGGTCGGGGGAGGAAACCAAGGACAAGGCGGGCAAGGCAATGGAGGTCGAGGTCAAGGGCCGAAGAGGAAATGGTGGGGGTCGCGGAGGTGGTTGGAATGGTCAGGGGGGCCAGAGCCAAGGTGGCCGGAGCGGCCAGGAGAAGGGCCAAGGGTATGGGAGGCCCAGTTTTGATTGGCGGAATGCCACCTGTTGGCATTGTGGCGATGTGGGCCACACTATGCGGTTCTGCCAACGGCGGCGGGATTATGAGTTGTCAGGGTTAATTTCCTCCTGTATGGACGGGGATATATATGATAAGTGGGGGGATCATATCGATCCCACGACCCCGGGAGGGATCAGACAAGAGGCTCTTAGGCGAGCGGCGGCAGGGTCAGCGGCAACCCCGGCCATGTTCAAGATGTGGCAGAAAAGAGAAGAGTTGGCCATAAGAGTTGAGGAGATTGTGGGGGATAGTGAGGAGGTCACTGAGCGACTAAGGAACTATAAGGGAGGAGCCAATAGTCGTCGCGTCGGATGACGAGGGGCAGGAAGACGAAGGAGAGCCGGCCATGGTCCTCCTGGGGAGGATGGAAGATCTGCTGGAAAAAGTGGGAAGATACCAGCGGAAGCTGCAGATCCTGTGTGAAGAAGCCCGAGGGTGGGAGGCCAACCTGCCTGAGGTCTTCCTTTACGACTCCGGACCTGAGCCTTCGCCAGGTCAGCAGGGGTGCCCAAGAGTTGCGACCGTGGGGACAGGCCCCAGGTCGGGTATGACCTATAGACCCCCCACGTCGCATGGGAGGGTGCCACAGGCGGCTCGGACCAGGAGCCAAAACAAGGTCGGGCCTAGCCAAGAGCCCTGTCAGGAGCCCAGTCAGGCGCGCAGTCAGGCACCCCCTCGAAAGGAGCCTGAGCCAGGGCGTAGGAGGGAGGTGGTGGAGGTCCCGAAGGAAGAGGATGAGGATGACGACGAAGAGGATGAGAGGCTCCGACAAGAGGAGGATCAGCGGGTGGAGATGAGGGCAAAAAAGAGAGGAGCCCGGGAGGAGGCCGAGCCAAGCCTGCCTGACAGCGTGCCTAAGAGGAAGAAGTACGTTGTCCGGATGGAGGAAGGCTTCGATGTAGAGCGAATGGTGGACAAGCTCCTGGAAGGCCACAATGACTTGATGAACCTAAAGGACATCCTAGCGTCGGCGCCAAAGCTCAGTGGTGAGCTGAAGGGGCGACTCTCGCGAAGGCTGGTGCCTAATGTCCATCTGAGTACGGTCCTGCCCAGGGAGGTAGAATGGACTGAGGCAGGAACAAGGATGGATTGGAAATGTGTGGCGTGCGGGCCGGTGGATCTGGTGATAAAAAACCAGAAGTGCACTTGGATGGTGGACACGGGCGCAGAAATGAACATCATCAGGGAGAAGGAGGCGGTGATGATGGGGATGGAGATTGACCGTTCGGATCACGGTATGCAGCACGGCGCCAACTGTAAGGCCGCTTTTTGCGGCACGGCGTCCAACGTGATCATAGAGATCGGGAAGGTGCGGGCGAGGACCTGTTTTTTCGTTATGCCCGATGTCGATTATTCCATCCTTCTGGGGCGGTCGTTCCTGTGCCGAACGGAAACGTTGATTTTTAATAAGCACGACAGGACAATGATCCTGCTCCTATGCGATCCAACGTGCGGGAACTACGAAGTTATCACCTGCCGAAACATGGGGCCGAGAAGCGGAAGGAACAGGCCTAACCTCGGCTCGTTCACCTTCGAGGAATCGGAGAACGAGCTAAGACGGCTTTGGGAAGTGCCCGAGGAGGAAGATAGGACTGAGGTGCTGACATTGAGCCTCACAGACGTAAACAAGGCCATGGAGGTGGTGGCGGCTCACGACATGGCGGATCCGGAGGCCATTAAGGCATTGAGGGAACAGGTTTTGGAAAACCCTCAGGTGGGAGAGGTGGAATTGGTGTATCAGCTTCCGGGAGGGAGGGGAGACCCTGCAATGGCCCAGGCCCGGGCGACAAGTCGGCCTTTTTTAAGGGAGGGCTTAAACAGGGCTCCCAAAGGCGGTACAAGACCGTAGATAAGAAGTGTCGCTCAGTTTCCGTGCTCGTCACAGAGGATGAGGAAGCCTACTACGAGCGGGAGAGAGGATTGATACGGCGTATGCGGGAGCACGCGTTGGCCGGGTCGTGTCGTATCAACGACGAGAATGAGGGGAAGCTGATAATTGGGGAGCCCGACTTCCTGTCGCCCCAGGAGAGAGCATTGATGGTGGGGCTGATGAAGAAAAGGCACCTCGCGTATGCGTTCAATGACGACAAGCGTGGGAGGCTGGATGTGGACAAGATCCCGATGATCCGGATCCACACAGTCCCACACGAGCCATGGAATCTAAGGGGCGCACGGTACCCCAATCCGTACGAAGAGAAGATGGTGGTGGACTACTTGGATGGCAAAATGCGCACGCACGTCGCCGATTACTCCAGCGGACCGTATGCGTCGCCCTAGTTCTGCTTTATCAAGCCGAATGGGATGTTGCGATGGGTGCAGGACTTACAACGGTCAAATGTCGTGACAGTGCAGGATGCGGGGGGGTTGCCGAATGCGGACGCATTGTCAGAATCGTGCGCAGGGAGGCCTATAATCTCGCTTATAGACCTCTACTCTGGGTACGACCAATTCCCCGATTACCCGCCAGACAGGCCCGTAACGGCGATGCACACACCCAGAGGGCTGATTCATATGAACGTGGCGCCTCAAGGTTGGACGAATGCAGTGGCGATGGTACAAAGACACATGATTAGAGTCATGCAGACGGTTAGTCCACATATCACCCAGCCCTACATCGATGACCTGGCGGTCAAAGGTCCAAAGGAGAAGAAGGAAAACGAAGTGATGCCTGGAGTGAGGCGCTTCGTTTGGAAGCATGTCCAGGTCATCGATCAGGTTCTGAGTTTATTGGAGTAACACAACCTGACGGCAAGCGGCCCCAAGTCGAAACATTTTATGAGGGAGGCCATGATTTTAGGCTTTGTCTGTAATGAGAGTGGGCGAAGGCCGGATGTAAAGAAGACGGACAAAATCATTGAGTGGTCAGTGCCCTTCCGTTCGATAACAGATGTGAGGAGCTTCCTTGGGACATGCGGGTTTTGGAGGAGCTTCGTGAAGGACTTTGCCACGAAGACGGAGCATTTAAGGAAGTTGGTGCGTCAAGATCAGGAATGGGTCTGGGGCGAAGACCAGGAAGAGGCGGTCGGTAGGATGAATGGAGAGTTTAAGGAAAGGGGCTTGGTATTGGGAGCGCCGAATTATAAGGCCATGGAGGAAAGACCATTCGTTATCGAGACGGACGCTGGGCCAACTGCCTTGGGGGGAGTCCTGATTCAGGCAGATACTGAAGGGAAGGAGAGGCTGCTAAGGTTTGAAAGTCGTACCCTCAATACAACTGAGAGGAACTACTCTCAGTTCAAGAAGGAGACGCTGGCGGTACTTCACTGCCTAAGGACCTTCCGGAACTATGTTTTCGGCAGGAGGCTCATCTTGAGGGTGGACCCTACTGCACTGGCATGTTCCCTGAAGAATTGTACTCCATCTGACACAACCGTCGCAAGATGGTTGACCTAAATTTGGATGTTTAATTTCGAGTTGGAAAGGATGCCAGGGAATTAGAACAGGGCAGATGGGTTAAGCCGCATCAACTGGGACGGGTCGGACCAGGAATCAATAGAAGACACCCCGCCAGTTGATGGGTTTTTGGATCAAGAGGAGGACGTCCGCCTTCACATAAATGAATGGTCCCTGCGAGTGCCCAGTTGCTTCTGTCACCCCATATGGCTAGCGCCAAAGGGGAACGAGCAAAGGGAGGAGTTGGTCCTCAAGCCCTTCTAGGAAGAGGATCCGTGGGGAGGCAAGGATGTCAGCTGGATGATGAAGTTGGCATTGGCAGGGAGGCACAGTCTGGTGGAGGAAGTGAGGACGATAGAGGAAGGCCCCACTCAGGTAGAGGAGCATGAACAGCTAATGGGAGGGATGTATCTGCTCACTAATACGCTCCTACAAGGAGACTCCAACCGGAGAGGCTCGTTCAGTCATGAGGAAAGTGAAAATCTAGTTCCTGAAAGTCAGGACGACGAATTCGAAGAGGGAGAGATCAAGGAGGCGTTTTGGGCGGAGGAGTATGATGGAATCTACCCGGAGTTGGGGTTGCTCCTATAATGTGAGATGAGGGATAAAGACGCAAGTGCCAAAGCGCAGAAGACGAGGCACCTCTACATAGTAAGAGATGGTCATCTGTTTATAAAGCGGCAAGTCGGAAATCCCAAAAGGATTGTGTGTGGGAGAAACCGGCAAATTGATATTATAGCGGCCCTACATGATGGTATAGCAGGAGGGCATAGAGGGATAGGTGCCACGTGCGAGAAGGTAGGCGACCATTGGGATGAGATGCTGACTATGGTCATCAAGTATTGCCAGTCTTGTGTACCTTGCCAGGAGAGGTCAGCGCAAAGGCCTGGGGAGCCCCTACACCCAAGGTTGGAGAGGGAAGTGGGTGCGGTCGTACACCTGGACCTGTTATTCATGCCAGCAGGGGAGAATGGGTGTAACTATATCTTCGATGCACGAGATAACCTTACTGGGTTTGTGGACGGTCGAGCTATCCGAACGAAAACTGGCCCAGTTTTGGCAAATTGCATCGAGGAGTACTACCTGCGCTATCCTTCTATCAAGGAGTTCGTGATGGATCGAGGATCAGAGTTTACCTGCAATGAGGTGCGAACTTTGCTTGCAGGGTATGGTGTAGTGGCTAACTATACTACGGTCGTGCATCCTCAAGCGAATGCACCCGTGGAGAGGGGGCACAGTACCATCACGGATCTCTTGGCTAAATGGACAGAGGGCAAGCATGGTCAGTAGTCGAAGTTCTTACAAGCGGCTTTCTTCGTGGAGAATGTTACTGTGAAGAGGACTACCAAGTATGCGTCAGCCACGCTATGGTACGGGAGGCACGCCACCTTTCCCATAGAAAGCTTTATGAAGACGTGGAGACGCCAGGACTTGGAGGTGAACCTATCCTTCGAAGAGCTGCTCAATATTCGGGCGCGGCAAGTGGAGGCGGCCGAGGAAAGATTGCGAAAGGCCGCTGGTCAGGTAGAGAGGAGCCGCATGGAAGATGAGATGAGGTGGGACCAGATGGCGCGAGTAAGGAAGGAGTCGTTGGCAGTGGGGGATGTTGTGTTACTGTACGACTTCTCTCTGGAGAAGCAATGGTCGAGGAAGCTTGACAAGAGATGGATGGACCCCTATAGAATCTTGCGATGTGGCGAATTTGGGGTCTATCAGATCGAGGAGCTGGACGGGA
Source organism: Chara braunii (assembly GCA_003427395.1). Classification (NCBI taxonomy): domain Eukaryota; kingdom Viridiplantae; phylum Streptophyta; class Charophyceae; order Charales; family Characeae; genus Chara; species Chara braunii. Next base: position 2,694,605 of record BFEA01000035.1, read on the forward strand.
CAGGCTGGCAAGATTGGGTGTCGGGGACCAGGTTGAAGAAGTTCGTGGTCAGGGAATAGGTAAAGATCACCACACCCTTCAGAATGAACTAGTCCTTGAGGTGTTGCATGTTATGGTCAGGTCAGGTGGGGGAGTAGGAAAGAGCATGTGTGTTATCATAAAGTTTGATGGACTGATGGCTAACCTTGTTTTGTGCCTGCTTGCCTTCTCTCGCCTGTTGTGCAGGTCTGACTTTTCGAAGACAGCCATGCAGAGGGGCGGGAGGAGCGCGCGGCCACGACAGAGGCCTCAGGGAGCATTAGGAGGGGATGACTCGCGCAGACCGTTTGGGAGGGAGTCTACGCCTATCTTCAACGATGATAATATAGAGCTCTTTCTGGACTCCTACCAGGCACATGCGGCACGGGAGGGCTGGTCTACCTTGGAGAGGATACGGCATCGAGGCTTTGACCTGGCGCTTTGAGGAGGATTGGGCGCTTTGAGGAGCCTATCGCCCATATTCGAGAGGAGGCTTTGACCTGGCGGGATGTAGAGGCGAGTATGCAGACGCTGAGGGCTTCGCCGTTGGGACGAGATGGGTTGCCTATTCGATTGGAGGAAGGCAATGTGGAGGAGTTCATCCCGGCCTATGAGCAGTATATGCACGATCAGGGGACAAGGCAGGAGGAGTGGATGCAGACATTGCCCCTCTGGACACGGAGCGCGGAGCGGCCACTAGCAAGGCAGATTCGGGACAGGGCGCGCGATTGGGAGGACTGTCAGGCTCAGTTGAGACAGGCATTTCGACGACTGGAGCCCGAGAGACCAGAGACCAGGGTGGAGAGACGACAGAGGAGCAAGAGGCCACGGGATCCGGAGGCAAGAGGAGCTACTACGACCAGGGGAGGACGGAAGGCCTTGGCACAGCGAGAGGAGCCAGTGGGACCCGCCCAGGCGGCGGAGCCAGTTCAGGTCGCAGGGCCGGCTCAGGTAGCGGAGCTACCCGCTACCCATGCACTTGAGCAGGTGGAGTTTCGCCGGATCACAGGCAGTGACCTACGGGACCCGTCACCGACCCTGCCAGAGGAAGGGGAAGCTGTACCGTTGAGGATGCCGCTCGACAGCCTGGAGGCCCATCTCGATGCATCCCAGTGGAGGACGTCGCAGCTAGGAGCGGGTCAGAGCGGACCAGCGTGGTACGAGCCAGCAGAGGATGAGACAGAGGCGGAGCCGCGTGGGTCAAAGGAGCCGCGGGCTGAGGGGGTTATTACTGTTGGGGACGATACCCCTCCTCCTATTCCGATTCCGAAGCAGGCGCGACCATATTGGCCTAAGGGGATTCCAGAGCCGGACAGTGAGGAGATGTCAGTACCTCCATCGGAAGCTACTACGCCACCTCCGACGCAGGCGGGGCCAGAAGAGAGCGAGAGGGTGAGGACATCTGCTACCGTGGCACCACAGCTAGCTGAGCATGCAGCTGAGCCCCTAGACACTGAGATGCCAGCATCCGAGGGGCCACCGCCAGGGTTGCCACACGTAGAGGAAGGGGTGAATGCAGGAGCTCCATCATGAGATGCCCGCGGGACACAAGCGGAGAGGCCACCACGAGAGATGGCGGAGGAGAAGTTTGCAAGAGTGCAGGTGCGTCTCGAGGAGATATACCAGGAGAAGGTTAGAATGGAGGTCGCAGGGGAAGCGCCAAAGCCACCAATCGACCCTCCGACGAGCGAGCAAAGGATTGATGAGATTTGGGCCAGTTATGAGGGTAAGAGGGATGCTGCCCGCTTGAGATCGCGAGAGGCGGGGCAGGAGGACGGAAGGGTGGATGAGGCGCGAGAGACCGGGGACCTGGGGTTCTCAGCCACCAGGATGGCGATCGAGCGCGCAGATAGGAGGATACGCGAGGTGGCGGTCACGTCCTTCCAACGGTACTCCATGCTAAGTGATGAGTTGGCGGCCTCAAGGTTAGAGGTGGCGCAGTTGTCCACCCAGCTGGCGGAAGAGAGGGCAGAAAACCAAGCGTGGAGGGCCCGCATGGAAGCCAAGGAGGCGGAATGGGAGAAGAGGTTCCAGGACATGGCAGCGATGGTGGAGAGGCTCTCAGCCACTAAGGTGGTCGATTGGACGGAGCAGAGCCGGTATGGTATCCAGGGGAAGGAGGTACAGGGGCTTTTTGGCCAGGAAGGGACGACAGAGCCACCTCAGCAAGGGGGAATGGGGAAGGTATTCCTGGATCCAACAGAGGTGGCAGCGAGGCGGGAGGCCGAAGAGGGGAGGTTCAACTTCAGGACTCCCACGGAGCTGGCCTCGCAACAGGCCACCCCTATGACGATTGAGATCTCTGAAGGCGAGCCGGCGCAGATACCCCGACCTCCAGTGGCGGAAGGAGGCCCCACGGAGAAGTCCCCTACGATCCTTTTGGAGGTGCAGGGGGGCACCCTCACAGGGGCAGCAGTGTCTGCGGAGCCTGAGGTGAGGGAGGGGGAGGCATCTTGTTTGGATGAGTTAGTGGCAGCTATGGAGCTGGAGATGCCATCAGGAGAGCCTCAGAGACAGGAGACCCCGGAGCGTGTGCCAGAGATGGGGGAGCTGAGGACGCAGTTAGGCTCTTGGGCTACTGGAGCTGACTCAGGAGAGCACATCTCCGAGCAGCATCAGGAGGTTATGAGCGAGTCAGCGACTGTCGTGATTCCCCAGCCTTATGACCTGCATAGGGACGAGGGGGCGACTGTGATGGGAGGGGTCGGCGAGGGTAGGCCACAGAGGTTGGATACTCCGGCGTACCAGCCTGAGGGAGGCGAGACGCGGGCAGGGCCGAACACCCCAATGTTGAAGGTGAGACCGGCAGAATCATGGAGTATGCCCCAGATCCACGAGATGAGCAGGGAGGCTAGCGAGACGCCGTCGTTGTCAAAATCCCAGAAGAAGAAGGGAAGGCGTCAGAGGAGGTCAGACGAACAGTGCTTCTTCTGCAAGCATGGCGTACATAGAGCCCTTGAGTGTTCAAAGTTCCTCAAAGACAAAGCCGTTGGGAAAGTGACAGAGGGTGGTGGGAGGATGTACGACAGACAGGGGCGAGTGGTAGAGCGGGCTCCAGATGGGGGTAGGGCACAGTTGTATAGGCAGAACCAGGAGGTTATGAGTGAGTAGGGGCTGGTCTGTCTATATGATAGTAGGATTAGAGTTCCACTATACGCAGAGGTCGGGTTAGGGATGTACATACTCTGAGTCGGTTGAGTGGATTCTAGGGGTGTGCACGTTTGAGTCCGCCGAGAGAGTCCTGTCTAGTTGTACATACATAGGTGGAGGACTTACCGAAATTGTGGGAATACAGAACTGGTGATATGGGATGGGGCGTAAGCCGAGCTGCGGTGTACGTGGGCTGGCGTGATGGCGGAGGTGGGTAGCCAGGAGGGGCAGTGGTGTCGAGAGTGTGTAGCGAACTGTGCACCTGGCCTCGTTCAGCAACAAAACTTAGGCAACGTTGCTCTCTCTATCAGCAAACGAGGGTGCAGTCAATTACGATCCGCTACTATCTGTTGTAGACCGCGGCGTTCCTCGTTACCAAGGACGTCCAACACTGCTGCGTCCCTTGTAATCGTCCACTGGGCATAGACAGCTACTAACTGCAGTTGACTGGCTACGAGCTGTCTTCAAGTTACCTCGCTGCGGTGTTTGGGGTTGGAAAGGAGTACATGGTTGTGCTGGGCTAGTGAAGCTGCTGCGGTAGCACTAACTGCCGCTGCTGTGGGGGGCGCTACACTAGCTGCTGCTGATCCTGTTGACTGTGCGTAAGCTGCGGCTAACTATGTTAACAATGTTGTGTATTGCTGTTGGCCGCCCGAACTGTGGATGCGTCTGCGGACTGAGCACGAATTGCTGCATGCGCGCTGCACACTAGCCACTGCCTATTTGGTTGCTGCACTCTGTTGTACGCTGTTGTTAGCTATTGCCAATTATTACGGCCGGCTATACAACGCCAGTAGATGAAGGAAAGGATTAGGGCTCGAGAAGGGAGACTAGTATGGTGGTGTGGGAGTTCATCAGGGAAGTGATTTTGGCGGCATGACTAAGAGTTGAACAAACTCTTGCATCGACTGTCATTGCAGAGCCCTCTGGCGCTTCAAGGTATCAAGGCCCTCTCCTGCGAGTCTGAGAGCACCCCTCTTGTATCTGAGAGTTTCAAACTATCTGTTTCTGCCCTTCTTACTCTAAATCTAGTTCCTTGGTTCTGAGAGGAAGGCGGCAGGCGGGATCACAACCCGTAATCCGCGTCAAGGCCTCTGTGGGAGGTTTGCCCCACCGATTGCGGGAGCTCTGCCGGAGCCTAGGCGAGGCTCTGGAGGCAGGGAATTGGAAGGTAATCATTGCTCCCCCTCTATATGCCCTGGTATAACCCCTACTTGTACGTCTTGCTACGTTTGACTGAGTATATTGTATGCACCCCTACTTTGACTTTGGTTCGATTGACAGGATATAACTCAGATTAAGTAAAGGGAATGTATGAGGAATCTCAGTTTCAGTTTTTGATTGCCTGAAAGCAGACTTGCTCAAAAAAAGGGGGGTTGCATCTGGGGGAAGGGTGGGTGAAAGGCGATTTTGCTTGAGCTTGGTAGGGTCCTATGGGGTCAAGCATGTTCCATAAGATTGGATGGTCTGACCGCTGTGTTTTATTCTTTGAGCTGCATTGAGAATCAGACAAGTTCCATAAGATTGGATGGTCTGATTGCTCTGAACTGTGAGGGCTTGACTGTGGTTAACGTTTCAGGAGCCAAGCCTGTACCATAAGATTGGAGGGCTTGGTCGCCATGTTTTAGTTGGGGTTTGTTCTGTTTCATTTGTTTCTGAGCGAGGGGGTCTGAGCAAGTCCATAAGATTGGGCGGCCCAACCCCTTCCTATTTTATTCTGAGGGGGTAATCCTCGCTGAGGGCGAAGCATGTCCATAAGATTGGACGGCTTTGGACTCATGCTGCACACAGTTGGATCAGAGAGAAACGAACCTGGCAGAGGACCGGATATGTTCCATAAGATTGGATGGTCTGGCCCAATGCCCCGCACATGCTGGAACCCAAAAGGTTAAAATTTGGCTGTACTTTATATTATTATATCTATGAACAGGCTAGTCAGGCACGGGTTCCATAAGATTGGATGGTCTGGCTATAGCTTATCATGAAATGAAGAGAGGATAACTAAGAGTATAACTGAAGGTAACCTTAAGATGAACGGCTCAGTCCTGCGACCAGCGTTTGAATACTAAGTTTAGAGAGGTATATATAATCTGGATATTAAACAATTCAGGGCGACTAAGCCTTGCTTCTGAGATGAACGGCTTAGTCATATGCCCAAAAGAAGAGAGAAATAGTTGTGCAACCTGTTCGTGTATACTTGATGGATGAGTCAGGCATGTTCCATAAGATTGGATGGCCTGACTTTACGCCTTATGTAAGTTGGGTATAAATGGGTAACTTACTGAGAAGACACGAACTATTATTTGCTAAGTTGATTTGGGGCTGGTGAGAGTACTTACCTTTGTGGTTTGGCATTGCGTGTGACTGAGCAAGATTACTACTTGATTTGAGTTTCAGGCTGACAGGTCGTTGCTTTAGAGGCTCGCTACGTGCTAGAGCGATAGGAGTTAGGTCGATCTTTGTATTTTTTTAGTTGACCTTACTCTACTTAGATCAATTATCGCATTTTCTGAGATTTTTTGTTATACTTGGCTTTGTATAAATTTTGGTAAGCTACTTTCTCTACGGAAAGTGCTGCCGAAATTTCTGCAAATCCGAGGAGTGAGTCAAATTTTGACTTTTCAAAGTTCAGTCTGTCTAAAGTTCATACACGACTTAGTAAAAATCTCAAAAGTTTCCTCTTCTAAAGGGAGTGCTGCCCAAATTTTTGCTAAATCAGGGAGTTAGACAAAATTGGACTTTGGAAAGTCAAAGACTATTTCTGGTTTTATGTTCGGGCTAATATAAATTCTGAAAAGGCACTTTTCCCACGGGAAGCGCCGCCGAAATTTTCTTGATTTAGAGGAGATAGATTATATTTTGACAGGTGGCGATTCTGGCGATCCACCCTGAATAGGGGAGATTCTGCCATTAGCCTACCTTTGTTTTGGGCGCTGGTGTAGAGGTAGGCTTAGACTTAGTTGGCACATAACTGTGAGTGAGAATGTGCTATGGAGATTCATCCTCCATGTGCTGATGATCTAGCTAGGCATCGACCTGTCTTATGACACAGGCCTTTCTCGGACGTTGATTCAGGACTTGGACTAATTCAACTCGATCCTATAAGGATCGTCTGCTGTTATCACTGATAACAGGTCGGTCGTCGATTCGTCGGTCTACGGCTCAATTCCAACTCACTATCCATACCCAACCTAAAAGGCTTTAGCCCTAGTGACTTTATTATTTGTTGAGGGTTTTGCCCGGACTTTTATTGAATGGCCATTTAACAAAGGTACAGAGTATTTAATTATGGTTGGTTGGACAGGAGATTGGGGCTTGCATGGCTAAAGCGAAGGGTATGAGTGTGGGGATTGGTTGGGGTCCGTGTAGTGCGTGGTTTGTTGTTCGATTCTCTGATGTGATTGCAAGTAGGTCCTGTGGTTCGGATTTTGGATGGATTGTCTGCAATCCCATATATATGTACATATGGTCGTGAGGAGTCCCACTGTGCCTGTGAGAAGTGATCGTCGCAACTCTATCTCCTTTATGTGGGTATGCTTGGGTGTATTTACGGTGGGTGTTCGCGAGGCCCAGGGGGGGGGCGTACTAAAGGCATACTCATAGGGTAAGACCGAGATGAGCACAAGGAAAGCTTCCCTTTTAGTCCTGCTGCTCCTTGGGGGCTTTCTTAGTCGGATGTTGGTCCTGGGTTGGGATTCAAGGTCCTTGTCCAGGACATTCCAAGCCCTAGGCCCTGCAGGGGAGAGACTCCCCCTCACGCAGAGCCTATTTGCGCTGCCCGTCGAGACACCCAACCCTGAAGGCGGGGATGTCGCGAGGGCCGAACAGCCGTTCAATATCGTGAGGGGTAACCCCTCGCGATATATTCCTTCAGCCATTCAATATCCCATAGGCCGGAGTCGCGAGTACCGCGTACGATTGGCATCGGTGGTTGGTATAGGATTGGCCTGCGGCCGCGCGGCTTCATGTAAAAATCCTGCGCGCGATGCTTCGCCGTCCCAGCGTCTAAAAGTTATGGGATCGCGAGGCTCGCACGTAGACGCAAACGTTTGGGATTATTGTAGGTCGCGGGCACCACCCCGAGGAAAGGGGGGGGTATCCTAAAGATCGTGACCCCTTCTGGAACAAAAGAATCCTCGGCCTATTCGTTTTTGCTTTTTAAGAGTTTTCATGGTTGGACGTTATAGTCCGTGGCAGCCGTCAAAGTCAAACCCCTTGACCTTTGCCCAAGCCTGGAGTAGGGCTTACCTCCAGGGCCGCAAGAAACGACTGTCACCACAGGTATGAACCTGTGTACCACCCGCTCTGCATAAGGTGCAGAAGAGGGTGTGTGGTCTCCAACCGCGCATGGCGGTTGTCCAGCGTCGAGAGATTAACCCTCTAGGTGCGTGTCAGCCGACACTTGAGTGTCGAACGCGACCCTCGAGGTTAACGAGGACCGCGCGAGTATGGGTACTACATAGTACGCCATCATTGCGACTGCTTGCGTACGTTTGCATTGCGAGTCGATATGAATTAGCCCTGCGTCCGCACGGTTTTATATCAAGGCTCGCGTGCGACGCCCATCCGATTTCCGCATCGGAAAGTTATGGGATGGTTACCGAGGGCTAGGAGCGTTGTCGCGTTGTTTGTGTTGTGTCGTTTCGTGTATATGTATGTGCGTTCTTTTGTGCGTTCGTAGAGTGGTGTGCGCATGGTGTGTGGGATGCGTCCTAGTCGACTGACGACGAGCCACGCTTGGGACTTCAGCCCCCCCCAGATGTCGGTTCGCATGCGGGTCCGATAGGCGTATTACCGCGCGTGCCCCCTATGCTACAGCGAACGAGAAACGCCCTCGGTTGACCCACCTCTGCGATTGCAACCAAGTAGCTTTCGTACTGTGGACTGGTAGCTCGGCGGGGATATGCCCACCGAAGGGAGGTGACAGTTCCCGTAAGGTGGAGGTAAGATGTGCCTCGCGTAGGCCCTATCCTATCGTAGGGGCTCGCGAGAGGTATGGCTGGCGCACTCTGCCGGAGCAGCCTAAGGAAGCTTCATTTTGCGTGTTCGTGTCGAGGTTGGTCCAACTCCTGCGTGACGTGGCCGAGAGGGTCCCGCGCTGCCATGTGCGGTGCCGAACCGATGCGCTCGCTATGTAGACCCCCTCTATGGCATGTATACAACGTTTCCTCCATAGAGTCCATATGACCGCTCTCCTCCCTATTTTAAACATGTTATTTTCAAAAGTGTTGTCCGTGATGGAGGTTCATGTCTCGCATAATATGACCTCCCAATCTCCGGGCCACTTTGATCCAGTGCCCAACTGGGACCAGATCCTATCCCACCATGTAAGAACTGCCCTTGGACACTGTATGAATACGTGTTCTATGGTTTCTGAAATTCTGCAGGAGGGGAAGACAGTGTAGCACAGCTTACACCATGGTACCCCTGCTCTAGATAGGTTCGATCTATCCACCAACCGTTGGTGGGTAGGCAACGATGTTATATCTGCCATTACAGCGAGGCGATCTTTGCTGGCCCAGGCCTTGTGGCACTGAACCATCGAATAGGACGGATAATCTCAATCCCCACATTCAATTGGGACCTCCATCGGTAGTTCACATTTTCTTTAATGTTTACTTTTGGTCGCAGCAGCCGATACGTTGCCTTCACCGTCAGGTTATACAACTTTGCATTCCCCAGAGATCTACATTTTTCTGGGTGTGCCCACTGCCAGTCATCGGGATCTAAGGGGAGTTCTGCCAATGGGGTATTTGGCTGATATGCAATCCATACATCCTTGTTCCGCAGCACGCGAATCCTGTGCAGTTTCATATTTTTTCCACATCTCATCACTTTTGGGGTGTACCAAGTGAGAACATTATCTTTATCTATATGGAAAAGGTTAATAAGTGTTTCGGTCGTTCGTACAGCCACCACATTTCCTACACTTTCTGAGTCCCTTGTAACGTTTACCCAATCCCCTTTCACCAGTTGTGGGCCTTGTGGCCCTTTGCGCAGGACGTGCACCCACTCTAGGGGAATAGTGAATATCAACAGTTCAAGGTTTTCCTCAACATTGTGACAATATTTGAATGTGACCTTCAGTTGCGGAACCGTTTTCCAGTCCCCTTTCTCTGAGTCTCAAATATCCTTTATTCTAATTACGTCTTTTTTGACCCAATTGCACCACAGGGAGACTGAGTTGCAATACACCCTGCCGCACCGGTCTGTAATCCTCCTGTTTCCAAAAAGGGGTTGGCGCATCGCTTTCTCCCACCTCGTCAGTGGGGGGTTGTCAGGAAGCGGAAGTTGGCGCAAGGTTCTTAAGACCCTCGCCCAGAAGTCATCCCTGGTCAAATCCTTATTGATTGTTCCTTTATTCAATCCTCGACTGTCTCGAGTGCACCGTGGCACGGTTCGGAAACAGTCTTCTAACCAGGTCAACAGGAAGACATCCTGTGGTGCTTATGGAGCGAGTCTTGCTATCTGTTCCAGTGCAAGGGCATACCATGAGAGATATTGTGCAAAGAGCAACCTCTTAACCCATTGAACCATTAATGTTGTGATCTGTGTACCGGGTCTAGAATCCCCAACCCCCCCTTGTCCTTGTGTTCGACCACCGATGACCAAGTTACCCTGCTAATGATGTTCGGGAGCTCACCATTGCCTCTCCACAGCAGGAATTATGAAAATTTTAACAATCTACCCTATCTAGGGAAGATGCTGCCGAATTTCTCAACAATCTATGATTCTCATCAGGAAGAGGTAGAAAGGAGATAAGTGGAGGAATTAGGCTACAATATGGAGCATTTCCTCCTAGACCATTCATTTTAAGCATAGACATGATTTTTTGGTTTGTAGTGTGATGCAATCTGCGCTTAATTGAAGGTTCGAGTAGTTCGGTCTGATCCACCAAGGATTCCCATCTTCTACTATTATTTGATATTAGGTCAATTTATGCGACACAACTTTGTCTACATATGAACGCCAGCCTAAAGCCTTAGCCCCGTGGGTTCTATTTTTCATCGAAGGTTTCACCCATATTTTTTTTAATTGTCATTTTAAGGGACAAGGTAACTTTTATGAACGGTTTGACAATGTTTGAGATTGTGCGTGTAAGGCGGGGTGTGAGTTTTAGGAAATGGTGAAGTTGACCATATTGGTATATAGCAATGTGGTTTTCTCGCATGTGTGGATGTTTTACGCAGGTTAGGTCTTAGAGCTTGACGCACTGTTCATGTTTTGGTTGAATACTTAAAGAGATTGATGCATAACTCACACCTTGTGACCTTGGTAAAAGTGAGTCTGAGTAAGAACGACAACTGAATGTCGCACGATCCAGATACCTAATGGGTTCATCCTTTTGTCTCATTTGTTTTACCCCGACTTTCAATAAATACGCGGATGTTGAAGTGTTTGCTTGCTTGTTTACTGGTTGAACAAATATATTAGTTTATGTCTGAGATACGTTATATCTTTGGAGCCAAGAGGGGAGTAGGCGTCTGCTTTCGTTTTAAGTTAATATTAAAAAAAAGTAGAAGATGTGTCGCGTGGTTAGACTTAGTTTCCTAGTGATCGGTGCAGTACCACGCTTAGGAGATCAACACCCCAAATGGCGGTTCGTGTGCCGGTTCGATTCGGATGTTAACCACGCGTACCCCGTATGCTACAACAAACGAGAAACTTCCTTGGAATGATTCACCTCTGCAACTGCACGTAAAAACTCTCGCACGCTGCCCAGTAGCTCACAGGGATACGCCCACCTAAACAATGGTGACAACTCTCACAGGTAAGGGTAAGTTATGCCTCGTGAGACCCTGTCCTATCGTAGAAACTCGAGACAGGTATAGTTGGCGCACTCGGTCGGAGCAGTATTGCTTCAAAATGCTTTGCGTCCCAACTGCCAAAAACCTGCGTGAGGCGGGGAGGGTCTCATAGAAGACCAATGCGCTCAACATTACCTAGGGTCATTTGCAAGAGGAGAGACATCTACAGGGGCGGCCCCGATTGGAGTCTGAGGAGGTTGGTTGGGATAGTCTTTGGCCATAGTAGGCCGCCATACATCCTTGCCGATGACAGACAAACCAACCATCAGTTTTTGGTTCCGATGGCTAACGCCCCGACAGCGGTTTGTGGTACTTGTTGTGCAACCATGACAGGTATAATCTAGTCACAGCGATGGAGCGCATAGATCGCATCATGGTGTCCATGCTCAGCATAATTATGCTTTTCAGCGGTTTGCATCATAGTTATTATAGTCCGTACCAATTTCAACATGGCTTATGATTCTTCAGCCTTTTTCTCTACCGTGAGAGACAGACGGAGAAGGTAGGATAGCGGACGACATTTGTGCTCCAACCCTAACTGCCACCTGCTCTTGATAAGTGACGGGTCCAGCAACGAATCCCATATCTTCGAATCTATCCTGCAAGGCTGCTAATTTTATCCTGGCTCGCTCAAGCTCTATCGACTCACTTTCTTTTGTGTAATCTTCATTTTTAAAAATAGCAGCAAAGTTTATTTCCATTTACTCCGCATTGTCCATAATCTTTTGCATAGTGTGGGTGATGAGGAAAACTTGCTTCCACACTGCAAATCCACAGCTTAGCCCGCATCACGCTACCCTTGAACCCATCAATGAAAAGCTCAAGTCCTACCTTCTTGTCTCTCTGAGACTTGACAAGTGGCTACAAAACCTACTACGATAGTCCTTGACAAACTCGAGAGGCTTTGGCACCCGATCTTTGATGATGAAGATCGCCTGTTCAAGCTGGATATAATCGAAATGGTTGAGAAAGTCTCTTTCGAAGGTCCGGAGGTCTACCCACTGGTAAGTCTCGAACGAGTGGTGCGCCTATCCTCCTAGTTGAGCGGGGATATTAGTCTTTAACTCTTTATTAATGTATTATTGTGCTCGAAGGGTAGCAAGCCATACTCCCGCGAGATGATATCATTAAATAGATCAAACAGGCATAAGTACGCAAGGGTACTTGTAGGTCAGACTCGTGTAGGCACCTGCATGTTTGCGGCGCTGGCTGATTAATATGTGCATGAACAGGTGCATTAACAGGTGCATTAACAGTCACATTCTGATCACCGTTGGTTGGATTGACATTCATCTCTACAGGTGGCCTAACCGCGGACCTACTTTGAGTGATCACGGGTTCGTGCACCTGCTCGTTAGTTTTCTCAGATCGCCCACGACTTAGACTCGCCAGATCAACCGTTACGGGTTATGGAGTTGAGACACGAGGGCAAGAACCGACATGTATTGGCCTCAATACCAACCTCACGCCCTGCGCAACTTCGTGATAAGAGTGAGAGTATGCATGAAAGCGCGAGATAGTGCGTGTGCCAAGGATTTTAGGAAAATGAGGGTTGAAGTCCCAAGTCGGAATTGGGATCGCCGATGTCAAGGTCTCGACTCCCAAGGACAAATAGAGTTGGCCCAATCACTAAGGACATCAGGCAACTAGCTTGCAGAGGCACGGGAGGGACCGGCCCCAGTTCGAGCTAGTCGTCGGCATCAGTTCCCTAACCGATAGACTTCGAGAAGACAAGGGCGGTATCATTGCTCGTAGACATGGCGGCAATGGCGCCAACGAGATTGAAAAACTTCAAAATCCGACCCAAAGGCCTCACCGGAGGCTCCTCTCGTGAATTTCCTCTTTATTATGAGTTCGGTAGGAGAACCCGTGCGCGTGATACTCTTGATTTTGTCGCCACTAAAAACAGACGTAAAGTGGCCAATACAGGGTAAGGGTTGACCACGGTACGACCGTCAATCGGTGATAGGGGAGGAAAGTGAAGAAGGGTGGGTACTTAGTCTCGATAACGACCACTCCGAGCTTAGGGTATTCTTGATGGCATGCGCAATAATGGTCTTGCGTAGGATAGGGTGAGTGAGCACGGGTTGTTGAAGGTCCCACTCACAGAGTCGTTCTTGGCTCATCTAAAAGGGGAAGGAGGAGGATTGGACCTCGAAAACCAGGATTGGATGGCGGGGTGGAGGGCCTTCAAGCAAGCTCATTCAGTGACTCTAAACAAGTTACACAACGCCAACTCCATTGCGAGAATCCAACGTCTGCTTAAGCCCCATAGCCGGCCCGTTACATTTAACTAGCAAAAGGAGAAGAAACTAAGGATTCTACCGCACCTTCATCATACATCTACTCATGCATCATACATAAACCAAATACAATTTCCAATTAGCGACCACTTAGCGCTTATTCAAAATTATGGGAAAAAAACGAGCTGAAAAAACTCTGTTACCAGTTGTCCGATGGCAGGACGTCCTGGCTGGACAGTTAGGGGGGTCCCGGACGTCCGAGCCCGGACAACTCCATTTTTAGCAGCTAAAAGCACGAAAAAAAGAAAAAAAACACAGGGGTGTTTTTAATTTTACTTTCATTTTTAATTTGATAATGAATTTTGATGTCAACATAAGGCAAATGTAGTTCAATTTATTTTTCTGCATAACATAGTTTTTTTTTGTTTTTTGTTTTTTTTTTTATTGTTCGAGCTCGGACGGACTGCCCGGAACTCGGCGGGGAGGATGTCTGACCGGACAGCCCCGGACAGTGAGAGGGGTCCAGGACGTCCGACCACATAACCTAGCGAAAAAGCGAATTCACAAAATTGATCCATCACTCACACAAAAGATCGATTATTCGGGGAACATTCCCAAAAAGTCAGCTTCCATCGACTCACAATTCGGGATGCACAAACTTGACACTAGTGGATCACTCCTTGGCCTTCAGAGAAAGGACATTCATTCATCAAGATGCATGCATGTGTGCATTCTAATTACAATAATAAGAGCAAGTATGAGGGGGGGAGAAAAAAGCATGACGAAGACAGGAAGGAGGCGAAGCCACACAACAAGATGTATAATTCAAACTTAGAAAAATCCAAAATACAACCCTATCACCACACCCTCTCCACTTCTCATCACCGTCCACTTCCACACTCAGTGCAGGCAGTCTGTCGCCTTGCACCCACCAACTACCTAGAGTCGTGACCCCGCTTAATCCGATTACGGAAGCCAAGTTCCCCCTAGCCTCACAGTCCGTTGCGGCCACACGTCAACCCTGCACAATCGTCACCAGCCCGTTGGATCACCCAACTCTGCACGTACTTCTGCAACACCAACACTCATTAGTTCATCCTTTCGACCTCAATAACTCCAAAGTTTAGATTAGAGAGATATATGTTCGCTCTTACTGATTTTTTGCAAGAACGCCTTCACGAGATAATCGGGATTAGATAGGCGGAACGGGAAGGAAAGAAGGTAGTGCCTACGATCTCCATACCCAAACCGTGGCGTGGGTGACTTGGTCGCGCTCCACGTACGATCATGGGCATCGTCTCCACCAATGAGAATGAACAAAAGGTATGAAAATGCATGAGCGTCAAAAACGGAAGAGGGGAGACAATGCAGTTGCACACGAGGGACCAAGAAAGAAAAAGGAAGGGATTCACAGTTGAGATTAATATTAAGGCACAAGAGGAAAAGAGCGCAGAAAAGCGAGCACAAGCAAGAAGTAGCGTTCAGTTCCACCCACGACCAGACAAAATGTATCAAGCCCAAAATCCTATGCTCACAAAAAATTCCGATTACATAAGCAGAGAGCCATGCAATACACAAAAAATCAAAGATGCGAAAATTTGACTTGCATGATGGTCGCGCCAAAATTTCCTACTTACGATTCACATACTTCAAGAAAGGGGAAAAGAAGACACATCAGCATTTTTATCCGCGCACGCTAAGGCGCATCCTGACCGTCGATACCCAGAGGCTTGAATGGAGTTTGCGAAAATGTCCAATCTACTCAGCAAATTCGATCCGAAGTGCATTTCTCAAAGAAAATTAAAAGAAAGTCGAAGGGGCAGTAGAGTAATAAGCCCCATAATCATACATGGACCCAATTCGGGCCGACAATTAATCGCGCAGAAAATTGCACACTCCCAAAAGGTAGATCATCTCAATCTTAGTAGACAAGTAGAAGCATAATAACGAGGAGGGAGTTCTGAGTTCATGTAGTCGAGTCCTGGTTTCATAATCTTTCGTCCGTATTATGTAGGTTGTAGAATGTAGAATCTTTTTGTTCCGTATATGTATATATCCCCCTTCTTCTTCTTCGGCCCGCCCATAGTTTTCTTTTCTTTTATGTTCTCCGGCGTTTGCTTTCTCTCTTAAACCACCAGTACCTTTCCCAACTATAAAGTCTGAGCCTTCCCCAACCGGTATGATGAGCCTTGCCAAGCCTAAAGCTACCGGTAGCAAAAAACCTCTCTTGTCAAAAAAAAAAAAAAAAAAAAAAAACGTACGAGATTCAAATACTAGTAAAAAAACAACGAAAAAATAAAAATGAAAAAACGAAACGGGAGGGATAGGAAAGAGAGCGAACCAAATAAGAATGCATCATCTTGTTTACTCAACGAAGATGCATTCTCGTTTTGAACAGCAAGAGGTGCACGAGTGTGACGTTCAACCTCACGCCCTGTCTTGTCCTTCGGTCGGAGTGATAATTTGTGCAGAATAGGCCCTGAAGGATAGAAAATGGGGTGTGCCAAGGATTTTGAGTGTGGGGGGCACAGATGGAACCGAAAGCCCCCGTGAGGAAGGACCATGGTCGCATGGAAAGAAATGGCGTGCAACTAAATCCAGAAAGTATCTTTGCGCTTTCATGCGAGCTACTCGCCATCTTTTCGAACGAAAAAGTGAGGGCAAACACGTGGGATCTCGTTTTCGAACTAAGTTCCGACGCCGTTCGCTACAAAGTTTGGACGTGGATGGTTTCAGCATGGTCACTTTTTCTCTGTGCTCGTCCTCGCCACGTGTTCGGTAGTGGAACCCCTTCTCCTGATAACGCTCAGTGCGGCAACAATCGCTGCACAAACTGTTGGTCCAGTGGGGCGCTATTGTCGTCCACAGGATGACAATCAGTTCGTTAAAAGACAATAATAACGAATACGGGGAAAAGTGGGTATCGATAATGACAAAACCAGCCCCCACGAATCCCAAACACCTCGTCTCAGGTAGAAAAGAATAACGTTCAACGATCTTGGCGACGGCTTCTCGTACGTCCCACTCACATACACGTGTCCTTTCCTCGTTATACGGGAATGGTTGCAATGGGGATGCAGGGAGCCGACACCCGGTCGGGTTGGGACAATTGGTCCACATGGCATAAGCAAACTCTGAGTACGTGAGTCTACCCAATCGGTTGTCCAATCACTAAAGTAAACAATCGCAATGCTACATGCTTTACTGCCTTTCATTCATCTGGCGAACTGATAACAAAACAATTGTGAGTTTGATCCAATCACAGCGACAATCATCATTCATTAAAGGAGCGACAAGCGTGCATATTCCCATAATCTCAACGGGATTTTTGCTTAGTCAGTCCAATCGATGCACGTGTAACAAATCTCGCATGCACAAATCCTCCGTTGTTCGAGAGACATATCAACAACCGAAAAAGAAAACCGATAAGATCTCCTAGGCTTACTGGTCCCTTTGAATTCAACGATGCTCATTCGTGTGATATTCAATTGAATTCAACAGGTGCGAGAGAGATCAAGGAAATTTTTTATTTTGGCATTCGTCAAATGGATCAGAGCAAGGGGGAGAGAAAGAGAGAGAGAGAGAAAGAGAGAGAGAGAGAAAGAGAGAGAGAGAGAGAAACAGAGAGAGAGAGAGAGAGAGAGAGAGAGAGAGAGGGGAAATGAAAATGTAGCTTGGCCGAAGAAGAGGACTAAGAAAAGAGGGAGAAAACTCTGGTCATACAGACAATCTTGAGGAGGAGCACCCGACTATTCACCGTGGACTTAGCTTCTGATAACCAAAGGAAGAAGAATCCAAGAATCAAAGTGACCCGGTCTTCTGCTCTTTGATAATGGCCCCTGGCCTGGCTGGCCATGCAACCACTTGTACACAGTACTACACACACACTCTTCTCACTTCGGTACTGATGATCCCGACCGCCACGTACCAACCACCAAACACAGCGATTGTGACTCCACCAACTTAGCTTTTGCACCACCTTGCCCAAATCCCGCAGTTCGTCACGGCCACCCAACACACAACCTTGCATACAACGTCGTCGGCTCATCGGGACTTTCTGACTCGCTACTTGCACGTCCCTTAGCCACGACTTTCTGAAAGTTGGTAGATCGGTTAATCGTCCGGGAAAAGTCATATCGATCCTCGTGAGTTCCTTCACAACCAATCAGATCAGAGCACGCGGGGAGTATCCTCCTTACACAACGTCGCTTGACGGCTTCGAATACCTTGGGGGGGGATTGGTAGGGAGTTCCTGTAAGGGGATGAAGGCGGGAAGGAGGAGAGAACGAAGAGTAGTACGGAGCGGGACTACGATTCAGACAAGAAGGAGTGGGGGCGGAACACGAAGGGAGAGGCGATGGAGAACAGTTACAAGTGAAGGAGGGAAGACGAAGAGAAGGGTGAAGATGGCAGGGATCATAGCGGGAAGCAGCGAAAGCGTGCATGCATGGTGCCAATGAGGAAAAGGAAAAAACACCGAAACAGTTACGTTTCGTTCATCCTTGTTCTAAAACTAGTTCAAGATTGGAAAATTTAAAAGCAACATCAGCGCGGAGAATTGAACGCTTGAAAATCCTACGTTTATCTAGATTCTTACAATAAATTCATAATTTTTTCAAAGGCGAGTGTGGGAACATTCACTTGCAACTTGCAAGAAATGACACGTCAACGGGAGAAGCGCCCATAATTTTCGGAGTTCCCAACTGCCGAACAAAATTCATAGCGTGCTCGCTAAGGCGTGCGTAATTCCTACGTAGATGCATGGATTACCGAAAGGAAATTGCAAAGAAATCCAAAAAAAACATTGTCTTAGACATGAGAGGATCTGTTTGGCCTGTGATTCTGTGCACTGAGGGGATAGCAAAAAAGGACGAGGTACCCAAAAACAAAGCCCAAGCCTCCAAGAGGAATCCGAAGAGTAGGAGCAATAAAAACTCAAGGCTTCAGAAGATCATTTGGGTACGGAAGCTGGTACGTCACACACGCAAGAGGGGGGGGGTCTCTCATACACATCTAGATGTGTATAAGAGACAGACATTGTGCTCGTTGCGAGTGGGGTTGGGAAACAGCAAATCATATTTGGTTATTC
>BFEA01000035.1:2713157-2718157 GCA_003427395.1 Chara braunii
GACAAACAAGGAGGGGGCGGAGGAGGAGGATGGTACCCCCCCCCCCCCCCCTCTCTCTCTCTCTCTCTCTCTCTCTCTCTCTCTCTCTCTCTCTCTCTCTCTCTCTCTCTCTCTCTCTCCCTCCCTCCCCCTGCACCGTTCGAAGCTCATACCCCGAGTCCTTCTTTTCCTTTGTTTTCCATTTGTTTACCGATTGATTTTTCTTCCTTTCTTTGTTCTTCTTGGGCTTATACCCCCAGTCGTTCGGTACCGATCGAGTGCTCCCTTCCCCGACTTTCCGTGTTAACCGTGGAATATTTTTTCAAGTCGGGAAAGGTACTGGTGGTTTGAAGTTTGTTGTTGGGTTATCAGTTTCTTTCTGGTTTGTGGGGGTTTTCTTAGTAGGCCTTGTTGGATTATTTTCTTTCCCAGAGCTGATGAGACTTTCAAGGCAGTGGCTTGGATTCTGCACCTAGATTTACGTTTTAAGCTTTGAACCAGAGCTGGTTGGTCCCAATAATTTTCCGGGTTATTTGTTGAGGGATTCTCGACCTCACTCTTTGCATGAGTAATTGAAACAATTACATGCATATAAATAAGTTAAACAAAAAAGAAGAAGAAGACGAAGAAGAACGACATGCAGGGCATAAACCAACAGGACATTTTGGAGTCCATTTACATCTTTTCCTTCGGCCCACCAGCTTCCTTCCTAGTTGCACTGTTGCGCCTTCCGCGCCCCCAGAAAGTTGCGGCCGTAAACAAGCCGCATGTTTGATTTTCAAGTGGGGACACATCCTGCAGAAACTTGCGTTTGCTCACACAGCCGCACAACGTAGGCTTTGCGAAGTGTAAAAAGGAAGGGCTCCGAACTTGTGCAGAAGCCTGCACCTCTTCACCCAGCTTTGGACAGACGTCTGCACTCATGTTTCTGGGCGGTAGCTTCCTCTCCTCTTTGGTGCGTCCAAGAAATTCACAAGTTTGCAGGCGGGAGTTCACGCACAACACACGCGGTAGCTTCAAATGTTTGTGCATGTCAAGGTTACCTGTGACACTCTAACCTCATGCCCTGCGCTACCTTCTGGTCGGAGCGTTGCGGTTCGCGGAAGGGGCCCGGGAACGGCAGCGATGATGGGGTGTGCCAAGGATTTTTGGAAAATTGAGTGTGGGGACACAGACGGAACCGAAACCCCCTGTGTTGGTCCGACTGTAGTAAGAAGAAGATTCGTCGCCGCACGGGTTTTAAGGGAGAAAAAGGCGCGCGCGGGACTCGTAGATATGGGAAATTCAATCCAAAAAGTATTGTTGGACTTCCCAACGAGTCGTCGCCCTTCGTTTTGCGTGAAAGGGGGCGGGTACACACGTGGTATCTCGTTTTCGAATGAGGTCGCGTCGACGCTCGCTACACAACTCCGAGTCCGACGTGGAGGGCCTCAACCGAGTGACATTTTCCTTATGTTCGTCCTCGCCGCGTGTGCGATAGTGAAACCCCTTGGTCTGACAACGCTCGATGCGGCGACAATCGTTGCACAAAGTATTAGGCCAATGAGGCTCCACTGCCGCCCACGGGACGACGATCAGTTCGTTAAAAGGCAATAACAACGAATATGGCGGAAAGTGCGTATCGATGATAACAAAACCCGCACCAACGAATCCAGAGCACCGAGTTTCGGGAGGAAAGTAGTAACGCCCTCCGATCTTGGCGACGGCTTCTCGTACGTCCCACTAGCATACGTGTGTCCTTTCCTCGTTGTACGGGAAGGGGCGAAGCGGGGGCACAAAAAGTTGGTGCCCGGTCGGGTTGGGGCCGTCAGTCCACATGGCAACAAAGGTAAGCACAAATCTTAATCATACATCATCCGTCTATCAATCCAGGCAGCCCAATCATTCAGTCGCTCAGCCAATCATCCCTTCAATCATGCTACAACAAAACCTTCAATCACGACTCACTGCATGCATATATCGAAGCGAGAGAAACAAGGTCACCATAATTCATCCATTATGATATGTTGCGACCGGAGAAGGGAGAGTAGGGACACAGACTAGGAGGGAGAAACAAGTGGAAAGCAATCACAAAGTGTCCGGCGATCTTGCCTAGAGATGTCCTGGCTTAAAAGTCGAGCAATCAAAAACTCACATTCGAAGATACAACTTTGGAATAGAAAGGAGAGAAACCACTGCTGTCATAAAATTCCACCATGGCCCCGGGCCACGCACTCACTCACTTCCGGCTCGAACGTCTCGCTTGCACTGACGATCCTGGCCGTCACGTGCCAATCCACCATAGCCATCGTCACCCCACCGACTTAGCCTCTGCGCGGCCCTGCTCGGATCCCACAGTCTGTTGGGCGATCCAGCATGCCGAGCGCAAAGACTACAGCCCGCTCGTCGGGACTTTTCGACTCGCACCTTCCTTCATACCATCCAGCCACGACTTCCCGGAAGCGGGCTGATGAGTCGAGAGAGAGATTTTCGAGAGCGCTTGCGGAATTTATAGCTGCGGAAAGAAGGATAGATGCTAGGAAGGGTTAGGACTGAAACAAGGAGAAGTAGGAGAAGACTCTGGGATTGCCCGTCGAAAGCCATGTCGATCCTTTGGATCCCAGCTGCAGCCAATCAGAATCGTCATGAATCAAGAATTCTCCTCTTACACGGCGTGTCTCTTAAGCTAGAGGGAGTGATAGGGGGTCAACCTGGTGTTTCAGCGCGGGGGATCAGAGCGGGAAGAAGAACAGCGTGAAAAATAGCGCAAAACGGAGCCAAGATTCAGACGATCAAGAAGGAGAGAAAAGGCGCACAAGGCAATGGGGAGATGGGAAACGGTTACAGAGAGAGGAGTATGAGCGCGTGGAAGGGAGTATCGAGGACAGCGGGGGAAGCGGGGAGGGGAGGCTCGCATGCACGGCGCCGTCGCGAAGGCAAAAAGGCACTAAAACAGTTACGACTAATTCAAATTGAAAAATACCATATCCGCGTGATAAAAACGGGCGCGTGGGAAAGTCCTACGCCTATTCAGATTTCTGCGAAAATTCCCAGAGCTTTCCAAGATGAAGTTGCGAATATTCATGCGCAAGAAAGGACACATCGGATCCCCCTTATTCCAAATTTCCTATCCATCGACCCAAATTCCTAGCGCGCTCGCTAAGGCGCACGTAATTCCCAGGTAATTCCCAATTTGCAAAAAAAAGACAAATTTCCAAAAATTGATCCGAGGGCCTTGCATATTACATTCAAAACAAGAGACCTCGTTGGGTGGTCATCCAAAATTTGACAAAAAGACAGAGAAACAGGGGGGGGGGGGGAAGATAGCGCAGGTCCGGAAGTTGGCGCGTCACAAACCTGTGTGCAGTAGGGCGGCCCCCATGTTATGTTTTTGCACAAATCAACTCGTTGCATGCATAGTGCAGTGAGGACCAAAGGAAGCCCCCCACTTCTTGCCTCCAATAGTCAATACAACAGCAATGGTAGCCAGCCCTACTATGACGTGGCAGCTGTTACTACTCCCCACTCCTACACATATGTCTACAACCTCTCCGCATGTCCCTTGCCAGATGCTGCTGAAGAGCCTGCTCACACATGTGCTCATTACCAAAACCAGGCCAGCACCACCAGTCCCCCCAGACGTCATCCTCCTCTTCGCTGTCGTCCTCGAACTTCGTCCTCCTCTTCCCTGACCTGTTCGCTGTCCTCCTCCAACTTCTTCCTCTCCTCACGGTAAGTCAATATATATGCACCATTCAGCCACCGGGGGCTGGATATGGATATTTTGATCATTTCAAGTGTTTTTCAGAATGCGAGCACACTACTTGGATGTATTATTTGACCCCAACAACCTGTAGCAAAGTCCTCGTGTGACCATGCGCTGACAGGTACAGCTACACTGAGCTGTGTGTGATCATCCGTTCTTTGTAGACGAACCACAGCCTCGACGATTACACAGGCACAAACTTCACCGCTATCCAGTTGACCTGTTGACCAGCAAGGTTCTACCGCCCGTCCCTTTTAGTCCGAAGGAAGCCTAGGACACTATACAAGTGTAAAAAACGAACTTTGTCGAAGTCTTCTTCGCAATAAAGAATGGCTATGGGTGCACCAAAATTTGGATTTTGATCCGTTCTTTCTGGACCGACCAAGACCTCGGTGATTATTCAGGTATAATCTTCATTGCTATTTCGTCGATCAACTGATCAGCAACGTACGTTCGACTACCCGACGACTCGGCAATCCATCGCTTAGACCTGTCTAAAGCTAACGACTCTGCACATGATGATTCTCAGAATGGAAAACTTGCACTTTCGATGTTTCATTATGACGACGGAGAAGAAGATCCGTAGCAATCAGGCTGCCTAAAGTCCTCCCCCAAGCTAATAACTCCTTACAGGCACCAGCAAGGCGCGTAAAGATGAAGCTGGTGCGATTCCTGCGATTCCTTCCGCAAATGTCTGCACACTCTTTCCCTGAGAACCGGAGACTTCGTTATACAGAACATCCACCGCGCACTTTGACATGCCCAGAGGACCAATCATTCTAGACACTATGCACTACCTCAGAGGCAGTCCATTCGACGAGTTCAGGATAACACTCAATCTATACGTGTAAATGCACCTAGATGTGTCCCAAACGGAAAGAGCTGGTGTGTGTGAGAGAGAGAGAGAGAGAGACAGAGAGAGAGAGAGAGAGAGAGAGAGAGAGAGAGAGAGAGAGTGCTTTCCTCTCCGCTTCCTTGCTGCTGCTGCGTCTGTTTAAAGTGTTGTGCTTGTCCTTCCAATGACCACCGTCCTCGGCATCCTCTTCCTTCCAGCCCTTCCTCCTCCGCTATCATCTACTTGATGATGTTCATGACAAGGCGGCGAGAAACAGTTAGCAATATCTGTTCTTCCTTCCTTCCTTCCTTCCTTTTTTTTCTTCTCCTCCTATTTGCTTCCTCACCTCTGTCTGTGTCTACTTTTTCTATCCTCTCTTTCTTTCATTCTTTGCGTTTCACTCCTCCATGTCTATGCTCCTTTCTTTTCGTTCTCCTTGTG
>BFEA01000035.1:2723157-2727605 GCA_003427395.1 Chara braunii
TTAAGGACTCGCCGGGGAGGTCCTCTTTGACGAAGCAACTGTGTCAGCAGCGCGGGATCTGAAGGTAGCACAAGCTATCACTACGGTGCGCCCCCTCTCCCTTCTTCGAGATACTAGAGTAATAACCTCAGCACCTCCGCAAAACTCCGGCAGCTGGATTTGCGGGAACGGCCGCGACGGACGACTGGCACAACACAACAACACCTTCTTCCTTTGGGGCAGAAAAACGACAAAACCTCCCTTTGATGCACAACAACAAGAACAACACCTCCCTTTGAGAGAGCAAACGCTTCGAGGACTTGATTGGCGGTAATCATGGGCACGAAAGGAGGCACAACACCTCCGCTTGACAAAGCACTTGCTCCAAAGCCTGGCGCTGAGGCGATGGCTACGAAAGGGATGACACCCCCAGCTGCAACCGGGGGGCAGCAACAAGAAAACGGCAGCGGGGGAGGACGGATATCAGGGAAAGAGAACAGTGGCGGCGCAGCAATAGCCGCCGCCGCCGCCGCCGCCGGCCCCAACGCTACTGCCTCGATGCCCTCTACTACCCAAGAGGCGGCGGCGGCAGTGGCTGCGGCGGCGAGCAACAAGATTCCTCCGACTGCCCAAGCGGCCGTCGTCGGGGGAATGCCCATCAGCGCGGCGGCGAGCAACAAGATTCCACCAACTGCCCAAGTGGCCGTCGTCGGGGGAATGCCCATCAGCGCGGCGGCGGAAACGGCGGCGGCTCCAGCCGCGGCTTCGCCTGGTGTGAAATGGAACGCGGAAAGCGGTTCAGCAGCAGGCGTCAAATCTGATCCATCAGCCGTCAGATCTGATCCATCAGCCGTCCGATCTGATCCATCAGCTGTCAGATCTGATCCATCAGCTGTCAGATCTGAACAGCCAGGACGGCCGAAGAGTGGCGAGGCGCGCGCGCCCAGTCGCGGCCGCAAATCTGGTAAGAAAGCTAGCCGTAGCCGCAGCAAAAGCCGCAGCAAGAGCCGCGGCCGCAAATCTGGCAAGAAAGCTGGCCGCAGCAAAAGCCGCAGCAAAAGCCGCGGCCGAGGAGATACACGGGGGACGGCAGGAAGAGGAGGAAAACAGCAGCAGCAGGGAAGTGGGGATAAGAAGAAGAAGAAGAGGAAGTCGAAGAAGCAGAGAGAGGCGGAGAGGAAAGCAGAGCAGGAGCGGCTTGCGGAGGAAGCCCGTCGAGCAGAGGAGGCGAGAATCTTGAGAGAAGAGGAGGATGAGAGGAGAAGGGTGTTAGAGGAAGAGCTCGCTCAGCAGGCGGAAGCGGCCAGACTTGTTGCTGAGGCCGAGAGGCTAGCCAAGGAGAGAGAGGAGGTAAAGCCTCTCTTGCGCCGAAGGGAGGACGAGATCCTTCACGAATTGACGATCGCTAGGGAGAAGAGGGATTGGGAGCACTACTTAGCTTGCGACCCGATCCCTGAGCCGTCTATCGAGCCCGAACTGACGACGTACATCTCGGAAGTAAGACGGAGCGACGTCTTGGACCTGAAAAGCACCATGGACCTGGTCCAACAGGTGTACCAGGTGCGGATCTTGACCCAAAATATTCTCCTGGACGCAGAAGCGAAGGAAGACCATCGTCTCATCAAGAAGTACGCCGAGTACACGACAGAGCTGAAGAACCTGATCGACTACCGCATCGACAAGGCCTGCGCCAACCTTCTCCTTGAGGCCGAAGAGATTTATCACACCTCTGGCGAGAATATTTTTACCGCCTCCACTCCCAACTTGAGGATCGGATTGTGGATTAACCATGCAAAGAATCCCAGGCTGAAGACCATCGAGTTTCCCGCCATCGGTGCCGCGTTAGAGATCCCCAAATCGCTCGCTCTGGCCAACGTGGCAATTCGAGTCCAGCAGCAGGACATCGATCATCTAGTTCATTCCAGCGACAAGGACGCATCCATGCCAATCGGAGGGCTCATCACAACGGACGTGCTAGCCGTGCCGCCAGCACCCAAGGTAATCAAAGGATGGAAGATACGCCAAATCACCCCCATGAACACCTCCGTGGTCAAGCTGCCTTATCCAATTCCTCCCGCGGGCGCCGACGAGGCAACCGTCGCGTCGCTGCAGGCGCCCAAGATGGGATTCCGAGTGCAGCTGCCGCCTCGCGTCGTCGTGCCTGGCAAGCGCCCCGGCGTGGCAAGCTGGGATCCCGACGAGTGTAAATGGAAAACGGAACCTATCAGCGACATCACCTACGACGAGTCATCCCGAACTTTGCACTTCCAATCCATCAAGATCAAGACGTTGGCTATGGTCCAGCCACGTGTCCGGTTCATACCTTACTCCTACTGGGCCATTCGTCCGACGTCGGAGTCGACGGCCATCATGGTCCTCCACGCCGGCGTGCCCAAAGTGGCGGAAGTGAAGATCGAGATCGGGACGGGATGGTGCAAGCTCATCAACCCGGTTTATCCAGAATGCAAAGAACTCGTCGGGATCCCGTTCAGCCCAAGGGTTTTGCTGAAAAGACTGTCGGAGAGCGGGGTCCACCTCATGCCGAAGGACGAAGACATGCAGTTTGTGACCAAGGACTTGCGGGTGAAAGACGCGGAGATTGAGAAGTACACCTGCCGAGACATGGCATTACTAGCTCCGTCGTTCACCATCGGACACACACGCTGGAACAGACGAGCGGACGACGACACGTGTCTCATCCGCGTGTTGGAGATACCGGAGTACAAGTTCCCGCGCAACATCGACAAGAGCAAGCTGTCCAAAACCATCATGTACAAACTCAAGGGCAACATCATGATCGATATCAATGAGAAGTCCTCCGCGTTCCGACAGGACCCCCTTGGGGAGTATCACGCAAGCCTCATGGTCACAATCAAAGACCACTGCAACGAGGAGAGCATGGATAAAATCAAGCGAGGCTCGGCCCAATTCACCGACTGCGTCAAGCAACTCGCTTATGCCCTTCGCTTGCTCAGCTTCGGATACACAGACCCGCAGGTCACAGAAGGACAGTACAGAATGATCTACGTCTAGCCGTTTGTGCTCAGCTTTCCACACACACACACACACACACACACACAGAGGAGCTAAAGCACACACCACTCGCCAACCGCCAACATTTCGAATGTGCACCTTCGACCAGCCGTTCGTCCGGATACATTCAAAATGTTGGCGTTGGGCGAGTGGCGCGCAGCGAGCCCCACACACACGCAGGTGACAGAAGGACACAAGAGTAGACACGCGAGTATACAATGTCGCACGTCTACCGGCGACGTGTGGTGCTGCGATGCTGCTCCACACAACCCCGCCCCGACGTGTCCGCTCAACACGCGGCGATATGCTGCGTGACCACCATGCACGTCACCCCGCCCACACTTGTCTGTTCGACATTCTTCAATGCTGCTGCGATGGCCCGACGCTTTGTCTGGTTTCATTTTCGGCAGCCTCGCCACAGTCGAAAGAAGTTGAGCCACAGTCAAATCAAGTCATTCGAGATCGACAAATACAAAAAGGTCATTAGAGATCAACAACGTAAGCAGCGCGACTCGCAATGTACGACAATCAACGAATCCGTTCGTTGACATGTACATATGATGCACACTACACACGCAAATGACACATTCATAGTATAGAATATGTATCGACTGTATCAAGGGATCGGAGTGACGGCGCGTGTGCTCACAGCTACCCATATATCCGCCTCGAAGTGAAGGGGCCGGGGGGGAGAGAGAGAGAGAGAGAGAGAGAGAGAGAGAGAGAGAGAGAGAGAGAGAGAGAGAGAGAGAGAGAACTGTTTACTATGCTTCCATGTATGCTCATAAATTTAGTCGGTGATACGCAAGTTGGTTAGCCGGCGAGAGTTCGACAAAACTGTCTATCACAGCTCGCCTCCCTTGCTTCTTGTCTTCGCTCTGGTACCTGTTCATAAGCTCTTGTATGTATACATGTATATAGGTATATAAGCACTTGTATGTATACATATATATAGGTATATAAGCACTTATAAATACATATATATGTGCATACGCGCGCACACACACGCCCTGACTCCCCATGCTGGTAGTAGGAAATCGTAGTAAGACACACGAGCTAGGTACTTAGAGTGCGACATGACAGAGGCGCAGACGTTGCGGAAGAACTGAGCAGTGGTGATGAGAGCATCGCCTTCAAACGTTCGAGGAGAACGAGCGGCATTGCAGCAGACCTCCCTCCACTGTGAAAGTTGAGGTCCGTAGATGGAGTATCTGCTTGCGTGACAGATGTCACATCATCCTGTAACTGGAAGCCAGTGGCGCAATCCTGTCTCTTCCCGATCTGCGACGGCTTCCCAAACGGCAGACTATGTATCATCTACGCGTTAGGAAAGTGGAGGAAAGAGTAGCGACCAGAAGCACAGTGACACTACGTCTCTCTCTCTCTCTCTCTCTCTCTCTCTCTCTCTCTCTCTCTCTCTCTCTCTCTCTCTCTCT
>BFEA01000035.1:2743632-2755313 GCA_003427395.1 Chara braunii
ACTCAATCAGAGATGCAATGGGAAATACAGATAGGGGTTATAACTGGGTGCATAGAGGGAAAGCAAAAGGTTACCTGTCAGTTCCCTGCCTCCAGAACTCCTCCTGAGTTCCGGCAGAGCTCCCGCAATCGGTGGGATGACTCCCCATAGAGTCTTGCTGCGGTCCTACGGGTTGCAATCCCGCCCGCCGCCTTCCTCTCAAAACCAGAGGACCAGACTTCGAGTAAGGAGGATAGAAAGATAAAGTTTTAGACTCTCAGATCCAAGGGAGGTGCATTCAGACTCGCGCGAGAGGGCCTTGATACCTTCCTTCGCCTGGGGGCCCCGCAATGATAGTCAGTCAATAACAACTTGGTCAATCTCTGAATCAAATTGTCAAGTCAACCATCTCCCGACCTCCCAAATCACTGCACTAACCTCCCTCCTCAATGCTCAGTCACCCTTCTAAGTCCATCCACCGCTGCAAAGCAGGCTGCAACAGTCAACAACAGTCACGGAAGTATGCAATTGTATGTAGCACCCAACAGTAGGCAACAACAGTAATTCTCGGCAGGTAGCCCCCTCCCTCCTTTAACAGCTCAATCACCTCGCCATGCTTCGTTCAACGACAAGTACCGGCTGTCGAGTGAGCTTGCGGTCTCACAACCAGTCTCGCTGCCACCCTGAATGCTTGACGTCCTTCTCAATCGACTGCTAAGATTGCCACGGCGCACTCGATGCAGCGAAGAACCCGCGGAGCAAAATACGAGACAACCCAAGTCAAGGTAACAACCCTGTTGGAGTCAACGGGGCGGCCAGATCGGCAGGCCGGCATCACTGCGGTGGAACAACGAGGTGTAGTGCAACACTATCAATACGGTCACACCGCTTGGCGAACACACTACCCTACAACGAACCTCCTACAAAGCAAATGGGACACGGGCGTTTGCCCAACAGAGCTCAGACACAGACATCCATACACTTGACACGGGGCAGGACAACGCACAACTTACTTATGTTGCGATCGAACGCCCACGCACTCTTGTCCCCCACCATCCACTGAGCCCGGCAGACATTTGCCACCCCTCATAGGCAACCCAGACATCTAAATCGTGCATCCTCCATTTCGATGAACCTGGCTCTCTCTATCGGTCAGGTGAGTGCCTCTTCTCCCTTCAATTCTGCACTTTCCTCGCCTCTAACGGCCATGCGTCCTCGTTGCCCCTTACGAGAGTCCTACTAGGTAAGCGTGGTCGCCCGACTATACCACAGGGTCTCCCCCTCTGTGTAAACAGTGCGGGTGAGCAAAACTGAAATGAATCTTTCGGGGGGATTCACTCCCTCTTTGCAACTTTTTTTCCATGCCTTCTCTCTTACCAACCTGTCATGCACGCGGAGAACTGGCCAACGATAAGGCGAGAAGAACCGAGTGAACGTCCCGCTAGCGCAGGGGCAGATGCGCTGCGACCTGCCATACACGCAGGGAGCTAGCCGACGACGAGGTGAGCATCGCACCGGGCAACAGGTAAGTTTCCAATACCGCGGCCCGCTCCGTGCTACCTCCCTTGATAGGGTGAACAATGTCGAGAAATGGGTAAGTCTCTAACCTAGTGGCTGGCCCCACACTACTTATTTTATAGAATGTACAAAAATCGAATAAATCTGGCCGTAAACGCGATCAGATTCATCCCCCTTTTCAACCTTTCCTCCAACGCGCAGTCCCTTCTTCTTCTCAACCTCTTTCTACTGCTCTACCCTTAAAACTAGCCATAGGATCGAGATTGCCCGCCTTCAACCCCCCTATTTGACATCTTAGATTACTGAAAACGATCACGAATTCGACCGATCTTCACTTCCGCTCGTTTTCCCGCCATAGCTCCGCGCACAACCTTTTCTATCTAACTCCTATCCTAACCAACTAATCTCAAAACTAACCACGCCATCATAATCGTCTAGCCCCAAAATCCTAGTATACTATCTTCTCCTGCTCGTTTTCGTCTACTAACGGGCGAAAACGATGGTTTTCGATATCTCCTCTCTCTCCCTCGTTAATGCCTTCGCGCAGCCTTTTCCTTCTCTACCTCTGTTCCTACACTACTAACTCCAAAACTAACCTTATTTCCGAAGTCGCCCGACATTACAACTCCCGAAACGACTCCTTCCCCGCCCGATTCCGATAAGGATCGGGCAAGCTATGGTTTCTTTACTGCGCCCGACTCAACACTCCACCATCTTCGTATCCTCCGAATGAACCTGGCGTTAAAACGAGCCATGTTCGTTTCCCTCTTGCTTACTTTTACTGCCTTCATTCCGCCTACATACCGTCTTGATTCAGGTGCCTCCCTCGCTGGTATCATTCTCCGCTTTAACACTTCGTTCTCCCTCACGCTCACCCTCTCTCTCTCCCGTCACCCGACTCGTTCTTGTGATCGCAGTGCCCGGCAGCCGCAGTGACCCATTCCGCTTTTCGAATCCATTCGGACGCGGACTGTGGCCGGGTTCCTTCTTCCACCTTATTCCCCCCACTGCGCCCTCCTTCGTCGTAGCATCCTTGCCCGATGTGCTATCTACCCGCTGCGCTATCTACCCGCTGCTGCCTGGCACCACCCGCTCCGCTTGCTACTACGCAGCGCTGCCCGCTGCTCTGTCTTTCATTTTCTATGCAGCGCCCGCTTCCCCACTCGTAGTGCCCGACCCGACGATTGTTCAGTGGGATTTTTCCTCTCCCGACCGTTGTGCGTTGTCCCGAAGGGAGCCTCGGAGGGGGGGGGGGCGCTGTTAGACGGTTCAGCCTTGTCTTCGTCCTACAGTCTGCCTCCCTTCGCCTGCCGCTCTTACTTAGCGGTCATCGCCCTCTGCCTCACCCCAAGGTCTCAACACCCTGTTATACGACCTCCATACTGCCCTCCGCCCCTTTGCTATCCTGGGAAAACTTCGCAGGGAACCCGCTGTTGTGCATAGAGGGAGGGGACCGAAGGCGAGGCATAATGACTGGCCCATCGAGAAGCCTCAGTCCTGAATCTACCTGCTGACCCATGGCATGTATTGCCCACCTGCGTGTGGTAAGTATCGCACCCACCTATGGGTGCATTTCCTTCATGTTTTCCCTGTTGGCGGCCCGAGCACGAGTGTGGCCGCTACGGGGTTCCCCATTATGCTACGAAGGGGTAAGCTCGGCGCAGTTACAAAACCAGCTTGTAATCGCCCTTCAAGCAATCCTGCGAATACAACACACCCCCATGCGACCTCGTCTGGCCCGAAACGCAGGTCGTATACGACCGGCATTTCCGACCCTCCTTTTCTTAAGCGTAATTACGAACTCACCCTCTTACTACGCCCTGTCCTCAGCAGCGGCGTGGTAGAGGGCGTTCGCCGACCCCCTGAACACGGGGACCCGTCGGATGAGGCGAGCACTTAAGGTCCTCGACTGCCGTGACGAGTTCCCACGCTCGACAATCTAATAGCTGAGCCAGGTCGAACGGTCCCGACATCGGCCTTGGAACCGATCGCCGAGCCCAGATAGCGAAAAGGTAGGACAACCAATAATAATAAAAAGAAATACCAACACCCAAAAATAGTAAGTGCGGGGAAACACAAAACTAAGGGGACGAGGGGTTGCGCGTCCCGCTGCGTCTGCGGCTCCGCGGACACCTGACCTGCGCACGACTGAATCTTGTCATCGATACCTTGCTTGCGCCGCTCAACTACGGACAAGGCCGCACCGACGTGACTTGCAAAAAGTACGCCAGATACCCTTGTAAGGGTATTTGGCACGACAGCCTTCCCGGACCCTATTAAGCGACGTCCCTGTCGCAACCGATGCCTAAGCCAAATACCGTTCAAACATAGTCTTCAAAAGAAGTACATGATAACTTCCTCGAGTTTTCAACTTCAACTCAAACGGTCATCTAGTTGTATCAACACGGGACCGTGTTTCCTTAAGACAATTCGTGCAGAAGTCAAAGGTCGAAAATACCATCCAATTCCTGATCAAGAATAAAAATCTCTAATAGCCGAGTAATCGACGAGTCACAAACACGCTTCAACCTCTAACTCAACAAAGTGGATAAGGCCACCTTCCACCCACTGTAATCACGGACGGGAAGTTGTCCAATGCCAAGCTCAAGACTATACCACTTCCGGTCTCTTTGAGCGATATACTTTATTTTATTTTTTTGTCGCGCCGGGCGCCATGAATCATCCTACCACTTAGCTAAAACTCTACTTAGTGGTGGGTCAAAGTTCATGATCTCAATCTTTGTTTAGCCTTTTCTCTTTTCACACAACAATCACTTAACTCATTCACATATCCATTTTTTGAACTCTTCCTCAACGGAACACCCCATTGTGAGGGATTAATCAGACGCTTCAATCTTTCAGCTGATCTAGAAGATTATAGTGTTTGACCCCATCATACATACCACAAACGTACCTTATGGGCAGGGCCCTGTTAAGCCCAACCCCGCAAGGCATTACTGTCACTAAAAAATCGCTCATTTTACTGATTTGTCAAAGGTATGGGTGCTGATATTCACTTAGTTGAAAAATAAAAGATAATTACCCCCTTTTGCCCATAACTCCTACTTCTATGAGCAGGGTTCTTCACTTTTATCACACACCTTGTCAATCTCATCCATAAGTTTTGCTCAGTGAGCAAACCCTCATAATCCTTTTCCAAATAGAACTCAATGCCTACTTTTAATCAATACCATAGCCGATTGGAGGGACCCATAACCAGGTCGATCCTTCCTGCCGTAGATGACGCTCCCACCGGCTATTAGTCAAAACTTTAGTTTCTCTCAAGGAGTTTTAATCATGGAAGTCCCGTCACAGACTAGACCGCTTGTGGCCCATAATAAGTTGGGTGAAAGACTCATAACCAGCATGTTTCTACATTGTCCGTGCTGCCTTTACCAACTTTTACGTGACTACGCAAGCGGGGATGCCGACTTGAACGGTTCTTTCCTTACCCTCTTACACACACAAAACCACCCGGGACTCACAGCCACTGGCCAGGCAAGGGTTTTCCGAGTCTTACTTGACAGGTTTCCCTGCCGCAGATGACACGCTTACTGGCAGTTGAGGACAAACAGAACGGAACTGCCGATTTGGCCGAGGATAATACCCTAACTCCATAAAAGTCTTCGTAAGCCATCCCTTCCTCTCGAGGGTGAGCCTTCCGTAAAAGCATTTTAAGACCCCTTCCTTCTTGAAGGAGAATCAACCATAAAAATCTCTCAACCATCCTCCCACTCATGGATGGTCTATTCATGTAACTTTTAAAATACCTTTCGCTTGAAAATGAGTCCAGATGATATCAATAACCACTCAGGCCGCCTTCAGGCATAACCTCTCTCTTTATATAACTCTTTGGACTTCTCAAGCCTCCCATAAACCCTTCACCCAAAATCATGCTTTCTTTACCTCATTGAACCCTCTCTGGTTCAAACACACTTCATTATATCAGTTAAATAAAGCGCAGAAAAACCCATAAGACCACAATGGTGAGAATGCCAATGACAACCAGAATACACACGATCCTGCAACCCAGGGAAATCGAATTTCATACCAAGATGGTTCTCAGGAGAAAATCATATTATCTCGAGTCTCAAATCCTCACAAGCCTCAAATCATCACAATTCCAGGTCTCAATCAGAAACAAAAAGACCTTGTATAATGTACCTTATAGGTCATAAAAGGCTGATAAAACGATCCCAATCGTTCTGACAAGATAAAAGGATGTCAGTGTATGGACAATCGAACCTTATAAGGCCTCCACTTGCATTTATCCAAACCTAGAGTCGACCCAAAAAGTGGATAGTCAAACCCAAAAACGTACGCACAATCTCAAGAAGTAAAATCTCTCATCCAAAATCTGAAACATATATAAGGCAAGAAGCATGTCTCAAACAACTTGGAAACTCAGCTTGAAGGCAACATAAGCCGATGACTGCCTACTAGCTGATAATTGAGTCCTCCGCACCGTCATAGCCCTTTGAGTGTTTATCTACAAGTCATTCGAGACTGCTGACACTATTTTCCCTCCTTCCTGTTATGAGTGCGACACCAATAGCTGCTAGAAAAGACTACGGCCCCTATTTAGGCAAACAACCTCACCCCTCAATTCCCTCTTTTTGCCATCTTACATCTGCGAGGGGTATGACCCGTCTCCCCACAACAAGTACATATTATCCTTGCCCACCGTTCTCGTCCTCTTCTATTCCTTCGTCCAGTTCGACTTACAACTGACAATGTTCCCTTGTCATCACATTCCTTATTAGGATCAGGCGCAGCGGTCGGCAGGGCTATACCAACTTCTTCCTGAACTCTTCGTTTTTCTATTCCCTCCTCATTTGGAGCGTCAAGCGCCCTCTCACAGGTAGGAGTTGCAGCATTCCTCATTCCTGCCTGCGACTCTCTCCTCTCATTACCTAACTCCTTATTCTGCTCCTTGCTCCATCTGTGATTTCGCTTGACGACCTTAGCATCCTTCTGAAGTCTATCTTTCTTAGCATCAGAGGTGTCTGCCGCAAGGTCTTTTGGCCCCTTTCCAATTTCATTCTTCTCCCTATTCAACACCTCCTTTCTTTTTCTTGCCTCCCGCAGAGTATGGCAGAGGTACTGGTCGAAATCCCCCTGCTCAAAGTTCTCTCGAATCTTATCCCATATTAGTCTCCCTTCTATTCCTCGAATCAAGTCTCGCTGCTCTGCATCCGTGAAGTTCATGAGGAAGACAAAACACTTGTCATATTCAACGCCCAGACCTTACGTGATGCGCGCTCATATTCCATCACGAAGTGTCCTACATACCTATAATTATACCGGTCTATCTTCTCGAGATCATCTTTGGTCAGTTGTTCCTCACCTAACTGGTATTTATTCCACATGTCATCATAAAACTTGCTCCATGACAACCCTGCTCTTCTAACCAATCCACTGACTTCGTCCTTCAAACCTATATGGATATACTTTATAACCTCCTTCAGCATCTGCTCCTCATTCCATTTGCAGTGGGACACTATCTGTTCAAACTTATCAAGGAAGTCAGAAATATGATAGCCTTTGAAGAAGTCTATCTCAACCTTGGGTAGGTTGCCCCTCTCCCAATCACGCACACCTAGCAGGTAGGCAAGTTCCTCGACCCCAATCTTCCTGTGAGGCCCTTCCATCTCGAGCTCCCTCGACCCTATCACCTGTTGAACAACAACGAGCGGCGTTAGGATCGAGGCTCGAGAGGAGTTATATATCTGAGTCAAAAATAAAATATACCCTACTATATAACCTCGACGCTTATCATGAGGGCGCACAAAGAGACCTCTTCGGAACAGCGGCAATACCGAAGAGAGTTTTTAAACAAATATCCATCCAAAATAAAATATAGATCTTCACAATTAAGTCCCTCAAATCATAACTCAGGCATTAACCAACTATCACTTCTACTAAGTTAGGAAGGATATAATATACATACGCCATATAGGTGGATACTCCAAATATGAATCCAAAATGTAGTACAACCCATAATAAATACTATATACTTACAACAACAATCACAACATAATAGGCACAAGTTATTGGCAGGGGTTGTAACCGAAGATTACGGCAAGGTTTATAAAAAAAAAAAACATGAAGTCAACTCAACTGTCAGTTATATAACAAGATAACTCTGAATAACGTATTTTCATATTCTATAAGGCAAAAGTATGACTAGCAATGAGTAAATAACATGATACAATCGTTACCCCTTCAACTCTTAAGCGAAGCATATATTACAGAGGGGCAGTGTAACCCTCATAAGATAGCATCTTGACTCCTGAGCCCCGCTCTAAAGATCAAGCCTCACCGCATCCCTCTCTGATTCCAGCGCTTGCACCTCACCGACCCCATCATGGTCAAATGGACAACCCCATCCATACTTATCAAGGCAACGAAGAGCGAAGTCGCACCTTTACAAATATAGTGGCCCTACTTACGGGGAGACGAGCCCAGGTCGCGACTCTAGATCCGCTCTCACTAAGCAGTAGTTGTTCCACTTGGCCATCACAGTTGCGGTAAGGTAACAAGCCCCTTCCTCTCCTCTCAATAGATAATGTAGTTACCCTCATATCATAGGAAAGTTAACAACACCCCACTAATGGACCAGGAACATAATTCCGACGTGGGTCTCACTATCATTCTTGAGACTAATAATTGTTTCCTTAAGCCTTAACAAGGGAGTAACAACTTAAGAATGCACTTCCACTGAGGACAACTATACACGCTGGCTTACTCCCTTGAGGAAGAACCACCTTCCCAGGAGTGAGTCACCCCATTCACCTCTGGTCCCATGCCAGATGTGGGTTGCAAAGTCTATGTCCCCTCTGAAAGGCAATCCATACATGCGCCATCAATCAAATACAAAAAAAACGCATATATAGCACCAATCAAATAACACCGTCATAAAAACGAACAAATAGATATATATTACACATACTTTAGAACATAAGCCTCTCTTCAGGTTAGCCACACCATCAATCAAATAACCACTACTTCTTTAGTTTTATCAATAGCTACAACTGGACAATTTTCAGGTAACTCACCCCATCGCCAACGGATACTATCAATGAGTCTAGGTACGATATTCATCGCAGTACCTATTACACCATAATTCAGTCTGAGCTCAAGGAAAGACCTTTGCAATCAAACCCCTTACTTCGCCCTCATTGGTCAATCCCTCACTCATGTCGCTCGAGTGCTAGAAACCTCCTCTAAAATGACACTTCACTGACCAGGGGAAGACGCCTCATCTTAACGTCTTTTCATCCCAAGCAAGCTTTGCATATAACTTAAATGATACGTCGCTAGCCTCATAGCGTTGGCAGTCATCAACTCCGCTTGCTTCGGTAATAGACATACCCAACAATGCGGATGCTGCCTTAACTCAACCACGACCGCATCAGATACGTCACATATCGCCCAATTATCAAAAGATACTTAAGATGACAAGGTGCTCGTTGAGACCACTATTGTATGCGTCATAATATTTAAGTGTATAGCCAACACTTCCTTCCTCAATTAAACTGCGCATACACTGATAATCAACGCTTATCACTCTTAGGCCATAATTTTTAAGATATCCCCAACGATAGTCAAGGCATCAAGCAATCGACCATGTACGTCAAAAGAAAACTTTTCCTATTGCCTAGTTCTCACTTTCTCATACCCGGATGTCGTTCCACCAGGGACAACGGCAGACAACCGTTATCCCCGGCAATGGCGCCACCTGTCGAGCGCATCGGTCCGACACCGCACGGGGCAGCGCGGGACCCTTCCGGCCACGTCACGCGGGAGTTGGTTTAAGTCCTTCGCCGTGAATATGCATGGAGTTTCCGCAAGCCTCTCCAGCCGAGTGCACCAGCCATACCTCCCGCGAGCCCCTACGGTAGGATAGGGCCTATGCGAGGCACGACTTACCTCCACCTTACGGGAGTTGTTAACTCCCTTCGGTGGGCGTATCCCCGCCCAGCTACCAGTCCACAGTACGAAAGTTGATCAGTTGCAATCGCAGAGGTGGACCAGCCGAGGGCGTTTCTCGTTCGTTGTAGCATATGGGGTAAGCGCGGTAATACTCCTCTATCGGACCCACACACGACCCATCAACTTGGGGGTCTGAAGTCCCAAGCGCGGCCCGTCATCAGTCGACTAGGACGTATCCCACTCACTACGCGCACACCACACTACGAACACAAAAATAAAACACACACACACGCCTCAAACAACACGACAACACTTCTAGTCCCTCAGTTGCCGTCCCATAACTCTCCGACGCGGAAATCGGATAGGTGTCGAGCGCGAGACTTAGTATAAAACCGCGCGGGCGCAGGGCTAACTCATATCGATTCGTTATGCAAACGTACGCAAGCGATCGCAATGATGGTGTACTATGTAGTACTCATGATCATGCGGCCCTTGTTAATCGCGAGGGTCGCATTCGACACTCAAGTGTTGGCTGACACACGCCTTGAGGGTTTATCTCTCGACGCAAAACAACCGCTATGCGCGGTTAAAGACCACACACCCTCTTCTGCACCCTGTGCAGAGTGGGTGGTACACAGGCTCATACCTGTGGTGGCAGTCGTTTCTTACTAGCTTGGAGATGAGCTCCACTCCGGGCCTGGAGAGCTTACTAGCTTGGAGATGAGCTCCACTCCGGGCCTGGAGAGAAGTCAAGGGGTTTGACTTTAACGGCTTCCACAAACTACAACGTCCAACTATCAAAAATTAACAAGCAAAATAATCAATAAGTAAGTAAACGCCCAACACTCATGTATCAATTCAGGACTCAAGATAAAATAAGGGAAGGGGAAACATAAACCCATCAGGTATGCAGATCGTGCGTCACATGCTTGTCGTTCTCACTGCCTCCAAAGTGTGACCCATATACCAAGCTCCAAAATACTAAAATGTATGAAACACAGACACACACAATAGCCACATTGTCATACACCAATGTGGTCAACTTTACTGTTCCCTGTAACTCACACCATGCCTCACACACTCAAGCTCCGGTTATAGTTCAACTTTTCATAAATCTCATAAGTTCTTTGTAATGGTCATTAACAGAAGTTCGGTTAAAACTCTCAAAGAAACATATCAAATCACAGGGCTAAGGCAATCAGGTTGAGTTACAGGTGTAAGCAAAGTTGTGTCGTGAGTCGACAAGTCGGCGATCAACCAACCGTCCTATTCTCAATGATAAAAGAAAATTATCCTCGTTGGATCACGCTGAAACTAGTCCAAATCCTGAGTCAAATGATCAAAAGGACCTGTAACACAAGACAGGTCAACCCCCTAGGCTAAAACCATAAGCCCCTGGAGAGTAATCCTCATACCACAATCTCTCTCAGAGTCTCTCCTAATAGCTAAGCCTAAGTCTACCTCTAAGCCAGCGCCCTAAGAAAGGTAGACTCATGGCATTGGCTCCTCTATCTAGGGTGGGTTACCCAAATGGCCACCTGTCGAAATATAATCCAACTCCTTTAAACTAAGAGAATTTCGGCAGCGCTTCCCGCAGGAAGAGTGCCTCTCCAGAATTTATATAAACTCAAATATGAAAGCAGAAGTAATCTCTAACTTAAGAAAATCAAATTTTGTCTAACTCCCTTAATTAGTAAAAATTTGGGCAGCACTCCCTTTAGAAAATGAGACTTCCCCGATTTATACTATCTCAGATTTGAACTCAGAATAACTCGGGTTTCTGTCAAAACAAAATTTAACAACTCCTTAGATTTGTAAAAATTTCGGCAGCACTCCCTTTGGAAAATTCTAGTCCAAGATTTATACAAAGCTAAGTTCAGAACTTGAAACTAACTTTGACTTCTCAAACTCCAATTTTGTCTAACTCCATGAATTAACAAAAATTTGGGCAGCACTCCCTTTAGAAAATGAGACTTTTCATATTTTTACTAGGTCAGATATAAAGAAAAGACAAGTTGAACTTTGACAAGTCAAGAATTGACTGACTCCTTGAATTTGTAGAAATTTTGGCAGCGCTTCCCGTAGAGAAAGTAGCTTGCCAAGATTTATATAAAGCAAAGTATAAAAAATGATCACAGAAAATGCAAGAATTGACCTAAGTAAAGAAAACTATCACAGAAAATGCAGGAATTGAAACTAACTCTTATCGCTCTAGTACGTGGCGAGCATCTAAAGCAACTACCTACCAA